>SJYV01024208.1:0-166360 GCA_006410875.1 Neotragus pygmaeus | reverse complement strand
AAATATCAATAACCTCAGACATGCAGATGACACCATCCTTATGGCAAAAAGTGAAGAGGAACTAAAGTCTCTTGATGAAAGTGAAAGAGGAGAGTGAAAAAGTTGGCTTAAAGCTCCACATTCAGAAAACTAAGATCATGGGATCTGGTCCCATCGCTTCATGGCAAATAGATGGGAAACAATAGAAACAGGGTCAGACTTTATTTGGGGGTAACCAAAATCACTGCAGATGGTGACTGCAGCCTTGAAATTAAAAGACGCTTACTCCTTGGAAGGAAATTTATAACCAAATAGATAGCATATTTAAAAGCAGAGACATTACCCTCCCAGCAAAGGTACATCTAGTCACAGCTATGGTCTTTCCAGTAGTCATGTATGGATGTGAGAGTTGGACTGTGAAGAAATCTGAGCACCAAAGAATTGATGATGCTTTTGAACTGTGGTGTTGTAGAAGAGTCTTGAGAGTCCCTTGGACCGCAAGGAGATCCAACCAGTCCATCCTAAATGAGATCAGTCCTAGGTGTTCATTGGAAAGACTGATGCTGAAGCTGAAACTCCAATACTTTGGGCACCTCATGTGAAGAGTTGACTAATTTGAAAAGACCCTGATGCTGGGAGGGATTGGGGGCAGGAGGAGAAGGGACAACAGAGGATGAAATGGCTGGATGGCGTCACCAACTCAATGGATATGAGTTTGGGTAAACTCTGGAAGTTGGTGATGGATCGGGAGGCCTGGCATGTTGCAATTCATAGGGTCACAAAGGGTCAGACATGACTGAGTGACTGAACTGAACAATCTCTATATTATGAATTTGATTTAGTTAGTATCATCATGAGGTTGGTGACCTTTTCTTAGTGCAACCACCAAAAATCTTGATGATAACTTATACATGTTTTTTTCAGTTCATCTTTTTAACACTTCATTAGATCTCCAAATTAAAGAATTTGGCTCTACCATCAGCTTTTGAAATTTTCTATGCCAGCCTTCCACTGCATTGTTCATCCTGGGGTTGCTGTTCAGTTGCTGATGTGTGGACATTCCAAGTTTCTTGTGGAAATCGTGGGCCTTCTAGTTCTTTGCCTCTGTCATGCCTTTCAGGGACATATACTCTCTCCACATAATCCATTTGGTCATCTAAAATTTTTTTTGCACTCTCAACAATGGAGAAGGAAATAGCATCCCACTCCAGTAATCTTGCCTGGAGAATTCCATGAACAGAGGAGCCTGGCAGGCTACAGTCCATGGAGTTGCAAAGAGTCAGGCATGACTGAGAAACTATCACTCACTCACAATGTACTCAAAAGTTTCATTCACATCTTCCAAAAGCATATATGAAAGTCCAAAAACATGAACACATGCTTAGAGGTGTTACTTGTTGTATACTTTCATGTTAAAGCCAACAAAAATAATTTTTGCCACAGTGATTATGAAAAGTGAAACAAGGATTTTTACTTGTGCCTTTGGTTAAGAGTAGCTGAATCATACACATGTTTGTAATCTCAAAATCCACTTCACACAGTGAAAGGTTATAATGTTGAAAAGTTTTCCCCATGCAAATACAAGTACACACACACACATATATATATATGTATCTTTTCATCTTTCCATTATTATGCAAAATCAATACTACTGTATAACTCAGTACTGTACACAGTAAATATCTGAGTGAACAGTGTTGATGCCATCTTGAAGTTGCCATTACTGAGTAATGTGGTCAGTTCAGTTCATTTCAGTTGCTCAGTCAACTCTTTGTGACTCCAAGGACTGCAGCATGCCAGGCCTCCCTATCCATTACCAACTCTCAGAGCTTTCTTGGACTCATGTCCATTGAGTCAGCGATGCCATCCAACCATATCATCATCTGTCATCCATGTTTCCTCCTGCCTTCAATCTTTTCCAGCATCAGGGTCTTTTCCAGTGAGTCAGTTCTTCTCATCAGGTGGCCAAAGTATTGGAGTTTCAGCTTCAGTGTCAGTCCTTCCAGTGAATATTCAGGACTGATTTCCNTCCTCCTGCCTTCAATCTTTTCCAGCATCAGGGTCTTTTCCAGTGAGTCAGTTCTTCTCATCAGGTGGCCAAAGTATTGGAGTTTCAGCTTCAGTGTCAGTCCTTCCAGTGAATATTCAGGACTGATTTCCTTCCAACACCAACATTGTGCTGATATTTTCCTGTCACATCTTGAATGACTGGACTGTTACCATAATCCTGACTAGTTATACATCTGGCATTATAGGTTTTTCTCTTTTTACAGTGCTGGTACTTTTTACTTCTATTTTTGTTAAAGGGAATGGAAATGATAACAAAACTATTATAGTGTAATATTTTTTGTGAGTATACCTTTTCTGCCATTCATATTGACATTGCTAAGCAATAAAATAAGTGTTTTTTTTCTTTCCTTTCAGAGCCATCTGACCAGTGGTTTCTGATTTACTGGTAGGGGAAACCTTATTAATGTCTTATGGACTGGACATCCTATTTGGCCAGGCTGACTCAGCCAGTTGGGAGACCCCAGCGGAAGATTTGGTGGTTCATGTTGATTAGCAGGTAAGTGTGGGAGTCACACCCACTAAAGCTTCTCTATGCTTCTTGAAGTCTACCTCAGTTGTACTTCTGTATGACATCAGTTCAAGGGAAAAATCACCCATTAGCTCTGAGCAATAGAATAGTTGGTTGGGCATTAATTAAATGTGTGATATCACCCCACAGTCGATATTACAGTGACAAGTGAGATACTTTATAAAGTGTTCACATAAACTCATTTGCCATCTGTTTTACAGTGTCTTGACCAAGCTCCTGCTTACAAACTCCACTCTTATTTAATAACCAGCCCCATCCAACCAAATGCCCAATGGTATATTAATGCACCATGCATCACAAGATCCCATCCTTGACTTGTTATATTCTATGCATTTCTCCAATTGTAAGACCAACTGTAATACTCTTCCTTGGTACCCATAATTAATATCACTCCCACTCTTTTGCAAAATTTGAACCCTCACCCATCTACCTAATTGCATATGCCATTACTAAGTAGGCCACTGAGGCAAGAAAGGTTATTATAAATTGTCAATACAACCACAACATAGTTATTGGACCAATATAATATAATAATATTTATGTATTAGTCTCTTAAACCAAAGTATAAATAAATGTTTTGGGCACTTAGGAACCCAGGGACATTTTCTAATCATGGGCATTTTGACAGGACAAAATTTCAAGGGACATTTGTTGTGGAACAAATATGCTTATGGATGTTTTTATAGGATCATATTTCAAGGACCTTTTGGCTTGGACCAAATATCTTAATGGACTCGCAGGACCAAATGTGTGCTAGTCCATATTTTATGATTTGTATGGTGTACTTCTAAGCAGCACATGTTATTTTCACTTGGAGGGATGCAATATGTATATGCTAACTTAATGTACAAGTCATAAAATTTGGCCTTGATGGGAGAACACAGATGTCATGTATAACATTCTATCCATGATACCTTCAAATTATCATAGCATCTGTACCATAATGACCTAAAGTCTCTTCAGATATATAACAAATGGAATTTCATACCTTCCCACAATCCATGCAAATTATATATCACCACAGTTCTTTAAGAGCTCTTTATATAAACCCAGGAAACCAAATTAACTTTGATAAGTCAGTGGGTCAGCTGATAAACATGTAGCTCTTCAAAAGACTGAACTACCTTCTTTATATCAAACATCTGTGTGTATCCAACCTTAGCACACTTAAGCTTATGTGTCTGCTCAGTCACTCAGTCTTGTCTGATTCTTTGCCACCCCTTGGACTGTAGCCCACCAGTCTCTCTGTCCATGGAATTTCACAGGCAAGAATACTGGAGTGGGTTGCTATTTCCCACTCCAGGGGATCTTCCTGATCCAGGGATTGAAACTGCATCCCCTGCATCTCATGCATTGACAAGCAAATTCTTTACCTCTAAGCTAGCTGGGAAGTCCTCCTTAATATTTATAGGCAGAATTAAATTGAATAGAACTATATATCACCAGTCACTGGTTGAATTGTGTAAATTACTCTATATGTCACCAATCACTGGTTGAACTCGGTAAAGATAAAAATCTGTTCATATTAGCAATGTCATCAAAAGTGGGCATCATTACTTAAATAGTGACATTATTCACCAAACACTATTGATTTTAGCTGGAGATTCTAGAATTATCACAGTGTATAAAGCAGATACAACCACCTCTATGTACTCAGTTCAGTTCATGTCCGACGGTTTGCAATCCATGGACTGCAGCACACTAGGCTTTCTTGTCCATTACCAACTCCCGGAAATTGCTCAAACTCATGTCCATCAAGTCGGTGATGCCATTCAATCATGTCATCCTCTGTCATCCCCTACTTCTCATCCCTTCAATCTTTACCAGTATCAGGGTCTTTTCCAATGACTCAGTTCTTTGCATCAGGTGGCCAAAGTATTGGAGTTTTAGCTTCAGCATCAGTCTTTCCAATGAATATTCAGGACTTATTTCCTTTAGGATGGACTGGTTGGATCTCCTTGCANCCTTAAGCCGGTAATAGATGTACCCTGGGCAAGAGGACACCTTCGAAACCAGGGATTCTGGGCATGTCCAGGCCACCAAAGACATAATTGAAAAACTTGTGGGGGGGCACAAGATTATTATTGTAAATCATGGGATTGTGTAACCTCTAATGATGGGCCTAGATGCTGGAAGATGGGAAATCGGGACCTACTTAACTTTTCATTTGTACAACGTATACCTCCTTACAGGGACTGGAGGTACAAAAAAAAGTACAATTATGCACAAATAAGGATAAGGTTTAACCAAGAAAGGGCTAAAGAAAAAAGAGCATGGGTTTCAGGCTTGGCCTGGGAAATTCAAACCGAAGGGGGTTAGACTTGCTTTTCCTACAACAAGGAGGGCTCTGTGCAGCCTTAGGAAAAAAATGTTGCTTTTATGCAGACGACACTGGAGTTGTCAGAAAATCTATGGCTAAAGTAAGAGAAGGACTGGCCCAACGTAAGAGAGAACAAGAAGCTCAACAAAGATGGTTTGAGTCCTGGTTCCAGCAGTCCCCTTGGCTAACGACTTTAATCTCCACACTGCTGGGACCCCTGCTAATGCTTATACTAATACTTACTTTTGGCCCCTGCATTATCAATAGACTTATAACTTTNCATTTTAGAGATTGCATCCAAGTACTGCATTTTGGACTCTTTTGTTGACCATGATGGCTATTCCATTTCTTCTGAGGGATTCCTGCCCACAGTAGTAGATATAATGGTCATCTGAGTTAAATTCACCCATTCCAGTCCGTTTTAGTTCGCTGACTCCTAGAATGTCAATGTTCACTCTTGCCGTCTCTTATTTGACCACTTCCAATTTGCCTTGATTCATGGACCTGACATTCCAGGTTCCTATGCTATATTGCTCTTTACAGCATTAGACCTTGCTTCTATCACCAGTCACATGCACAGCTGGGTAGTGTTTTTGCTTTGGCTCCATCCCTTCATTCTTTCTGGAGTTATTTCTCCACTGATCTCCAGTAGTATATTGGGCACTTACTGACCTGAGGAGTTCCTCTTTCAGTATCCTATCATTTTGCCTTTTCATAGTGTTCATGGGGTTCTCAAGGCAAGAATACCGAAGTGGTTTGCCATTCCCTTCTCCAGTGGACCACATTCTGTCAGACTTCTCCACCATGACCTACCTGTCTTGGGTTGCCCCACAGGCATGGCTTGGTTTCATTGAGTTAGACAAAACTGTGGTCCTAGTGTGATTCGATTGACTAGTTTTCTGTGAGTACGGTTTCAGTGTATCTTCCCTCTCATGCCCTCTTGTAACACCTATCATCTTACTTGGGTTTCTCTTAGCTGGGACATGGGGTTGCTCCTCCTGGTCGCTGCCCCTTGCCTCGGGTGCAGGGTGGCTCCTCTCCACCACCGCCCCTGACCTTGGACGTGGGGTGGCTCCTCTCGGCCACCACTCCTGGCCTCAGACTAGGGGTAGCTCCTCCTGGCTGCTGCCCCTGACCTTGGATGCAGGGTAGCTCCTCTCGGCCATTCCTGTGCCGTAGCAGCCTGGCATGCTTGGCCACTGCCCCTGACCTCGGATGTGGGGTAACTCCTCTCAGCTGCCCCAAAAAACAAGTGCTCAATAGATATTTCATGGTTCTACCAGCGGCTCAGCTGATAAAGAATTCACCTGCAATGCAGGAGACCTGGCTTCGATTCCCGGGTTGGGAAGATTCCCTGAAGAAGCGAAAGGCTACCCACTCCAGTATTCTGGCTTGGAGAATTCCATGAACTGTATAGTCTGTAGAGTCAAAAAAGTCAGACACTATTGAGTGACTTTCACTTTCACTTTCTATCAGCTTTGGAGATGGTGATCAAAGGAATATGGTGGAAAGGGCACCAAAGCCTCTCACTCCCTTTCTATATTACTATAAAACTACAGCACAGGCTACCTGTAGGAGATGGTACAAGCTACAAGATTATCTGTAGTGGTAGATCAAAACCTCAACATTTGGATTATCTAGCTCAAGGCAAAGCCTTTAACCAATTAAGAAGCTTCTTGAGGGATTTTATAGTGTATTTATTTTCCCCATTGATCTTCTACTCCTCTTCCTAGAATTAATTCTACTTTCACATGAAATCCCCAAGTAAGATTGATGATTAGACTTTATAGATGGCCCCTAAATTCATTATAAACTAATTATCCAGAATACTGATAGAGAGCTGATAAACAGATGCAATGGTTAATGGTATATTCTCATTAAGTAATTATGCATGAACTTGGATATATCCTCTGCTTATAAAACCTAAGCATTGTAATCCTACATGAAAACATCTGTCTTTTTGTTTCAATCTGGAATACCCAGGTTAGCAGCCTTCAAGCAAATATCTCTAAAATCAGCTTAAATGAATGGGGATCCTTATGATACTATGATACTTTCTTTCTCAAGTGAAAGACGTTACAGATAGCAAGTTAAAACTGAAGAAAGTAGTAGGAGGGAGTGATGCAATCAGCACAGAAATGCAGTATGAACTTATATTGTTGTTGTTCAGTCGATAAGTTGTGTCCCACTCTTTACGACCCCATGAACTGCAGCATACCAGGCTTCCCTGTCCTTTCATATCTCCCAGAGTTTGCTCAAGCTCATGTTCACTGAGTTAGTGATGTTACCTAACCATTTCATCCTCTGCTGCCCTCTTCTACTCTTGCCCTCAAAGTTGCCCAGAAGCAGGATCTTTTCCAATCAATTTACTCTTATTATCAGGTGGCCAAAGTATTAGAATCTCAGCTTCAGCATCAATCCTTCCAGTGAATATTCAGCATTTATTTTGATTGACTGGATTGATCTCCTTGCTTCCAAGGGACTCTCAAGCGTCTTCCTTAGCACCACAGAAAGCATTAATTCTTCAGTGCTCAGCCTGCTTTATGGTTCAACCTTCACATCTATACATGACTACTGAAAAAACCATAGCTTTGACTATATGGACCTTTGTAGGCAAAGTGATCTCTCTGCTTTTTAACATGCTGTCTAGATTTATCATAGCTTTCTTTCTGAGGCCCAAATGTCTTTTAATTTATATAGGCATGTCTAAAACATGCTATGATACTATTTAATTAAACTTCAGTTCAATGCATTCATCATCAACCACATATTGAACATATACTATGAATTCAGGGCTATAAACAGGCAGTAGATGTAGTGATAAATATTTCATTATTGCCTTGGAGAAAGCTTCATCCAAGAAAGAGAGAAAATCCCAGAGGAGACTATGATATCTGCTGCAACAGTATAAGCATAGGAAGTTACAAGTACAGGGGGGAAAAAAAAAAAAGCACCTTTCCCCTGGAAGAATTGGCTAAAGAATGGAAAACTCTAGTCTCTTACCCATTAGACAGGACATGCCTCCTCTGTTACAGTGAGAGAGGAAATATGGAAAGAATGGCCAGAATATTTATTTTTGCAAAAATCGAGAGAAAAAAACTGGGAAACCAAGAAAATAGATGTTCTTTTCTAACATATGTGGCTAAAAATGATCAAATTAAAGTAAATTTAGTTCTTTTGTTGTTTGGTGGCAGGACAGAATGGTTTCTATCACTTTTATGTACAAAACCAAAAATGTGCCCACAGGAACTATGAGAAGACTTCAAGTCACCATGAAGAGAGCTAGCCTGAAGACAGAGCTGACAGTGGAATAGAGCTAGGGGTCCCCAGTAAACATGACTGTGTACTGCTTTAATGTGAAACATTTCAGTTCTGTCAATGCCTTCATTTTATTAAGACAATTGAGTTTTTTTTTTTTTCCTTTAAACCACAGGGATGACAATGCTTTTTGATTGATATACAGAGTGATAGAAAATAAATTTCTTGAAAGATGTTTTAAATGCCCTTAAAGATTTTTTATGTCAAAATATATCATATATATTTTTATCAGGTTACATACTGGTATTATATATGTTAATAAGCCTAGGATATGTGATGGCATGCTAATATTCTCAGGAAGCACTGGCAATGAGACTTGCTAATTTGTTTTACTTCTTATATCTTTGTGTTCTCTTTTCCTCACATTGAAACATTGCTTGTATTGGTCACTGGCAGAGCCAATCTGCCTAACTAGATGGGCCAGAAATCTAATCTGATGTGACAAATGAAAGAGACACATAATTGGCTATGTTTCTAGAGTGGAACTGTTATAATTTTAAGCAATTTATGTTCTGAGAACAGCATTATATACAACACAAGTGATTACAATTACTGTAGGGAATCACTGAATGCTCTCTAATCTTTCAGTGGGTTATAAAAATTAACAGAAACTTTTGGTAACTGGTATTTTACTCACATATGGTGATGATCTGAGTTTAGCTTCTTTGATGCAAAATGTTTCTAACCATAAAGCTATTTCTTATTGTGGAAAGTATCCATCTCTAAGTGTAATATGACTGCTCATTTTCCTTTGAGTATAAAAGCCTTTCACTTTAGATCATGTCAAATTCTCTTACCTGAATTACCTCCCAAGTGTGCAGTCCGGGGCACTTGTTTTGGTGACCTCAGCTTCTATTACTCTGCTCACCTCGTGGTCTAGGAAAACCTCTAAAATCACTAATATTATTCTTTCAAATTCTATTGCTCATACACTTTCATATGTACCGTAATTTACCAGGAAACCAAACCCTTTGAGGTTTAAGGGAAGTCTAACTTTCATAGCTGAAAGTTGAGAGAAACCCTAAGTAGGCCATATAAAGAATCACATACTAATCACTTCCTGGCTTGCATCTTAAGGAACTGATGAAATTTAGCCCAGACTTGGAAATGTCACTCTTTGCGAGAGATTGTGCTATACTACTGGTTATTTCTGTTTTTTCATTCCTCCAATATATCTCAGAGTTGGCTCATTCTCCACTTCACTGTTTTAGTAGATTCTGTATGATTTGGCAGATGGAAAGACGCAAATGAGACAGTTTTCCATGTGCCCACGTTCACCATGTGCTTACAATTAAATTATGCTCTTTAGCATAGCCTGATTTACAGAAAACAACTTCTGACAAAATATTCTGGATAACTCTGAAGATGCAACGTTGAAAATATCCAGGAGACATTAATTCTCTATTATGTCCCCAAATACAAAATAATGCTATAGCAGGGCATAATAAATTTCCATGGCTTTGTAGGGTTCTTAATGTAAATGTGATCAGATAATTTGAAACACCCTAACAGAAGGAGAGTTCTAATAATAATAACAACAATAAGATATATTAGTACACATTCAGTTTTTGCCAGGCACTGCATTAAGTGTACCATATACATTAAATTCTAATCCTTTCCACAAACTCTGAACATTTGTGATCACTATCTACTTTTTAGAGTGAAGAGTTTGATACTCCGGCCATGTACCTGGCAAAAGAATGCACCAGGATTTGAATTCATTTTTGTTTCTCTTTAAAGCATGTACCTTATAAATTATAGCACCAAGCTTAACTTGAAACTAGTAGTGCATTAAAATTTCTTTGTCACAAATTATATAATGGGCAAGAAGTAGATTCATTGTCCTGTTTTAAAAATAAATAGTTGGAATATAAGGATCCAAAAGAAGGTAACATAGATGTCCAATATGCTATTCTATTAAACTCTAAAAATTCTGTTAAACTCTAACAAGAGAGGTCTTAGTTCAGGGTTGTCAGGCAAACATACTGCCCATCAATTAACCAGATTTTTTTTTCTTTAAGTAATAAACTAGAACCACATGTGAGGTGTTTTGTTTTGTTTTTTCTTTTCTGATTGTGTAAGAAACAAAGCAAAATGTTTGAGTCATCAAAAAGCATTTCCTATTGCTTAGTGACTATAACTATTTTATAATAATATTGATTTATAATAAAAAAATCCAAATGACTCAAGATTATCTCTGGGGATTAATTTGGAATTATTTAACTGGTAGATGTATTCTGGACAAGAATTTAGTTAGTATAGCTATCAAAGGACTTCAAAATAAAGTTAGCTCACCGTTCTTATATACTAGAGCCTAATTAGCCTTATGAGTTAAAGAAGACTTTTGTCACAGACAAAGGTTATTTGGACAAAGCCAAATTAAGGTAGAAATAAGTCCTGATACACAAAAACACTGCTCACTCCCCAGTGAATCTAATGATAATTTACATCTGACTTAAAGGAACCTTTGGGAATGACTTGGAATGTTTTAATTTGTCCATCTTACTTGCCTGCAGACTTTTCTGTTTTGGAGATGATTTAAGTCTCTCCTTGCTTTCAGTTAAATCTCAGCATGTCTCAGATTTCTGAAGCCACCTTTATCGTTTGAGGCCTTAAGGAAAAAATGAATTGTAATTCAGCTTTCATCTTACTTCATGGAGAACTAGAGTGTTACCATAATTTTAAAGAGAGAGTTGATTAAGAAAGCAGGAATCAATCACAAAATAAAGAAAATAACTATGAATGGATCTTTAGGAGTCCACTAATACATATGACCTATGTTTTTCATGTAAAACATATCATATGAATATGTATTTTAATTTAAAAGTCATATAAGATTGTTCACCAAAATCACTGGGGAGACAAATTGAGATATGTTGAAATAGTACAAAGCCATAAATTTTCTAAAATCTATCAATATTTGGAATTCCTGTAATGAAATGAGACATGAAAATTACCGAATGTTAACTGTATTCTCTGCTTATATATTTTTACCGTTGAATACTTTGAATGAAACCCATCTGAGAGTGGTTATCAAAAATAATGATATCCATTAAGAGTACAGATCTAATTGAAGGCATTATCAAATGTGGTAATACTTGCATCTGGACCATCATGGAAATGGAAATAAATATGCAGATGGTTGAAACCCAGTCTGCCTGTCAATGAACCATTAAGGCACATTATTCCAGCTGTCAAAATTTTTCCTATTTATATTGAGTATTCATCTTTGCTAAGTGGTAGGCAGGCAAATTAATCTGTTTATCTTTTAAGACTGAATTTTTATAATTTTAGAAAACTAAACTATTGCTCGGACTTCTCTGTTGGCTCTGAAGTAAAGAATCTGCCTGATGCAGGAGACATGAATTTGATCTGTTGGCCAGGACATCTTCTGGAGAAATAAATGGCAACCCAATCCTGTATTCTTCCCTGGGAAATCCAATCAACAGAGGAGCCTGGCAGGCTGCAATCCATGGGGTCTCAAAGAGTCAGACACCACTTAGTGACTAAACAACAGCAACCAAACTGTTGCTTTCTGGAAAGTTTTTATATTGGTTTGTTCAGTCACTCTCTTACTGTAAATGATGTTATCCTAATTTCAGATTATATATATTATATTATCTATATTATAGTATGCTGCTGCTGCTGCTAAGTTGCTTCAGTCATGTCCAACTCTCTGTGACCCCATAGACGGCAGCCCACCAGGCTCCTCTGTCCCTGGGATTCTCCAGGCAAGAACACTGGAGTGGGTTGCCATTTCCTTCTCCAATGCAAGCATGCATGCTAGGTTGCTTCAGTCGTGTCAGACTTTGTGTGACCCTATAGACAGCAACCCACCAGGTGCCTCTGTCCCTGTGATTCTCTAGGCAAGAGTACTCGAGTGGGTTGCCATTTCCTTCTCCATATTATAGTATATTACTAATTAAATATATTCAATATTAACTGCCTTATTTAACATTTATTTACATATTTATTTTTCATGTACATTCCTTTCATATAAACACCAAATCATTATTATGAAGAACATAGCTTTTACTTTGATTTTGAACTATGTAGTAGTAGATGACATATTCAAAAATGAAAAATTTAAAAATATTTTGCCTACAGAGAGAAATGGACAGCAACATATCTTATTTCCTTTTTTTGTTACTTTCACTACACACACACACATACACACACACACACACACACAGAGGAGTCCCAGTATTTCTATTATGCAAAGATAGAAATGCCAGAATGAGTAGAAAGTAGAGTCCTGCTGTCACTGAGAGTACTTGAATCTCTAATTCTGAATGAGTTATCTGAGGGTTGCTGGTAAATAAAGGAAAATTCTTGTCAATCTTGTACTTAATTTGATGTACTTAGTTATTTATATCTCTGGAGAGAAACTCTCTCAAAACAGTGGGCCAATAACATTTATATTTAAAATACTACAATTAAAGTTTTGCTTTCATTTAAGCCAGACAGATTTATTCTTTTAAGCTTCATATGAACACATTAACATGAAATATATGTAACAAAATCTGTGTAAGGTGAATATATACATGAATTTGAGCTTTTAAAAAAAATTTGTCTTGAATCTTTATCATTTCTCAATATTTTTTTCCATTTTTATGTGGAAAGAAATTATTGTTTTTTTCACATTTGAATATGGTGAAGTGTAGTGGCATTCCATTAAAATGTAATTTTGATACTAGTAAGAATCAAACTTGTGACATGAAATATGTGAGAATATGTTCCAAAGTTGCCCATAACCCAGATTCATCTTCAAATAATTAAATGGCATGAAACAGGAAAAAGAATTGCAGTGGAAACCAGAAAAAAAAACAAACTTGTATATATGTGTCAAAATATAAAGACAATTCTGCCAGCAAAGTAAAGGTAAAAACGGATGAATGAAAGGGAAAAATGATGAACGATGAACATGACCCACCACAAATCACTTTAAAATTGATAGTGGAATTCATAATTTGAAGGGGTAAGAACTAGATCGTGCCAGGGAAATCAGTAGCCTTTCCAGGAATGTTTCTCTGATGTTCATGAAGCCATGTTGAACAGAGAACCTGATGTGCTCATTACTCTAGTCTGCAGTATCTGACAAAAGCACAATATTAGTCACAGACAAAGTGACTGAGCACTGACCTTGCTGCTGTTCAGCTATTGCATCCATGCCAAGTGATAAACAGTTGGCTTCAGAGTCCAGATGCTTCCTCAAAAAAGGAAAACCACCCATTCTCTCCTGTTTGTCTTCTCTCAATATCTTGCCTATTGTCAAGTCTAACAACCAAATTGACTGTAGGAAACCTAAATGTTCTCCTTCATAGCAAGTTGAAAGAAGAGATGAGTGTTTCCTACATTCTCTGGCAGAATCTTAGTTCACAATATGAAAGTTAATTTCTCTTCCTGTTAAACATGGAACAAAGAGAAAAATTATCTGACATAAGAAAAAATATTGAAGTTCAAAGGAAAGAGCACAATATTAAGAAACAAACATGTCACACTATGACAAAGAATTATAAAGAATCAAGAAAATATGTAGACAATGTATAACTACTTAAATTTATTGTTTAATATTACTTCTAGAACAACTCACTAAGAGTTGTGAGTAATAATTCTAAAGAGTGTTACATATAACAAATAATTTTTATCACTATAGTAAATTTTTGTTATGATCCCCTTTTCACAGATTTTATTCTTAAGAAGAAAATCAAGAGCATGCTGTATATAGGAAAATAGAGGCAAAAGACATAAAGAGGGAAAAATATAAGATCAAAAAAGGATCATGGCTTTGGAATAATACGTAGCACATAGTAGGAGCTCAATAAATATTTTTTGACTTGAATTTTGTTGTATTTGGGAGAGAATTTCTGATTTTATAAATATATGTGTTGTACTATGCTTAGTTGCTCAGTCATATCTGACTCTTTGCAACCCCATGGACTATAGCCTGCCAGGCTCCTCTGTCCATGGATTCTCCAGGCAAGAATACTGGAGTGGGTTGTCATGCCCTCCTCCAGGGAATCTTCCCAACACAGATATCAAACCCAGGTCTCTCACATTGCAGGCAGATTCTTTACTGTCTGAACGACCAGGGAAGCCCTTAAATGAGATTGAGTTATTCACATAGAAAATATCAGCATCAAAATAGTAAAGAAGTTCAAGAATTTCCCACATAGTTAAAAATAAATGATAGAGGTAAAAATGAAATAGTTGAAGAAATAAAATGTATTTATTAACAATTTTAGATAGTATTATAAACAGAATGCCAGGATGAAAAAATGGGAGAGAAGCAATACTAAGGAAATAAGATTTTTATAAAAGTTTAAGAAAATTTCTTTTTTAATATAAGCATTCATGATATATTTGGTAATTAAATTGATAATGGTAATGATGATAACTAGCATTAAAGTACAGACATACCTCTGAGATATTTGGAATTTGGTTCCAGACCACTGCAAATCACAATAAAGTGAATCACATGAATTTGTTGGTTTCCTAGTGCATACAAGTTATGTTTATATCATACTGTAATTTATTAAGTATGCAGTAACAGTATGTCTTTAAAATGTACATACCTAATTAAAAACACTTTATTGCTAAAAAATCCATAACTAATCCTCTGACAACATAGAGTTGCCACAACCTTCAGTTTGCAATACATAGTATCTGTGAAGCACAATAAGGTGAAGAGAAATGAGATAAGTTATGCCTGTAACAATAATGATTAACTTCTAAAGTGCTCTATGTCTATAAATTCACTTAGTGTTCATAACTTATTAACCCTATAAAAGCTTATTAAAGGAGTACTGTTATCAGCACTTTGCAGAAGCAGAAATTGAAGTGCATGACAAAAGTTTTAGCCTGGATTCAAACCCACAGAGCTTTTCCCTGAGTCCTTTCCTCTAATCACCTCTAACAAATTCTAGTGATGAAAAGAGACTTACATCTTAATATATTAAGTAACTTCAAGAATAACAACAGCAACAGCAGCTATATTTATTCATGCAGAAATATATTAAAAATAAACAATACAAAGGAAAAAAAGAAAAAACCTCACAACAACTTGGTGCCTAATAAGATAGACATGAGAATTTTCAGACAGAAATAAGTGTCAAAGACTGTGAATCCATTTCCATATAGTTTTGAGTAAAACAAATTGTGATTCAAATTTTAAAGCTGGCCATAGACAATCTCAAAAAAGTTTACTTCTTGGAATAAAGAGTAATTCAAAGGCATGTTTGGAGTTAACCGCGAGGTATATCAAGATAAGTTATTTCGAAATATGGAAACTTGGTTAAAAATAAATAGTTAATGAAATATAAGAAGCTTTTAATAGATTCATAAATTACAACATATATGTCAATATACTATTAGATGCAGATGTTATGTTATTAATTTAATCTTTTATTCTGTAATGTTTACTGAGAGATAACTCGGTGCTTGGTGCTAGAGATTCAACAATGAATAAGACAGATAGGTGAAAGCATGAAAGTGTTAGTCGCTCAGTGGCGTCCAACTTTCTGTGACCGCTAACACTGTAGCTGGCCAGATTCCTTTGTCCATGGAATTCTCCAGGCAAGAATACTGGAGTGGGTAGCCATTCCCTTCTCCAGGGGCTCTTACTGACCAAGGGATCAAACTTGGGTCCCCTGCATTGCAGGCAGATTCTTTACCACTAGAGCCATAATTAAGCCAAAACAGATACATCCTTCTCTTATGTAATTTACTTTTAGCAAAGAGGGTGTGGTCACAAACACACACACACAAACACACATACACACAATTCAGGTTGTAATGAATGCTGTGAAGTAAAATAAAGCAGAGAAAGGCAATAAGGAATGGCCTTTGTGTTAAGGAGACACTTGAATGAGATAAAGTAACGGAGTGAGACTTCTAGGTGTCTGGAGAATGATCATCCCAGGATGAAGGGACAAAAGTACAAAGAACCTGGTGTTGAAGAGTGCCTGGCAGGTTTCAGGGTTAAGAGTGAAATGAGTGAGGAAAGTGAGTTAGTTTTTAAGATTAGAGAGAGAACCAGATTTTTAGGCCAGGAGTTGGCAAATAGTAAACGTGTAGGTCAAATACTTGGCAGGGGCAGGAGGGCCGACAGGAGCTACCCCACGTTCAAGGTCAGGAGGAGCAGCCGTGAGGAGATATCCCTTTCTCCAAGGTAAGGAGCAGCGACTGTGCTTTGCTGGAGCAGCCGTCAAGAGATACCCCACGTCCCAGGTAAGAGAAACCCAAGTAAGACAGTAGGTGTTACAAGAGGGCATCAGAGGGCAGACACACTGAAACCATAATCACAGAAAACTAGTCACTCTAATCACACAGACCAAAGCATTGTCTAACTCAATGAAACTAAGCCATGCTGTGTGGGGCCACCCAAGACGGGCGGGTCATGGTGGAGAGGTCTGACAGAATGTGGTCCACTGGAGAAGGGAATGGCAAACCACTTCAGTATTCTTGCCTTGAGAACCCTATGAACAGTATGAGAAGGCAAAATGATAGGATACTGACAAAGGAACTCTCAGGTCGGTAGGTGCCCCATATGCTACTTGAGGTCAGTGGAGAAATAACTCCAGAAAGAATGAAAGGATGGAGCCAAAGCAAAAACAATACCAGCTGTGGATGTGACTGGTGATAGAAGCAAGGCCTGATTCTGTAAAGAACAACATTGCACAGGAATCTGGAATGTTAGGTCCATGAATCAAGGCAAATTCGAAGTGGTCAAACAGGAGATGGCAAGAGTGAACACCAACATTCTAGGTATCAGAGAACTCAAATGGATTGGAAGGGGTGAATGTAACTCAGATGACCATTATATCTAATACTGTGGGCAGGATCCCTTAGAAGAAATGGAGTGGCCATTATGGTTAACAAGAGTCTGAAATGCAGTACTTGAATGCAATCTCAAAAACGACAGAATGATCTCTGTTCGTTTCCAAGTCAAACCATTCAATATCACAGTAATCCAAATCTATGCCCCAACCAGTAACGCTGAAGAAGCTGAAGTTGAACGGTTCTATGAAGACCTATAAGACCTTGTCAGTTCAGTTCAGTTCAGTCACTCAGGCGTGTCTGACTCTTCACGACCCCATGAATCACAGCACGCCAGGCCTCCCTGTCCATCACCAGCTCCTGGAGTTCACTCAGACTCATGTCCATCGAGTCCGTGATGCCATCCAGCCATCTCATCCTCTGTCGTCCCCTTCTCCTCCTGCCCCGAATCCTTCCCAGCATCAGAGTCTTTTCCAATGAGTCAACTCTTCGCATGAGGTGGCCAAAGTACTGGAGTTTCAGCTTCAGCATCATCCCTTCCAAAGAAACCCCAGGGCTGATCTCCTTCAGAATGGACTGGTTGGATCTCCTTGCAGTCCAAGGGACTCTCAAGAGTCTTCTCCAACACCACAGTTCAAAAGCATCAATTCTTCAGCACTCAGCTTTCTTTATAGTCCAACTCTCACATCCACATATGACCACTGGAAAAACCATAGCCTTGACTAGACAGAGCTTTGTTGGGAAAGTAATGTCTCTGCTTTTTAATATTCTTTGTGTTTATTTTTTTGTTAAAACTTATTTTTTTCCTGAAGGGAGAATATAGGTCTTTGATTTGAGACATTTCTTTTTTTTTCTAATGTAAGAATTTGGTGTTGTAAATTTCCCTCTAAGCATGGTTAGTTGAATTATGCATACTTTGATATCTCACACTTTGATCTTTATTCATTTCTACTTATTTTTTTAAAACTTTCTTTTGACCCTTTCCCTTAGACTTGTGAATTTATTAGAAGTGTGTTCATTGTCATGAGTTTGGAGATTTCCTCTTGTCCTTTAGTTATTAATTTTCTGTTTTGATTCAATTATAGTCAGAGAACATAATCTATTAGCATGCTTTTAATTCTTAGGTTATTTTAAGATTTGTTTTATCGCCCATGCTATGGTCTATCTTGGCAAATATTTTCTTGAACCCCAGTGTAATAGTTACGACAGTTTTTTTAACTTTAGCCAAAAATGAAAAAATGGAGCTTCCTTAGTGGCTCAGAAGCATCTGCCTGCAAGGCAGGAGGCCTGGGTTCAGTCCCTGGGTAAGGAAGATCCCCTGGAGAAGGAAATGGCAACCCACTCCAGAAATATGTTTTTTTATGTAACATAATAAGACACCAAAAAAAAGACTCTTAATCCTTTCTGAAAAGAATTTTATATAATAATTATGTAGCTTGTTCATTCATAAATTAATAAAATTAGTGGTGTAAGTGTGTTATTTGTATGTGTGCATATATTGAGGAGCTATTTAATAAGAAAGGGCTACTTACATATAGAGGATGATAGGCAAACTTGCAGTGATATTACCTAAAAAATTCTTCTAACTAAGTTATCAGTAAACTCCTTGGCTATAAATGACAAGAGATAAGTGAAAGACAAAATAACTTTGGTTATAATCTGAGTCTCTCATCTTTTTTTCCTCTGAAATTTTATGTATGTATTAGTACTAGGTATTAGTTTTAGACAGTCATTGCTTCTAGGCTGAATCTTTTACAAATTATGTGTTTTATGTTTGTTTTTTATTTCAATTTTAAATGTATAATTTATTCTACAGATTATCAGTTACATCTTCACAAACCTGAAAACAAAGAAGGTGATTTGGTGATTATGGTGATCACATAGAAGTCCCCAGAGCCACATCAGTTCATCTTGATTATTACAGAGAAAAAAAATATGGCTGAATGGCATAGAATCAGATCAGCCTCAGGAGCAACATGTCCTATTCATTTACAACCAGGAACTGAGTATGTATCTGTGTGTGCATGTGCCACAGTCTTCAAAGTTTAAAAACTTTGTTTAAAGTAGTGATACATATCCGCACAACAATTCTTCATCCCCCTCTTCCTTTCAGTGAGTATGTGTGGACCTTCTAGTTTCTACAGAACACTTTCCATGGAGTAATCTGAGACTATGCTACCCTATATTTGCCTTTTGGTGTTCAGTCAGCAGATAATTTATATATTTGAGATGCTCAATAAATACTTGATAATTATGGTGTGTGCTTGAAGTCACTTCAGTCATGTCCTGCTCTTTGCATCCCTTTGAACTGTAGGCCACCAGGCTCCTCTGTTCATGGGATGCTCCAGACAACAATGCTGGAGTGGGTTGTCATACCCTCCTCCAGGAGATCATCCGGACCCAGGGATTGAACTCTTGTCTCCAGCATCTACCTGCATTGGCAGGTGGGTTCTTTACCAATAGCACCACCTGGAAAGCCCTGATAATGATAGTAGTTGAAGTATTATATCTATACCTATATTTGTATCTATATCTATATCAGGCTCAGAGTGGGAGACACTTTGTGTGGTGACATTTGAAAGGGGAAGAAATCTAGTTATTTTTAGAATCTTTTTGTATGTAGGGTTGATTTCCAAGAACACCGTGGCTTAGGTCAAAACCACTTTGGCTATGGAAATTCGAAATAAAATTAGCTTGTGTCTAATACTTCTTATGGGCTTCCCTGGTGGTTCAGTGTAAAAAAAAAAAAATCTACCTGCAACGTAGATGCAGGTTCCATTCCTGGGTCAGGAAGATCCTCTAGAGAAACAAATGACAACCTAGCCCAGTATTCTTGCCTGGAAAATCCCCTGGACAGAGGAACCTGGTGGGCTACAGTCCATGGCATTGCAAAAGAGTTGGACATGACTGAGCGACTAAAACAACAACAACAAATACTTCTTATAGAGTTTAAAGTGCCATATTAAAAGGTTTTGATAATTAGAATAAAACATAAAGTTACAGTGTGATTTGTGGGACCATATAGCACCAGCTCCCTGTGAATAGTCACTAATAATCAACAAGGAAGGGACTGAATCTTGATCTTGGTTAGTTAACTCAGCATCAGAAAATAAATTTCAAATTTCCTCTCAACACCCGTTGTTGCTCAGTAAGTTTTGGTCACTGGTTCTGTATAAGATGTGAGTGTGGACATGGTTGTATTAGCTATCTCTTGTCACACAAGAAATGACCCTCCACTAAAATGAGTGGCTTAAAACAATGAACACTAGTTATTTCAGCTTTGTAAGTAAGGCATCAGGGTGTAACTTATCTGGATCCTTCAAGGTTTCCCAGGAGACTGCAGTCATGGTGTAGGTTGGCGCTGTGGTCACATCTGATGTGACTGGGAGAGGAATTGTTTCCAAGTTCATGAGAGTGAATACTGACAGGATTCAGTTCCTCACCAGCTGTTGGTTGAAGGTCCACCTTAATTTCTTATCATGAAAGTCTTTTTATAGCACAGATGAAAACATGGCAGGCAGCTGGATTCCCTCTGAGTGAATGAGCAAAAGAGCAAACGAGGTCACTCAAGACTGAAGTCACTTTCTTTTTATAACCCAATTTTGAAAATACCTTTCCATCAATTTTGCTTCATTCTATTCAGTCCCTAGGTCTAGGTCACACTCAAGAGGAGAGGATTATAAAAGGGCATGATAAAAAGTAGCCAGAGGTTATTGCGGGTTGCACTAAGGCTAACCTGTCACAAGATCTCTGTTGTCAATCATGATATAAGCAAATTATTTTCTTTAAAAATCCAGTTTGATTTTTTTCTTTCCTACTTGTAATTAAAGAAAATGCATATAAATGATCAGGAGGACAGACATACCCTGAGTATAATCCTGTTTTGGTGATATGAGTAGCTGTGTGGTAGGTGGGAAACTGACCATATGAAAGATTAATAAATTTAAATGATACAGAGGCACACTGTCTCACCTTCAAAATAGCCATTTAAGTTAAATATTTTTAAATGTCAACAGATTCTACCAATATTTAAGACTATAATTATAATTAAACAAAAACATCTTAAAATTTCTGACTTTTTAATTGATTTCTTCAATATTGGGATAAAAGATATCTGGTTACCATGTTTCATCTTTATACCAAACTATTGCATGAAGAGAAGACAACATTAGACCAAAAAAATATTAAATAGTTTTGCATAAAATGATAGGAAACTATTTCATTATTAAAGAAATGCATTTATACACTTTAGAAAATCAANTGATTTCTTCAATATTGGGATAAAAGATATCTGGTTACCATGTTTCATCTTTATACCAAACTATTGCATGAAGAGAAGACAACATTAGACCAAAAAAATATTAAATAGTTTTGCATAAAATGATAGGAAACTATTTCATTATTAAAGAAATGCATTTATACACTTTAGAAAATCAAGGTGGTATTTTGTTTTTAATTTTTATTTTGCTGTTGTTTGCTATTAGTTTTTTAAGTATAACATTTTATCCCAAAAATGTCCCTGTTTTTAATTATTAAAAATTAAATTAAATTAAATTAAATTAATTAAAATACCAATTTATTTTATTATCAAAGTAATTTGTTTACCATGTCCACAAATTTAATTTAATTAAAATACCAATTTATTTTATTATCAAAATAATTTGTTTACCATGTCCACTAAGGTAGAATATAACCATAATTACAAATATCAGGTGATTTTGATACCTTCTTTCTTTCTGACTTCAGGTTTTCTAATCCAATATTACATCATATTGATTTTTTCAGTAAAATCTCTTATTGTTGTTGTATGCAATATTGAACCACTGAATCCCTTCCTTGCTGTGAAATTAGACGTGTAACCATTGTCTCATAATGAATATGCTTCCTAACAATGGACTCCTTTATAAACACAACAATAACATTTTGAATTTCATCATTATGAAAGATTAGAAATGTACAATTTAATTCCCAGGGTTTTAGCGTTAATACGATACTAGCTAAAATATTTACATTTCACTGCCAGTTTAATTAAGCATATTCATTGTCTTGAATCAAAACATAATTTGCACTGGGTTTAAATATTTCAGCATTATGTGTGTACAGAGTTTGAACACTGTCATAGAGAGTCTGGAGAGTTAATTTTAAACTCCAGCAAATGAGTCATTTTAAGCTAACCCAAGCTTCTTTGTGCATTTTAACACAGCTTTACATTTTGTGACAAATTGAATTCCAGCCAGGTGTCACTTTTTAGAATCCCCAAGGTTTATCTCTGCCCTTTCTGCTCTGACATATGCTTTTGACATACTCAGAAAATTGTGCAATAGAAACCTGTGGAGTGGTAATACCCTCTACAGCAGGGGTCAGTTGTAAAGAACCATTAATGAGACCTCCAATAAACAAACAGTTCTGAGCAGTGACCGTGATAGAAGAAACAAAAAGAGATATGATCTACTATTATATATTGAATATAGTGCAAGATTCTGTTATAACACATTTTTAAGAATGTTTTACAGAAAACAAGCTGGTTTTTCTGTCCATCTCTCCCATGGGAAAATTATTTGACTTTGTTTAAATTGTTATTTTTCCTTTCAATTTGAGAAATACTCAATATTCACTTTTATTGCTGTTTCAAAATGGGTGTGTCATCTAGTGTCTGTCTTCCTTAAAAATGGCACCAGACTTTGAAAATATGTACCAGAGCCCTTGAACTGAAATCAATTAATATTTAAATAACTTGCAATAAACTATTTCTAGTGGACCCCGCCATGTAGGTTATTCTGGAGTGCAAATAATGAAGAACAGAAACGACCTACCTACAATAAGTAAAAACTATCAAGTAAAAATGAAGTTGGATTCTCCGCTCATAAATTCTTAAAGTGAAATCTGCTGGAAATGTAACATTGTGTTTCAAGAGAAGCCCTTCAGTCATATTATTTACATTAATTCACAAGAAATAGATAGGATATCCTGGTACATGAAGCAGGAATTAAGGTTTTGAGTAGATGACTTGGATAACAATTTAGTGGTTATCTATTAATTAGTTTAGATGTGATATTTGATGGTTATTTTTCATTCGTATATTTGTTGACATTTAATGTTTTGTTTCTTTATGTTATATGTAACTACCCTCCAAATAATTCATTAATATATACAAAACTTTATAATTAAGTTCAAACCCAACAAGTGAAAAAGTAGAAAAGTTTGTAAAACATTTAGCATGTTGTAATATGCTTCAAATTTCTTGAACTTGACATAATTTTTCTCAAGTTCGTTGGTTATAAATAGTGCACACATAGATTTTTTTAAACTCAGCATACCATATATGAAGATATAATTGAAGTTATTATATTAAATTTAAAACTAATTAGGAAAAAAATTCCTCTTCAGATTTTTATAAAATATGCTTAATAATATTATAAAGTTGTGCAAATGTATGATCTGTTTGTTTCACTGACCCAAAATATGAATAAATCGACAAAGTAGAGTGAAATGAGATAAAGGGTTAGTGTGTAAGTCACCACACAATGAAATACTGACTTATGGAGTAAAACTACCCAGACTGTTGCGCAGTTTCTTATCCCCACTTCACAAGTCTCTTGGACTATTCTAACATGCCTTTCTGTCCAGTCTTAAGTTCAAGGACTCTGAATGAAAGAGATTTTATTTGCAGATGTTCCTCACCTTTCCCCATCCTAATTCTAAGATAATAATACTATGAGCCTTAGGGGATGTATTAAATGTGACAAAATTGTGTGTGTGTGTGTGTGTGTGTGTGTGTGTGTGTGTGTGTGTGAGATGACATCATACTAACTGCATTGTCGATGATTTACGTATAGTAACAGAGCCTTAGAAATTTACCCTTTGGGAAAAAAATCGTTGTTATTTGTAACTTTTATAATTCCTCAATAGATAAATCAATATTCCTTATTTTGATTAGATCAGTTTTGAATAGATTTGGGCAAACCTGACCCTCAAATATTCCTTTTATGAATTTCTCTGTAGCTTTGATATACTAGGTGATATGACATGGAAAAAGTCCAACATGGATGAAAACCAGCTCCTTCCTTCAGTGGGCTGTATTTCCATAGGAAGGGACAGACATGTGCATAACCCTGTTAATGTTGGTATTCTTGTCTCTCTTCTCCTTACAGTTTTCTAAGTGTCTTTCTGGAGTTTTAAAATAAACATAAATAAATCTTTCAAAAGCATGAAACCTAAGAAATGTTAAAAGGTAAAGATTAAGTGGATGCAGTCATTTTGTAAACTATTGGCTTCCCAAAATCTTTTTTCCTATTTCAAGAAATAGCATATTAGGTTGACCAAAAAGTTCCTTTAGGTTTTTCAATAAGCTCTTACTGGGAATCCCAAACAAATTTTGGCCAACCGAATACATCACCATATCAGATAATATGTACAGTCTAATGGTTTAATTTACATATATTATGTAATAATTACCAAAAAAATCTAGTTAATATACATCATCTCATACAGAAACAATCAAATAAACAAAATTATCTTTGTTATGAGAACTTTTAGGATCTACTCTCTTAATAACTCCCCTGTATACCATATGCAGTGATAACTGTGGTCATCATGTTCAGTATTTCTGGTACTTATTTTATCATACAGGACGATTGTAGCTTTCAACCACCTTCTCCAATTTCCCTGCCACCCCCTACCTATGGTGACCACAGATCTAATCTCTTTTTCTATAATTTGGAAGTTTTATTTTTGAATTTCATATGTAAGTGAGATCATGCAATATTTGTCTTTCTGAGTGTGACTTATTTCACTTACCACAATCACAGTACCTTCATGGTCCATTGATTTTGTCACAAGTGATAGATTTCCCTGTTTATTTCTTTTTTTTTCTTTATGTCTGAATAATATTTCATTGTATATATAATGTCTTCTTTATCCATTCATTAATCAGTGGATATTTAGATTGTTTCTATGTCTTCATTATTGTAAGCAATGCTACTATGAATATGGGGTCAGCTCACTTCAGTTCAGTCACTTAGGCATGTCTGACTCTTTACAACCCTATGGACTGCAGCACTCCAGGCTGCCCTGTCCATCACCAACTCCTGGAGCTTGCTCAAACTCATGTCCATCGAGTCAGTGGTGCCATCCAACTCATGCTCTGTCATCCCCTTCTCCTCCTGCCTTCAAACTTTCCCAGCATCAGGGTTTTTTCCAGTGAGTCAGTTCTTCCCATCAGGTAGCCAAAGTATTGGAGTTTCAGCTTCAGCCTCAGTCCTTCCAATGAATACTCAGGACTCATTTCTTTTAGAATGGACTGGTTTGATCTCCTTGTAATCCAAGGAACTCTCAAGAGTCTTCTGCAACACCACAGTTTAAAAGCATCAATACTTCAGTCCAGCTCACTTCAGCTGCTCAGTCATGTCTGACTCTTAACTACCTGACATTCTACAGTATGCCAGGCCTACCTATCCATCACCAGCTCCCAGAGTTTACTCGAACTCATGTTCATTGAGTTGGTGAGGCCAACCAGCCATCTCATGCTCTGTCGTCCTGTTCTCCTCCTGCCTTCAGTCTTTCCCAGAATGAGTGTATTTTCCAATGAGTTAGTTCTTCCCATCAGGTGGCCAAAATATTGGAGTTTCAGCTTCAGCATCAGTCCTTTCAAATGAATATTCAGGAATGATTTCTTGTAGGATGGACTGGTTGGATCTCCTTACTGTCCAAGGGACTCTCAAGAGTCTTCTCCAACACCACAGTTCNTACTTATTTTATCATACAGGACGATTGTAGCTTTCAACCACCTTCTCCAATTTCCCTGCCACCCCCTACCTATGGTGACCACAGATCTAATCTCTTTTTCTATAATTTGGAAGTTTTATTTTTGAATTTCATATGTAAGTGAGATCATGCAATATTTGTCTTTCTGAGTGTGACTTATTTCACTTACCACAATCACAGTACCTTCATGGTCCATTGATTTTGTCACAAGTGATAGATTTCCCTGTTTATTTCTTTTTTTTTCTTTATGTCTGAATAATATTTCATTGTATATATAATGTCTTCTTTATCCATTCATTAATCAGTGGATATTTAGATTGTTTCTATGTCTTCATTATTGTAAGCAATGCTACTATGAATATGGGGTCAGCTCACTTCAGTTCAGTCACTTAGGCATGTCTGACTCTTTACAACCCTATGGACTGCAGCACTCCAGGCTGCCCTGTCCATCACCAACTCCTGGAGCTTGCTCAAACTCATGTCCATCGAGTCAGTGGTGCCATCCAACTCATGCTCTGTCATCCCCTTCTCCTCCTGCCTTCAAACTTTCCCAGCATCAGGGTTTTTTCCAGTGAGTCAGTTCTTCCCATCAGGTAGCCAAAGTATTGGAGTTTCAGCTTCAGCCTCAGTCCTTCCAATGAATACTCAGGACTCATTTCTTTTAGAATGGACTGGTTTGATCTCCTTGTAATCCAAGGAACTCTCAAGAGTCTTCTGCAACACCACAGTTTAAAAGCATCAATACTTCAGTCCAGCTCACTTCAGCTGCTCAGTCATGTCTGACTCTTAACTACCTGACATTCTACAGTATGCCAGGCCTACCTATCCATCACCAGCTCCCAGAGTTTACTCGAACTCATGTTCATTGAGTTGGTGAGGCCAACCAGCCATCTCATGCTCTGTCGTCCTGTTCTCCTCCTGCCTTCAGTCTTTCCCAGAATGAGTGTATTTTCCAATGAGTTAGTTCTTCCCATCAGGTGGCCAAAATATTGGAGTTTCAGCTTCAGCATCAGTCCTTTCAAATGAATATTCAGGAATGATTTCTTGTAGGATGGACTGGTTGGATCTCCTTACTGTCCAAGGGACTCTCAAGAGTCTTCTCCAACACCACAGTTCAAAAGCATCAATTCTTTGGTGCTCAGCTTTCTCTATACTCCAACTCTCACATCCATACATGACTACTGGAAAAAACAGCTTTGACTATACAGACCTTTGTGGGCAAAGTAATGGCTTTGCTTTTTCATATGCTGTCTAGTTTGATCATAACTTTCCTTCCAAGGAGCAAGCGTCTTTTTATTTCATGGCTGCAGTCACCATATGCAGTGATTTTGGCGCCCCCCCACAAAAAAAAATGAATAAATTCTGTCACTGTTTCCACTGTTTCCCCATCTATTTCCCATGAAGTGATGGGACCAGAGGCCATGATCTTAGGTTTTTGAATGCTGAGCTTTAAGCCAACTTTTTCACTCGGCTCTCACTTTCATCAAGAGGCTCTTTAGTTTTTCTTCTCTTTCTGACATAAGGGTAGTATCATCTGCATATCTGAGGTTACTGATATTGTTTCCAGAAATTTTTATTCCAGCTTGTGCTTCATCCAGCCTGGCATTTCACATGATGTACTCTGCATACAAGTTAATAAACATGGTGACGATATACAGCCTTGACTTACTCCTTTCTTATTTGGAACCAGTCTGTTGTTCCATGTCCAGTTATAACTGATGCTTCTTGATCTGCAAACAGATTTCACAGGAGGCAGGTAAGGTTATCTGGTATTCCTATCTCTTTAAGAATTTTCCATAGTTTGTTGGGATATACACAGTCAAAGGCTTTGGAGTAATCAATAAAGGAGAAGTAGATGTTTCTCTGGAATTTACTTGTTTTTTCTATGATCCAATACATGTTGGCAACTTGATCTCTGGCTCCTCTACCCTTTCTAAATCCACCTTAACATTTGGAAGTTCATGGTTAATGTACTGTTGAAGCCTGGCTTGGAGAATTTTGAACATTACTTCGCTAGCGTGTGAGATGAGTGCAATTGTGCAGTAGTTTGAACATTCATTGGCATTGCTCTTCTTTGGGATTGGAATGAAAACAGGCCTTTTCCAGTCCTGTGGCCACTGCTGAATTTTACAAATTTGCTGTCATATTGAGTGCAGCACTTTTGAAGCAGCATCTTTTAGGATTTGAATAGTTCAACTGGAATCCCCTTACCTCCACTAGCTTTGTACATAGTGGTGCTTCCTAAGGCCCATCTGATGTCTGGCTTCAGGATGTCTGGCTCTATGTGAGTGATCATACCATCATGGTTACCTGGGTCATGAAGATCTTTTCTGTATAGTTCTTCTGTGTATTCTTAACACCTCCTCTTGATATCTTATGCTTCTGTTAAGTCCATACCATTTCTGTCCTTTATTGAGCCCATCTTTGCATGAAATGTTCTCTTGGTATCTCTAATTTTATGAAGAGATCTCTAGTCTTTCCCATTCTATTGTTTTCCCTATTTCTTTGCATTGATCACTGAGAAAGGCTTTCTTATCTCTTCTTAGGAACTCTGCATTCAGATAGGTATATCTTTCCTTTTCTTCTTTGCCTTTAGCTTGTCTTCTTTTCTCAGCTTTTTGTAAGGCCTCCTCAAACAACCATTTTGCCTTTTTGCATTTCTTTTTCTTGGGGATGGTCTTAATCACTGACTCCTGTACAATGTCATGAACCTCCATTTATAGTTCTTCAGGCACTCTATCAGACCTAATCCCTTGATCTATTTATTACTTCCACTGTATAATACTAAGGGATTTGTTTTAGGTCATACATGAATGATCTAGTGGTTTTCCCTGCTTTCTTCAACTTAAGTCTGAATTTGGGGTGCAGATATATTTTTGATTTAGAGTTTTTATTTTCTTTGGATAATTTCCCAGACATAGAATTGTTGTATTATATGGCAGTTCTGTTTTTAACTTTTTAGTAACCTCCATTTTGCTTTCCATACTGGTTGTCCCAGTTTGCAGTCCCCCTGACAGTTCACAAGAGTTCCCTTTTGTACACACCCACACTAGCATTTGTTATCTCCTGTTTTTTTAAATAATAATCATTCCAACAAGTGTGAGATTATCCCTCACTGTGGTTTTAATTTGCATTTTGCTTGTGACTAGTAGTGTTGAGCATCTTTCATGTACCTATTGGCCAACTATATATTTCCTTTGGTCTAGTCAAGGAAATGGTCAAGTCAAATGGTCTAGTCAAGAAATGGTCTAGTCAAGTCTTTTGTCCATTTTACTTGCATTTCTTCGTTATTGAGTTGTATGAGTTCTTTGGATATTTTGGATATTAACCCCTTACCAGATATATAGTTTGCAAATTATTTTTCCCCATTCTATATGTTAGCTTTTCATCTGTTGATGGTGTCTTTTTCTGTAAAGATTCTTTGTTTGATTAAGTCCCAGTTTTGTTGTTGGTGCTTTGCTTTAGGTGCGATTTCTAAATTGTCGTTACCGAGACCCATGTGACAGGAGACTTTTTTCTATGTTTCTTTTTACCCCCTAGGAGTTTCATGATTTCAGGTCTTACATTTAAGTCTTTAACCTACTTAGAAAAATTTTTGTGAGTAGTGAAACATCCCAAACCTATTTTTAATGATTAGAACATCCTTTTAACTTAAAATAGGAAATACAGGGGTCACCAAACACAGAGGAGTCACTTCAATAGTTCTTTACCTTTTGTTTTTGCTTTACATGACCCTTTCATAACATGACTTTTTCACTGAACACATGTATATAAACAATTACATTAATAAATAGTCTCACCATGTTCTTTACTGAAAAATAGCAAATGAAATTTATAATGACATGATCTATCTGGAGATTGTTAAAATAGTAATGGGATGGAAGGAGACTCTAATATTTTTATTAAACATGTGGATGATTAAATCGTATTTAAAATATTACATTCAGAACACTGATTCAATTTTATTTCTCTTTATCCTACATTGAATTTATATTACTCAGCCACTGCAATCTAGCCTGTACATATGTACAATGGGATCAACATCAAAGGACTCTATTTATTTGTTCTTGTACTTGCATTTCCTTATAGTTATCAAAACATAAAGTCCTTAAGTGAATAATCACTTTATCACAGAAGTAACACAAAGAAACACAAATTATTTCAATTATTTTCTATTTTGCTTTGCATTAATTAACCAATGTCTCCTGATACATATACATACCTATTTATATTCATTTATTTATAGTCATGAATTAAAATGTTTTTGAAATGTCTATAGGAAATGTATTAATATTTGAACTGCAACCAACTTAGGAAATGTGTTAAACCCAGTAAGACTTTGAAGTAGCATTATTTTCAGATGATATATCCCACAAGATTAAGGAGTTTAACTCTATTTCACATTGAATTGAAGTTCTCATTTAGAGTTCTTGGGATTACAATCCAAACAAACAACCTCATATTTTTATTCTTACACAATAAGGTTTGTATTATATCTATTAATAAAACATATACTTCCAGAGCTTCCTCTATCTTTTAAGAATAAGAAAGACTGACAATCTTTACTCCTTGAGTTATAGATCTGAAGATAAACCAGTGAAAGCCTCCAAAGGGAAAAACCTCGCTTGGTTAACACAGCTTCTCTGATAACTGTTCCAAAGCTGTACCTTTCACTCTGGGGTGGTGGTAAATAAACCTTTCCATGATCCTTTCTCCAGCAGTGACAGAACCCACGGTTTTGGACTTGGTTCATGGAGAAGGCAATGGCACCCCACTCCAGTACTCTTGCCTGGAAAATCCCATGGACAGAGGAGCCTGGTGGGCTGCAGTCCATGGGGTCGCAAAGAGTCGGATATGACTGAGCGACTTCACTTTCACTTTCATGCATTGGAGAAGGAAATGGCAACCCACTCTAGGGTTCTTGCCGGAAGAATCCCAGGGATGGGGGAGCCTGGTGAGCTGCTGTCTATAGGGTCGCACAGAGTTGGACACGACTGAAGCAACTTAGCAGCAGCAGCAGCAGCATGATGTCTTAACCTAAATTTTGGAGCAAAGACAATAATCTTAAAATCATGAATATCTTTTAAGCTAGTGATCCCTGTTTTGATGATTCTACTCTAAAGAATGAATTTGAAAATACATAAAATGTTTTATGTTATGTCATAACGTAAATTGGTATAGCCTGGAAACAGTATGGAGTTTCCTCAAAATATTAAAAGAATGACCATATGATCCAGCAATCTCAATTCTAAGTTTATATACAAAGAAATGAAAACAATATTGACAATAGCCAAGATAGAAAAGTAGTAACCCAAGCTGTCTTTTAGTGGATGAGTGGATAAAGAAGATAAGGTGTAAGGTCTAAAGATCTAGTGTAAAACATGGTGACTATAGTTGATAACACTGTACTATACAATTGAAATTTGCTAAGACTATAGAACCTTAATATTCTCATCAAAAGTAAAGACATAAAGAGGTAAAGTGATATGTTAATTATTCCACCGTTATTAAATGGTGGGAATTTCACAGTGTATACATATATCAAATCATCATGATGTACAGCTTAAATGTCTTATAATTTCATGTCAAATTTACTTCAATACTTTTAAAAAGAAGCTTTTTATTATTACATTTCCCTATTATTTATAATAACAGTTAAAATAAATTGTGGACCCAAATTAATGATATACATTATGGCTGAAATAAAATATTTTTACAGGCTAATTCAATGAAAAGTAACTATGTTAGATTGGATTAGATTAAACAATTAGCATGAACATTCAAAATATATAACTTCTTTCTTTTTTAATATGTTTATTTATTTTAATTGGAGGTTAATTACGTTACAATAATGTATTGGTTTTGCCATACATCAACATGAATTCGCCACAGCAATAGTATATATTGAAGATATTTACTTATAAAATTTAAAAAAATATTATGTGGGTAATGTACATTTTGTTCCCTGAATTGTGATCAATATGGTTTATTTTCAAAATAATCTTTTCTACTATGTATCAGGAATAATTTAGATATAGGTAATATAAAAGATAAGCACCCTAAAGACTGATAGTAATATTTCCTTTATCCTTCACAATGTCATTATGAATGAGTTTTTTAAATTTCTAGATTCAAAAGGTTATTTTAAGTTATTATAAGAAGTAGTGTATGGATTTAAAACAATGCTTTGTATAAAAGTAAAAGTTAGCTGCCCTTGGTTCAGCACATTTGATTATTCAGTGTTTAAGAATATGGGCATACACAAAAAGAGATTTAAGAGAATTCAGACATAAGAGATAATGAAAGAAAGATGGAGAAAGTGAGAGAAAATGACAGAGGAAAACTTTATTTGTATGTATATATATGTGTGTGTGTGTATATATATATACGTATATATACGTATATATATATACACACACACACACATGTATAATATAAAACATAAAAACATTAAAAATGAAATAATATGGCTGTGGCTCAGCTGGTAGAAGAATCCGCCTGTAATGCGGGAGACCTGGGTTTGATCCCTGGGTTGGGAAGATCCCCTGGAGAAGGGAAAGGCTACCCACTCCAATATTCTGGCCTGGAGAATTCCATGAAGTGTGTAGTCCATGGGGTCTCAAAGAGTCAGACATGACTGAGCAAATTTCACTTCACTAATGAAAGTTTTAAGTACCATTCAGAGCATGAAATATATTTGGAGGAAATTGAGAGTTTGCTTTGTTAAAGGAAAATTAAATTTTAAGCAACTTTTCAAAAAAATCTTTCTGATGAGGTAATCTATTTGATTAAGGATTCAGGGATAGGAACATTAAAGCCAGGTGGTTCAAAGCACTCAGGCTATCTCAGAGTGGCTTTGCTCTGAGAGCAAGCACGGAAGTTATTTGATGCACACTTTCCTTCTCCAGTCTCTGCAATTTCGCTCTAAATGAAAGAATACACACACATCAAGATCTTTTTTTGGAACAAAGTATGGAATACAAATTATGCTAGCTTAATTTTTTTAATGCTTGATTTATATTTTCCCCTAAGTTTTTATGCCTTCTTTTGCCTTATGGGTATGAAAAGTTTCTGTTTGTTGAAAAGAGCAGTGCTTTTTGTTGGAGGTGACAGATTTCTAAAGAAAAAGGATCATATCAAAGGATTGCATTATCACATAATCAGTGGTGGGGATAGCACCTTAAAAACTGCACAAACTGCTAAGTCTTTTCTTACAAGAATAAGAAGTTACAGATGAACAAATGGCTACCTTTTCAGCAGTTCTGTAAGTTTCTTAGGTGCTAATGTTTCTAAATGAAAAGGGTAGAAGTATCACAGCTATTTTAGAGACATTAGTGCTTAAAACTTTTACATGATTCACTTTTATTATAGATAGTCATTAACCAAGACTTATTGGAGGTTTTCTTTTTTTTTTTAAGTACTTAAATTTTGACTTCTAAAACTAAATTGTTTGTTTGTGGGAGTCTGGTAAAAATACATTTTTTGTTACTTTAAAAGAATAGAATACTGGAACTTTGATCACTGTATCAATGATGTTTTCCTCCTATACAAAGTCCATGAGAAATGTGTTGCACCATCATTAGATAAGACCACCTGAAAAATAGCAGTAATGTTTGGTTTATAATAAATACAGAGATCTAAATAGAATTATAGTCCTCATTTTAGAATGTGAGGACTCTGTTCTGATCCTGGGTAGGTATTTGTTGCTCTGTTTTTTTGTTTGGGTTTTTGTTTTTTAATAATAAGGAATTGCAACATCGTGTAGGTGCTGATCATTTGACCAGTAGGTGGCAGCATAGCTCTTTGGTTGCTCGGAAGAAGCGTTCTCCAATTTTGAATCAAAACAACTCTACGGTGAGTTAAAAAAATAAACTTTTTCTATATGCTTCATATGCTTCTTTTGTTTTCCCACCATTTTCATGCATGGGCGTATCATATTTAGGTTTTAGTTTTACAGAAATTAGCAATCTGCCTTTTCGGATAGAGTATGTGATGTTTTTATATATAGGCTGCATTTACAATATAATTTTCATTTTTCGATTATAACATTTTAGACCATAAAGGGACACTTTTAAATTTATTATTTCACCCCTATCATTTTACAGATGAAAAAAACATGGAGNTGCTTCATATGCTTCTTTTGTTTTCCCACCATTTTCATGCATGGGCGTATCATATTTAGGTTTTAGTTTTACAGAAATTAGCAATCTGCCTTTTCGGATAGAGTATGTGATGTTTTTATATATAGGCTGCATTTACAATATAATTTTCATTTTTCGATTATAACATTTTAGACCATAAAGGGACACTTTTAAATTTATTATTTCACCCCTATCATTTTACAGATGAAAAAAACATGGAGTTCCAGAAACATAAAGTGATTTGTCCAAGATCAACCGCAGGCAGTTTCAGAAATCAATTCATCCTCCTCTCTCAATAAAAAGTTATCTGCAAAAAATTTTCTTTTGTACGAATGTTGATATCTGAACTAGAGATTATAGACAACTACTTATATTTTATTTTGTTTATATTTTAAAGTAAAATGTCTCTCTTTTTCTTTTATTTGATGAGTTTAAACTGTATGGAAAGGCCACTGATGTGTGACAGTAATTTTTCCTGGTCACTAATGTTTTTAATCAATAACAATATCGGATTAGGTGACTAGTCAATGCCAGCTAATGTGACAGGTTTAAATTGTGAGATGTCACCTTAGTAACCACTTGTCTCCAGTCTTTCAGAATTTTGGTAATTTTGGTAATTTTTCTTCAGCTTAAAGTTAAAAGTAAAGGTTAAAGTTAATGTTGTTATTGTGGGAAGGGACCCTAATAAACCTCCCCTCCCTTACTTCTTAGAACTGGTACTGCTCCCCCTGGCCTTCACCTCACTCCATTACTCAGACTCCAGCCGGTTCCTGGAAATTGCCAAACAGATTCCAAGCCAGACCCAAGCTTTTGCATTCACTAAAGTGGTGGTAGAAAATATTTTCAAAGATTGCTCTCTTGTCTTCTTTGGGTTTTGGCACAGATATTATCATTGCAGGGAAACTGCATGATCATCTTAAAATTACAACTGCCCCCTTGTCATTTTTCCAATCCATATTCTCTGATTTCTTCTTTTGGCTACCATAAATTTGAGAATATTTCTTCTCAGCAACCAAAGAACTATGTACTATTATCTACATAGGCAAACAATATATGTCATTTATTTATTTTATTTATATTAGTGTATTATCATTTGTCCCACTAAACTATAAGCCTCAAGGGGCCCCAGATTATGGATATTTTGTTTTCTTCTATATCTCCAACACCTAGAATAGTCCCTGGCAAACAGTAATAACTCAAGAAGTGTAATGTATTTTATTCTTTTAAATAAAGTTCCTGAGATCATTGGAAGGAAGCTATATATAAGAAATTGCTACTTAAATGCCTAATTAACATACATCTTACTTCCTGAATTATTTGTAATTCTTACAAAGTATTACAGCCTTGATTTGGCAAGTTCCTATATCTTTGCTAGTAATTGATGACTATTGTAAGGGGAAAAAAAAAAAGAAAAAGAAAACATTAATGGTGTATTATGCTTTCCAGATATATGGTGAATATCTACCCCCTCCCCCGCCCCCCGTTCTATTTTTTTTCTTCTTCTCTTTTTAAAATAATTATATAATAAAATACATAAGTCAAACTAATGAAGACATCTTGGAATTTTAATAATCTCAAGTTTGTTGTTGTTGTTCAATCGCTAGCCGTGCCCAACTCCTTGTAACCTGATGGACTGCAGCATGCCAGGCTTCTCTGCCTTACTGTCTCCCGGAGTTTGCTCAGATTTATGTCCACTGAGTCAGAGAGGCTGTCTAACCATCTCATTCTCTGCTTCCCTCTTCTCCTTTTGCCTTCAATCTTTCCCACCCTCAAGGTCTTTTCCAGTGAGCCAGCTCTTCACTTCAGTAGACCAAAGTATTGGAGTTTCAGCTTCAGCATCAGTCCTTCCAATAAATATTCAGGACTGATTTCCTTTANATGTATCAGGAATAATTTAGATATAGGTAATATAAAAGATAAGCACCCTAAAGACTGATAGTAATATTTCCTTTATCCTTCACAATGTCATTATGAATGAGTTTTTTAAATTTCTAGATTCAAAAGGTTATTTTAAGTTATTATAAGAAGTAGTGTATGGATTTAAAACAATGCTTTGTATAAAAGTAAAAGTTAGCTGCCCTTGGTTCAGCACATTTGATTATTCAGTGTTTAAGAATATGGGCATACACAAAAAGAGATTTAAGAGAATTCAGACATAAGAGATAATGAAAGAAAGATGGAGAAAGTGAGAGAAAATGACAGAGGAAAACTTTATTTGTATGTATATATATGTGTGTGTGTGTATATATATATACGTATATATACGTATATATATATACACACACACACACATGTATAATATAAAACATAAAAACATTAAAAATGAAATAATATGGCTGTGGCTCAGCTGGTAGAAGAATCCGCCTGTAATGCGGGAGACCTGGGTTTGATCCCTGGGTTGGGAAGATCCCCTGGAGAAGGGAAAGGCTACCCACTCCAATATTCTGGCCTGGAGAATTCCATGAAGTGTGTAGTCCATGGGGTCTCAAAGAGTCAGACATGACTGAGCAAATTTCACTTCACTAATGAAAGTTTTAAGTACCATTCAGAGCATGAAATATATTTGGAGGAAATTGAGAGTTTGCTTTGTTAAAGGAAAATTAAATTTTAAGCAACTTTTCAAAAAAATCTTTCTGATGAGGTAATCTATTTGATTAAGGATTCAGGGATAGGAACATTAAAGCCAGGTGGTTCAAAGCACTCAGGCTATCTCAGAGTGGCTTTGCTCTGAGAGCAAGCACGGAAGTTATTTGATGCACACTTTCCTTCTCCAGTCTCTGCAATTTCGCTCTAAATGAAAGAATACACACACATCAAGATCTTTTTTTGGAACAAAGTATGGAATACAAATTATGCTAGCTTAATTTTTTTAATGCTTGATTTATATTTTCCCCTAAGTTTTTATGCCTTCTTTTGCCTTATGGGTATGAAAAGTTTCTGTTTGTTGAAAAGAGCAGTGCTTTTTGTTGGAGGTGACAGATTTCTAAAGAAAAAGGATCATATCAAAGGATTGCATTATCACATAATCAGTGGTGGGGATAGCACCTTAAAAACTGCACAAACTGCTAAGTCTTTTCTTACAAGAATAAGAAGTTACAGATGAACAAATGGCTACCTTTTCAGCAGTTCTGTAAGTTTCTTAGGTGCTAATGTTTCTAAATGAAAAGGGTAGAAGTATCACAGCTATTTTAGAGACATTAGTGCTTAAAACTTTTACATGATTCACTTTTATTATAGATAGTCATTAACCAAGACTTATTGGAGGTTTTCTTTTTTTTTTTAAGTACTTAAATTTTGACTTCTAAAACTAAATTGTTTGTTTGTGGGAGTCTGGTAAAAATACATTTTTTGTTACTTTAAAAGAATAGAATACTGGAACTTTGATCACTGTATCAATGATGTTTTCCTCCTATACAAAGTCCATGAGAAATGTGTTGCACCATCATTAGATAAGACCACCTGAAAAATAGCAGTAATGTTTGGTTTATAATAAATACAGAGATCTAAATAGAATTATAGTCCTCATTTTAGAATGTGAGGACTCTGTTCTGATCCTGGGTAGGTATTTGTTGCTCTGTTTTTTTGTTTGGGTTTTTGTTTTTTAATAATAAGGAATTGCAACATCGTGTAGGTGCTGATCATTTGACCAGTAGGTGGCAGCATAGCTCTTTGGTTGCTCGGAAGAAGCGTTCTCCAATTTTGAATCAAAACAACTCTACGGTGAGTTAAAAAAATAAACTTTTTCTATATGCTTCATATGCTTCTTTTGTTTTCCCACCATTTTCATGCATGGGCGTATCATATTTAGGTTTTAGTTTTACAGAAATTAGCAATCTGCCTTTTCGGATAGAGTATGTGATGTTTTTATATATAGGCTGCATTTACAATATAATTTTCATTTTTCGATTATAACATTTTAGACCATAAAGGGACACTTTTAAATTTATTATTTCACCCCTATCATTTTACAGATGAAAAAAACATGGAGTTCCAGAAACATAAAGTGATTTGTCCAAGATCAACCGCAGGCAGTTTCAGAAATCAATTCATCCTCCTCTCTCAATAAAAAGTTATCTGCAAAAAATTTTCTTTTGTACGAATGTTGATATCTGAACTAGAGATTATAGACAACTACTTATATTTTATTTTGTTTATATTTTAAAGTAAAATGTCTCTCTTTTTCTTTTATTTGATGAGTTTAAACTGTATGGAAAGGCCACTGATGTGTGACAGTAATTTTTCCTGGTCACTAATGTTTTTAATCAATAACAATATCGGATTAGGTGACTAGTCAATGCCAGCTAATGTGACAGGTTTAAATTGTGAGATGTCACCTTAGTAACCACTTGTCTCCAGTCTTTCAGAATTTTGGTAATTTTGGTAATTTTTCTTCAGCTTAAAGTTAAAAGTAAAGGTTAAAGTTAATGTTGTTATTGTGGGAAGGGACCCTAATAAACCTCCCCTCCCTTACTTCTTAGAACTGGTACTGCTCCCCCTGGCCTTCACCTCACTCCATTACTCAGACTCCAGCCGGTTCCTGGAAATTGCCAAACAGATTCCAAGCCAGACCCAAGCTTTTGCATTCACTAAAGTGGTGGTAGAAAATATTTTCAAAGATTGCTCTCTTGTCTTCTTTGGGTTTTGGCACAGATATTATCATTGCAGGGAAACTGCATGATCATCTTAAAATTACAACTGCCCCCTTGTCATTTTTCCAATCCATATTCTCTGATTTCTTCTTTTGGCTACCATAAATTTGAGAATATTTCTTCTCAGCAACCAAAGAACTATGTACTATTATCTACATAGGCAAACAATATATGTCATTTATTTATTTTATTTATATTAGTGTATTATCATTTGTCCCACTAAACTATAAGCCTCAAGGGGCCCCAGATTATGGATATTTTGTTTTCTTCTATATCTCCAACACCTAGAATAGTCCCTGGCAAACAGTAATAACTCAAGAAGTGTAATGTATTTTATTCTTTTAAATAAAGTTCCTGAGATCATTGGAAGGAAGCTATATATAAGAAATTGCTACTTAAATGCCTAATTAACATACATCTTACTTCCTGAATTATTTGTAATTCTTACAAAGTATTACAGCCTTGATTTGGCAAGTTCCTATATCTTTGCTAGTAATTGATGACTATTGTAAGGGGAAAAAAAAAAAGAAAAAGAAAACATTAATGGTGTATTATGCTTTCCAGATATATGGTGAATATCTACCCCCTCCCCCGCCCCCCGTTCTATTTTTTTTCTTCTTCTCTTTTTAAAATAATTATATAATAAAATACATAAGTCAAACTAATGAAGACATCTTGGAATTTTAATAATCTCAAGTTTGTTGTTGTTGTTCAATCGCTAGCCGTGCCCAACTCCTTGTAACCTGATGGACTGCAGCATGCCAGGCTTCTCTGCCTTACTGTCTCCCGGAGTTTGCTCAGATTTATGTCCACTGAGTCAGAGAGGCTGTCTAACCATCTCATTCTCTGCTTCCCTCTTCTCCTTTTGCCTTCAATCTTTCCCACCCTCAAGGTCTTTTCCAGTGAGCCAGCTCTTCACTTCAGTAGACCAAAGTATTGGAGTTTCAGCTTCAGCATCAGTCCTTCCAATAAATATTCAGGACTGATTTCCTTTAGGATAGTCTAGTGTGATCTCCTTGCTTTCTAAGAGACTCTCAAGAGTCAACTCCAGCACTGCAATTCAAAGGCATCAATTCTTTGATGCTCAACCTTCATAATGGTCCAGCTCTCACATACATGCATGACTACTGGAGAAACCATAGCTTTGACTACACAGACCTATGTTGGCAAAGTGCTGTCTTTGCCTTTTAATACATTATCAAGTTTTATCATAGCTTTCCTTCCAAGGAGCAAGCATCTTCTCACTTCATGGCTCCAGTCACCATCCTCAGTGATTTTGGAGCCCAAGAAAATGAAATCTGTCACTGTTTCCACTCTCCCCATCTATCTGCCATGAAGTGATGGGACAGGAGACCATGATCTTAGTTTTTTGAATGTTGAATTTTAAGCCAGCTTTTTCATTCTCCTCTTTCACTTTCATCAAGAAACTCTTTAGTTCCTCTTTACTTTCTGCCATTAGAGTAGCATTATTTGCATATCTGAGGTTGATATTTCTCCCAGCAATCTTGATTCCAGCTTGTGATTTATCCAGCCCAGCATTTCACATGATGTACTCTGCTTATAGGTTAAATAAACAGCATAACAACATACAGCCTTGTATTCCTTTCCAAATTTTGCACCAGTCTGTTGTTCCTTGTAAGATTCTGTTATCTTAAGTTTAGATACAGAAAAATAAATTATAGCATTTCATCTCTTGAGTCATAATATTGACTTTGACACAAGTATTAATGTGCTACCCATTCTGAGGTGAGCAGCTCTGCACATTTTGTGTGCACATCCTTATTTCACTAGAATGTTCCTTTCTAGTCAAAAGGCTTATTTTTGTTACTAGTCACATACCACTGGTACTGTGTGGCTCTGTGACTATAAAACCACCTAATCTAGGCTACAAATCAGTGACAAGTGATGGCAGAAGAGATAATGCTAATGATATGCATGGCATTTTTCCTTCTAAGGGAATATTGATCCAGAGTTCTCACATTCAGTTTGTAGAGAGAATTTTTTTACATGAAACACTGTCTTATGAGAAACATAGACACCATATCCTTTGCTTTGGGGTCATTCCAGATTCTCACATGTGTAAAATGCTATAATCTATATTGTGAAATATATATTAAGCAAGCTCAGTCTGTTCACATTAAATTCACATTACTCATTCATTTAGGTTCAATGATATGAATATTGTATTATGAAAGAATTAAACCTTTTTTTATACAAACGACCCATGAACACATTAATTGTTCCAATAATGTTTATGATGTTATCACCAACAAAGATCTAATAAAAAGGAATTCTCATTGTCATTAAAATAAAATTGAATGACGTAAAATGTGCATTTCCTCATTTAAATCATGAGTGATTGATATTGCTCACTTTGAACAATTTTTTTTTTTTAAATAGTGAGATGAAGGTGGATCATGAGATGACAGGCAGTTTTACATCCATGTGCATACATGACCACTTTCTTCAGGAAACAGTATCAGGAATAGTAAGTGCAGAGGTATCAAAATCTCTGAAATCACTTGATATTGCCTTAAATAAGATCTGGATATTTTATGTAGGAATGCAGTTAGTCACTTGTCAGTCCACTAATGTAGAAAAAAGTGTAATGCAAAAAGTGTAATATCAAAAATGTCCATTTTTATCTAAAATTTGAAAAATAAAATGAATTCACACATGCAAAATTTTTGCATTACAGAGGCACATACATTTTATAATGGTATTTACTATGTGAATGATCATATGGCATATTGTCACTTCAAATGTTTTAGAGGAAAGATCTAAGTAAATTAACCAGATGATGTGGAAAATAAGCCAATAAGCCACCTGTAGTTTTGTTTGTACACAATATCATACACATATAGTTGATCTTTTGATTTTAGACATCACAATCTGTAACATCTCTAAACATGAAATGAATATCCATAGTGGCCTCCTTAGATTCCATCTATGCAAATAGTTTCCTGAGCACAGAGCTTAAATGGCATTAGGACTCTGCATGACTGCTGTCATTTAGAAAACACACTAAGGTTTTTGGAAAATTTTAAATATGGCCCTTAGCATTAATATTACCTACTTTCCTAATGGATAAAAAGAATGTTTTTTTTTTTCTTAGATTAGCACTTTAAAGTCAATTGTGACTCTTCCATATTAAAATTATTATTAGGCATTATATTCCTGAACAAATTGAGATATATAATTTATTGAATAAATGAATATTTTCATACCATGCTGGAGAGCATGTTCTATCATGCTGCTGTATTATAGTCCATTCATACCAATGTAGTATTCGCCTCTTTTATACTAATGATTAGTTTGTTTCTGTCTTCTCCCAATGGGTTGTGATCTCTTAGGCAATGGAACTGTTTTTATTTTTTGTCCAGTTTGGGACTTCAGGTATCTAATATAGTGGTTGGCATCAGGTATTATTCAAGAAATGTTTATTATATGGATTATAAACATTATGCAATTTTTTCCTTTTGAAAGCTTCTTGAGCCATATAAAAAGTGAACAACAATTTAAATATTATACTTATTCACACATTATTTTAATTTAAATGATAGTTATAAACTTTTATAGAAATTAATTAATTTGTTTAGTCTTTATTTGCTTTTCTTATTTCTACACTCTTTGTTTTTGATGAAAATATATAATAAGAAAATGAAACCTGTTTTCTTCAGGGCTTGCCATTTAGAAGGCTTCTTTCACATAAATTTTGATAAACATTTATGAGAAAAATGTAAAAATACTAGAAACTATCTCAATGAGTTTTGAGGAAGTGATTTATACTTGCTAGCTTTATTTCCTTTTTTATTCTTTCTGACCAATAAACAAAGACTTCTCCAATCAGGTCATGTCCTTTCTGATATGTCTCATATTTGAATCCAAATATGCATACACTTTTATATTACTTGCCAAAAATATATATATATATAAAAACAATTTGTTTTCTCTGTTTTTTTGTTCTAAAGTCAAGACTCTTGTCATCAGCTTTCTGTGTAATATTCATAACACAAAAGTCTGAATGTGAAAATTATCACATTTATTTGTTAATATTTGTCTTAGTTAAAATAAGACCCTTTTACAAAAAGTAGATGAAAAAAATGAGGTCTTAAAAAAAGAAAGTCTTGAGAAAATTTAAAAGGGACAGAGGCCATGCTTGTGTCATTGCATTTCTTTTGTGTTATAAACGATTTTTAAATTACATGAAGAGGAAGTCAAACTTATATCTTGTTAAACTTGTTTTAAAGCATTTTCTCTTTCTAAATCAGTGTTGGTGTGAATGTATATGTACTTCCAGGCCTTACAGGACACCATCTCACAAATTGGTGTTGCATTGTATCTTGGACTTCCTTAATTACCTAAGTATAGAAGGAACCAGCCTATAAAGCATGGTGTTCATTCTGCTCTCTTCAGCCATCAATACTGATGGCTGGTTTTCAATTCAATACTGGTTTTCAATTTTCTGTAGATTCATCAGACACAGGCACCTATCTTTTCACATATATATTAAGTAGATAAATTTTATTTTATTATTTTTTTTATTTTTCTAGTAACTTTTGTGTGGAGTCTTTAGGGTTTTCCATATGTGATATCATGTCATCTGCATATAACAACAATTTTACCTCTTCTCTTCCTATTTGATACATTTTATTTTATTTTATTTTATTACTTTATTTTACTTTACAATACTCTATTGGCTTTGCCATACATCAACATGAATCCACCACAGGTGTACACGAGCTCCCAATCCTGAATCCCCCTCCCACCTCCCACCCCACAACGTCTCTCTGGATCATCCCTGTGCACCAGCCCCAAGCATCCTGCATCCTGCATTGAACATAGACCGATGCCTTGTTTCTTACATGATAATATACATGCTTGAATGCCACTTAAAATTGAATATTATGAAGTTAATTCAGTGGATTTGGTAAGAAAATAATTAAAAGATACTATGCAGTAAAATTTTATATATTTTTCATTTTAACCTAAGGATGAGTAAAACTACAAGTTTTATGCATACAAAATCACAGTACATTTCTGATATTAACTTATACGTCTTCTTCTCTAGAAGTTAGTGTCACTTTTAGTGGTTATGGTTTGATGTAGTTTCATTATGATCTGGTTCAGCCCCTCCATTACTTTCATCTTCTATTAATCCTTTCTTATCTTTTGATGCCAACTGATATCTTTCTGATTCTGTTGCATCTATCTGTTGTTACTAAGAGGGAAGATAATTAAAAACAAAGTCACTCATTTTATTTTTAAATAACTTCTTAGTAATGTTTTGAATCTTACTGCAGAAGTGCAAGTAATTCTAGAAATTAATAAGATATTTTTTCTAAGTTATAGTAGCATCTTTCATCTAGAAATTATGAGTTGTGTCTCTTAAAAGTGTTTTGGGTGTATACTACATACATGAAAACAATTTTTAAATCATTGTTATCATTATCCTCATCTCATCTAGACTGATTATTTTGAAAACAAAATGCTGGTTGAGAGCAAGTTCATGAAGGAATATAGAACCAGTAGTGTTTGTAGCATAGCTATTCAAAGCCTACCAATAAAATAAGAAATATTCAGTTCAGTTCAATTGCTTAGTCATGTCCAACTCTTTGAGACCTCATAGATTGCAGCACGCCAGGCCTCCCTGTCCACCGCCAACACCCAGATTTATTCAAACTCACGTCCACTGAGTTGGTGAGGCCATCCAAACATCTTATCCTCAGTCGTCCCCTTCTCCTCCCACTTTAAATCTTCCCCAGGATCAGGGTCTTTTCTAATGAGTCAGCTCTTTGCATCAAGTGGCCAAAGTATTAGAAATTCATCTTTAACATCAGTCCTTCCAATGAACATTCAGGACTGATTGCTTTCAGAATGGACTTGTTGGATCTCCTTGCAGTTCAAGGGAATCTCAAGAGTCTTCTCCAAAACCACAGTTCAAAAGCATCAATTCTTTGGCTCTCAGCTTTCTTTCTAGTCCACCTCTAACATCCATACTAAACTATTGGAAAAACCATAGCCTTGACTAGATGGACCTTTGTTGGCAAAGTAGTGTCTCTGCTTTTTAATATGCTATATAGAATGGTCATTACTTTTCTTCCTAGGAGCAAGCGTCTTTTAATTTCATGGATGCAGTCACCATCTGCAGTGATTTTGGAGCCCCCAAAATAAAATCTGTCACTGTTTCCACTGTTTCCCCATCTATTTGCCATGAAGTGATGGATCGGAGGCCATGATCTTAGTTTTCTGAATGTTGAGCTATAAGATGAGCTTTGAGATGACTGAAATTGTGTGATAGTTTGAGCATTCTTTGACATTGCCTTTCTTTGGGATTGGAATGAAAACTGACCTTTTCCAGTCTTGTGGCCACTCCTGAGTTTTCCAAATTTGTTGGCTTATTGAGTGCAGCACTTTCACAGCATCATCTTTTAGGATTTGAAATAGCCCAACTGGAATTCCATCACCTCCACTAGCTTTGTTCATAGTCATGCTTTCTAAGGCCCACTTGACTTTACATTCCAGAATGTCTAGCTATAGGTGAGTGATGATACCATCATGATTATCTGGGTCATGAAGGTCTTTTTTGTACAGTTCTTCTGTCTAATCTTGCCACCTCTTTCTAATAGCTTCTGCTTCTGTTAGGTCCTTACAATTTCTGTCCTTTATTGGGCCCATCGTTGCATGAAATGTGCCCTTAGTATCTCTAATTTTCTTGAAGAGATCTCTAGACTTTCCCATTCTATTGGCTTCCTCTATTGCTTTGCACTGATCACTGAGGAAGACTTTCTTATCTCTCTTTGCTATTCTTGGGAGCTCTACATTCAAATAGGTATATCTTTTTTTTTCTCCTTTGCATTTCACTATTTTCTTTTCATAGCTATTTGTAAGGCTGCCTTAGACAGCCATTTTGCTTTTCTGCATTTCTTTTTCTTTGGAATACTCTTGATCCCTGTCTCCTGTACAATTTCTTGAACCTCTGCCCATTTTTCATCAGGCACTCTATCTGTCAGATCTGGTCACGTAAATCTATTTCTCACTTCCACTGTATAATCATAAGGGATTAGATTTAGGTCATACCTGAATGGTCTAGTAGTTTTCCCTACTTTCTTCAGTTTAAGTCTGAATTTGTCAATTGTGAGTTCATAATCTGAGCCACAATCAGCTCCTGGTCTTGTTTTTGCTGATTGTATAGAGCTTCTTAATCTTTGGCTGCAAAGACTATATCTGATTTCAGTATTGACCATCTGGTGATGTCCTGTGTAGAGTCTTCTCTTGTCTTGTTAGAAGTGAGTGTTTGCTATGGCCATGTGTTCTCTTGGCAAAACTCTTATTATCCTTTGCCCTGATTCATTCTGTACACCAAGGCCAAATTTGCTGTTACTCCAAGTGTTTCTTGATTTTTCTACTTTTGCACCCCAGTCCCCTATAAAAAGGACATCTTTTTGGATGTTAGTTCTACAAGGTCTTGGAGATCTTCATAGAATCATTCAACTTCAGCTTCTTCAGCATTACTGGTGAGGGCATTGACTTGGATTACCCTGATAGTGAATGGTTTGCCTTGGAAACAAACAGATCATTCTGTCATTTTTGAGATTGCATCCAAGTACTGTATTTCAGTCTCTATTGTTGAATGTGATGGCTACCCCATTTCTTTGAAGGGATTCTTGCCCCCTTATATTAAAAAAAATCTTTCAGGTCTTCTTAGGAAACAACATTAATTGAAACTGTGGTATACTGACAGGAGTACAGGAAAATTTGGCCTTGGTGTACAGAATGAAATAGGTCAAAGTGTAAAAGAGTTTTGCCAAGAGAACACACTGGTCATAGCAAACACCCTCTTCCAACAACACAAGAAGAGATTCTACACATGGACATCACCAGATGGTCAATACCAAAATCAGATTGATTATATTATTTGCGACCAAAGATGAAGAAGTTATATATAGTCAGCAAAAACAAGGCTAAGAAGTGACTGTGGCACAGACCATGATCTCCTTATTGCCAAATTCAGACTTAAATTGAAGAAAGTGGGGAAAACTACTAGACCATTCAGGTATGACTTAAATCAAATCCCTTAATAATATACAATGAAAGTGAGAAATAGATTCAAAAGATTAGGTGTGATAGACAAGAATGCCTGAAGAACTATGGACGAAGGTTCATGACACTGTGCAGGGGCAGGGATCAAGACCATTCCATGGAAAAGAAGTGAAAAAAGGAAAAATGGCTGTCTGAGGAGATCTTACAAATAGCTGTGAATAGAAGAGAAGTGAAAGTCAAAGGAAGAAAGCACAGATGTATGCATTCAAATTCAGGGTTCCAAAGAACAGCAAGGAGAGTTAAGAAAGCCTTCTTCAGTGATCAATGCAAGGAAATAGTGAAAATAATAGAATGGGAAAGACGAGAGATCTCTTCAAGAAAATTAGAGATAAAAAGGACACATTTCATGCAATGATGGGCTCAATAAAGGACAGAAATGCTATGGACCTAACAGAAGCAGAAGCTATTAAGAAGAGGTAGCAAGAATACACAGAAGAGCTATACAAAAAAGATCTTCACAACCCAGATAATCACAATGGTGTGATCACTCACCTAGAGCCAAACATCCTGGAGTACAAAGTCAACTGTGCCTTAGGAAGCATCACTACGAAGAAAGCTAGTGGAGGTGATGGAATTCCAGTAGAACAATTTCAAATCATGAAAGATGATGCTGTGAAAGTGGTGTACTCAATATGCCAGCAATATGGAAAGCTCACCTGTGGCCACTGGACTGGAAAAGGACAGTTTTCATTTCAATCCCAAAGAAACGCAATGCCAAAGAATGCTCAAACTACTGCACAATTGCACTCATCTCACACGCTAGTAAAGTAATGCTCAAAATTCTCCAAGCATGGCTTCAACAGTACATGAACCACCAACTTCCAGAAATTCAAGCTGGTTTTAGAAAAGACACAGGAACCAGAGATCAAATTGCCAACATCCATTGGATCATTGAAAAAGCAAGAGAGTTCCAGAAAACATCTATTTCTGCTTTATTGACTATGCCAAAGCCTATGGCTATGTGAACCACAGCAAACTGTGGAAAATTCTTAAGGAGATGGGAATACCAGACCACATGACCTGCCTCATGAGAAATTTGTATGCAGCTCAGGAAGCAACAGTTAGAACTGGACATGGAACAACAGACTGGTTCTAAGTCTGGAAAGGAGTATATCAAGGCTGTATATTTTTACCCTGTTTATTTAACTTATATACAGAGTACATCATGAGAAATTCTGGCCTGGATGAAGCACAATCTGGAATCAAGATTGCCAGGAGAAATATCAATAACCTCAGATATGCAGATGACACCACCCTTATGGCAGAAACCAAAGAAGAACTGAAAAGCCTCTTAATGAAAGTGAAAGAAGAGAGTGAAAAAGTTGGCTTAAAATTCAACATTCAGAAAACATATATCATGGCTTCTTCTCTTATCACTTTTTCTCAAGTAGATGGGGAAATCCTGAAAACAGTGACAGATTTTATTTTGGGGGGGGGGGCCTCCAAGTCACTGCAGATGGTGACTTCAGCCATGAAATTAAAAGACGCTTACTCCTTAAAAGAAATTTTATGACCAACCTAGACAGCATATTCAAAAGCAGACATTACTTTGCCAACAAAGGTCCATCTAGTCAAGGCTATGGTTTTTCTAGTAGTCATATATGGATGTGAGAGTTGGACTACAAAGAAAGCTGAGTACCAAAGAATTGATGTTTTTGAACTGTCACGTTGGAAAAGACTATTGAGAGTCCCTTGGACTGAAAGAGATCCAACCAGTACATCCTAAAGGAAATCAATCTTAAATATTCATTGGAAGGACTGATGCTGAAGCTGAAACTCCAATACTTTGGCCACCTGATGCAAAGAGCTGACTCATTTGAAAAGACTCTGATGCTAGGAAAGATTGAAGGTGGGAGTAGAAGGGAATGCAGAGGATGAGATGGCTTGATGGCATCATCGACTCGATGGACATGAGTTTGAGTAAACTCCAGGAGTTGGTGATGGACAGGGAGGCCTGGTGTGCTGTAGTCCATGGCGTTGCAAAGATTCAGATACAACTGAGCACCTGAACTGAACTGAACTGAACAGTGGTGTATTAGAAAACTACTCTAAGATTAAAGTAGTAAATGTATTTTTCAGGCAAAGAAAAACTGTTAAAGCTTCATGTGCTTTGCATGCTTAAAATACAAGTGCTTCAGATAAAAGAGTATTTGTGCCACATATTTTCAATATACAGCCTAGTAGCTGATTTTATTTCTTTTTCCACCTGTATTTTAAAAATGATATATTTACTTAGCCATTTCATCTCTTCATTTGGCATTGCATGGGTGATTGATTGATGGTTGGTGACATCGCATAAATTGTAGCTATGTCAAACTTTGGCAAAATGAAATGTAAAGAAACTTGTCATCATTACTTGACCTTTGCTTTAATGCAGTTCTTATGAGGCTGCCAGTTAGTTTTGGGGGATATACTGAGAGAAATGCAGTGCCTGCCCTCGATCATATTAAAAAAGAAAAAAGTGCACTCTCTTAGCAAACTTATGTTCTCCTATACATAATGGTTATTATTATATTGTTGTTTCTCATCATGATAAAGTAAAAGAATTATCCTTGTCTGTGAGTTTCTCCATCTGTAATAATAATTTTTTACATTACTATAGTAATGTGTAAATGGAGTATAGCTTGACTCACTGTTCGTTAAAATAGTAAGAAACACCTAGAAAACCATCAGTACGAAATAAAAATAATTTGCTAGTTGGCCCAGAGCACAATTTACCTTTCATAAGTGTTTTACGTTTCGCTTGTAAAAAAGTAGTTGAAATTAGATTCATTCATTCATTAAAAATATAATTAAAATTGACTGAATCATTGTAATGCATTAGAAAGAAGAAACTCATTATTAGGTTAATTTTATAAGTGGCATATCATTAGAATATTTAATAAATATAAATATATTTAACTTGTTCATGATAGTAACAGTTGATGTCATATTCAGACTTTTCAAAAAAGCTAATCTAAGCTAAATCATATGCTCTCTATCTAGAAACTGTAAGGTATTTTTGAATAAAAGATTTGTCTGATGTTATTTTTATGCAAATAAGCAATGCTTCATAGTGTTGCAGAAAAATATTTTTTCAAAATTATTATGAATAGTTTATTTTCAAAGAAATAAAGATAGAAAATTTTATTTAAAATTGAAGGGTTAAAAATTTCTATTATTCTATTATATATTAAATGGAGCCAGACTTGTTTTTTCAGTTAGATAGCGTTGAATTTCAGAAAGATATTTCCAGGCTTTGGACCACAGGCAGGGAGTGACTATAAATCTGAAGAAAGGAGAACAAACAAGGTAAGCCTTTCATGGAGTCAGTATTTCTGACTCAGAAGACCTTCTCTCCCACAGTGCTGTAAGTTGAAGTCCAACCAGAATACAACAGCCTCACTGAGTTGAGGGAGAATATTGTAGTTTAGGGCAACTAAAGTGGTTGAAATTGATAGGACAGACACTGGAGAGAAGAGAATGCCAAGAGAGGTCTCAGAAATCTGCGCAGTATGCCCCATGTTTCCATGACACAGGGAAAATTTGCAGATGTGCTGAGGAAGCTACTATTAATAGAAAGTTAGTAGATAGTCACTGGTGCAAGGGACAAAGAACAGAGAGAAATACCAGAAATTATGAAGTGCTGAAAGGCACTGGTTTTCTAGCCCATTTAGATACAGAGCCCTCCCCAAGCTCCTTATACATTCAGTTGAGACTGTAAAATAATCAAGACTTGGAAAAAATATATATATATTTGTTTTTTAATATCCTGGGATTAAGGGAAAAACTAAAATAGCTGTATTCTAACAANCTCTCCACTGACTCTTCTCTTAAAACAAAGATGTTACTAAGAGAGAAGCTTTCCATTGTCCATCTCCAACTGTTTAAGAGATTGGGCCTTTGGGTAAAAGCAAGATGTAAAACAGATAGCTTCTAATCTCATCTCAAAGAAACTGGCTTCTTTAGCAAGAGAGTTTGGAGAAGTTTAAGTGCACTCTCAAGAGCAGTTGAGGTTTTGATGAAAAACAATTGGGGGGAGACTGGTGGCTCCAATGAAGATACCTTATACTATGTGCCTGCTATTTTTCAGGAGGAAACTCTGCAAGAAGACAGCTAGGATTTGCATCTATGTTCATCAGTAATATTGGCCTATAGTTTTCTTTTTTTGTGGCATCTTTGGTAATATTGTGGCATCTGGCTTTGGTATTAGAGTGATGGTGTCCTCATAGAATGAGTTTGGCGGTTTACCTTCCTCTGCAATTTTCTGGAAGAGCTTGAGTAAGATAGGTGTTAGTTCTTCTCTAAATTTTTGGTAGAATTCACCTGTGAAGCCATCTGGTCCTAGGCTTTTGTTTGTTGGAAGAATTTTTATTACAGTTTTTATTTCTGTGCTTATGATGTATCTGTTAAGGTTTTCTGTTTCTTCCTGGTTCAGTTGTGGAAGGTTATACTTTTCTAAGAATTTGTCCATTTCTTCCAAGTTGTCCATTTTATTGGCATAGAGTTGCTGATAGTACTCTCTTATGATTCAATATCAGAAACTATTTCCTCAAAGGACACAAATTTGACTGCCTTAGTTCGAAGACTAATTTTGCTCCAGAGCCTTACTGGAAATAATAGAAATTTTGTCCAGCAGGGAAATTAGTGGCATTTCACAGATAGGTGAAGTCAGGGAGAAAGTGGAAGAGAGCCCTACCAGCAATACTGTCATGCCACGGTGACTGTTGGCTTATTGAACACTGTGACCCTCAGAGAATTTTCAGGGTCTTATATTGTGGGGTTAGGGGACGTAAAAAAACTTAAGGAAAATAATCCAGCCAGCCACTGAACAAATAAACAAGTAAATTGTGATAATAAATCCAGGAGGAGAGACAGTACCCAAAGAATATCTAGAGTTGCTACAATATGTTATTTAAAATGTCCACCTTCTACAAAAAGAATGTGAGACTGGTCAAGAAATTGGGAAATATGACCCATACACTGGAGGAGGGGGAGCAGGGGTGGGGGGAGGGTGGTGGCGGAAAAGGCAGGGAAAAAAAAAAATGCCTGTAAGAGGAACTATGTCACTTTTAATGTCAAAAGACTGCAAAGAAGTTGTTGAATACATAATTGCAGAAGTAAAGAAAAGAATGATTAAAGGAGTAAAGGAAGGCATGGCAGTGTTGCATCAAGTAAAGAGTATAAATAAATAAATAGAAATCAAGAATAATTAGGTATAAATTCTAGAGTTGAAAAGTTCAGTGGATGAAATAACAACTTAATAGAGGGACTCAACAGTATATTTGAACTGGTAAAAGAAATAATTAGCAAACTTGAAATTAAGTTGAATGAGATTATGCATCAAAAAATAGCAAGGCAAAAAAAGAAGAAAAATGAAAAAGGCTCAAAGAAGAGTAGAGGGACAACATATGTGTAAGAAGAGTGTAAGGAGAGGAGAGAGAGAGAAAATTTTGAAATAGTGATTAAAAACTTACCAAATTTTTTGAAAGAAAGAAACAAACTCCAAGTAAGATCAAAATAGACCTGCAAAGATCCATCATTTTAAAAGTTGCTGATAATAAAAAGTAAGGAGAAAATCTTGAAAGCAGAAAGAGGGGGATATTATTTACAAGAGAAGCCCAAGAAGATGAACAGCTGACTTCTCAGCAGAAATACCAGAGGCCAGAGGCAAGGAGATAATATATTTAAAGTTCATACACACAAAATAACTATCAAGCAAAAATTCTGTATCCAGCAAATCTATCATTTACAAAATCAAGTTGAAATAAAGACTCTCCCAGATGAATAAAAACTGAGAGAATTTGTAGCTAACAGAACAATACTAAAGTGCTTTAGGCTAAAAAAAAGTAACTCCAAACAGTAGCACAAATTCTTGTTAACAAATACAGAACACTTAAAGATAACTAGAGATAAAAGACATTCTAAAGGCACATCTTCTCCTTTCTTCTATTAACTAATTTAAAAACCAATTATAGTTTAAAGTAGATTTATTAACAAGGAATAATTCAAAAGATAAAATGTGATATTTAGTGCATTTTGATTCACCAAAAGGAAATAGGTAAGATGCTAAAGCTGAAACTCCAGTATTTTGGCCACCTCATGTGAAGAGTTGACTGGAGTCAACTATTTGGAAAAGACTCTGATGCTGGGAAGGATTGGGGGCAGGAGGAGAAGGGGACGACAGAGGATGAGATGGCTGGATGGCATCACTGACTCGATGAACATGGGTCTGAGTGAACTCCGGGAGATGGTGATGGACAGGGAGGCCTGACATGCTGCGATTCATGGGGTCGCGAAGAGTCGGACACGATTGAGCGACTGAACTGAACTGAAGATGTGTAAGAATCCAATTGTTTCAAAGCATATTTAAAAAATGATTTCAATCCAAGGAGAAATCCCCAAATCCATAAATATAATTGTGTATTTCAATTATCAAAGTCATCTTATAAATTGAAAGAGGAGATTAAGTGTATAGATAATTTGAGCAATACTCTCAACTAGGTCAAGCAAACTAAATACTCTACAACAACAAACCACACATTGTTTTCAAGTATATATTGGACATTCACAAAAGTAAACTATATGAGGTACAAGAAAAAACTCTTAATAAAGAGTAGTGAAATTATGCGAAGTATGAATTCATACTGAAACAGAATTATATTTTAAAAAGTCAGTAACAGAAACAGAACTGAAAAAATTATCATATATGTACAAATTAAGTAAATATTTCTAAATAATCCATGGCCAATGAAGATACATAAGGAAAATTAGACAATATTTTTACCTAAAATATGACATATTAGTAGTTAAAGCAATTCTTAAGAAAGAAATTATAATATTAAAATGAATATTAAAAAATCTGATATCATTTCTCTTACCTTTTATATTAAGATACTAGAAAAATTGAACTGAAGTATACTTATCATACTTATCATATCTATAAGGATTAAAATAAGACGTGTAAGAGTAGAAATCAATGAAATAGAAAACAGAGAAATGAAATGAAGGATTTGTTTTTCTAAGGATCAATAAAATTCATAAATCTCTAGCTTATCTGAATAATTAAAAAGAGAAAATACCAATTTCAATATTAGTAATGAAAACAGAAACATTACTGTATTTTATATACATTAGAGGTATGAGAAGGGAGTATTATGAACAACCATGATGCCAACAAATTTGATAACTTAGATGAAGTAGAAAACTCCTTGAAAGATACCAACTATAAAAGCTCATCCAAGAAGAAATAGGTATACTGAATAGCTCAATATCTATTTTTAAAATTGTATTAGTAATTGTAAATGTTTCCAACAAGATCTGCTGCTGCTAAGTTGCTTCAGTTATGTCCAACTCTGTGTGACCCCATAGATGGCAGCCCACCAGGCTCCCCCGATCCCTGGGATTCTCTAGGCAAGAACACTGGCGTGGGCTGCCATTTCCTTCTCCAATGCATAAAAGTGAAAGTGAAAGTGAAGTCACTCAGGCGTGTCCAACTCTTAGCGATCCCATGGACTGCAGCCCTCCAGGCTCTTCCATCCATGGGACTTTCCAGGCAAGAGTACTGGAGTGGGGTGCCATTGCCTTCTCCACCAAGATCTAGGAACACTAAATAATTAATTTAATCCAACATTTAAAAAACAAATATTAACAGTTTCTTACAAACATATCACACAGGACTGGAAAAGATGAGTTTTCATTCCAATCCCAGTGAAAGGCAATACCAAAAAGTGTTCAAACTACCATATAATTGCACTCATCTCACATGTTAGTAAAGTAATGCTCAAAATTCTCCAAGCCAGGCTTCAGCAATGCGTGAACTTCCACATGTCCAAGCTGGTTTTAGAAAAGGCGGAGGAGCAAGAGTACAAATTGCCAACAGGCGCTGGATCATTAAAAAAGCAAGAGAATTCCAGAAAAACATCTATTTCTGCTTTATTGACTATGCCAAAACCTTTGACTGTGTGGATCACAATGAACTGTGGAACATTATGGAAAAAATGGGAAACCAGACCACCTGACCTGTTTCTTGAGAAATCTGTATGCAGATCAGGAAGCAACAGTTAGAACTGGACATGGAACAACAGACAGGTTCAAAATAGGAAAAGGAGTACATCAAGGCTGTATATTGTCACCCTGCTTATTTAATTTATATGTGGAGTGCATCATGAGAAATGCTGGACTGTGTGAAACACAAGCTAGAATCAAGATTGCCGGGAGAAATATCAATAACCTCATATATGCAGATGACACCACCCTTATGGCAGAAATTGAAGAAGAACTAAAGAACCTCTTGATGAAAGTGAAAGAGTAGAGTGAAAAAGTTGGCTTAAAGCTCAACATTCAGAAAATGAAGATCATGGCTTCTGGTCCATCACTTCATGGGAAATAGATGGGGAAACAGTGGAAACAGTGACAGATTGATTTGGAGGGGCTCCAAAATCACTGCAGATGGTGACTGCAGCCATCAAATTAAAAGACGCTGGCTCCTTGGAAGGAAAGTTATGACCAACCTAGACAGCATATTAAAAAGCAGAGACACTACTTTGCCAACAAAGGTTCCATCTAGTTCAAGGCTGTGGTTTTTCCAGTAGTCATGTATGGACGTGAGAATTGGACTATAAAGAAAGCTGAGTACAAAAGAATTGATGCTTTTGAACTGTGGTGTTGGAGAAAACTCTTGAGAGTCCCTTGGACTGCAAGGAGATCCAACCAGTCCATCCTAAAGGAGATCAGTCCTGAGTGTTCACTGGAAGGACTGATGTTGAAGCTGAAACTCCAATACTTTGGCCACCTGATGCAAAGAGCTGACTCATTGGAAAAGTCCTTGATGCTGGGAAAGATTGAGGGCAGGAGGAGAAGGGGACAACAGAGGATGAGATGACTGGACGGTATCACTGACTCAATAGACGTGAGTTTGGGTAAACTGGGAGTTGGTGATGAACAGGGAAGCCTGACATGCTGCAGTCAATGGAGTTGCAGAGTTGGACGCGACTGAGTAGCTGAACTGAACTGAACTGAACTGAACAAACATATCCAGAAAATTGATGGGCCGGAAACACTTATCATTTCATGACACAGATGTAAAATCCTTAAACGTAGTTTAGCAAATTTAATAAAGCAATTTATGTAAAAAAATATTAGGTCACAGCCAGGTTTGTCCTAGGAATGCACGTTTGTATAAAATTTCTAATTAGTATAATCACACTATTGAGAGACTAACATTAAAAATTATGTGCCCATCCCAATAGATGCAGTAAAACCATTTGAAAAAATTCAACAATATAGTCATGATAAAAGCTCTCAGCCTACTAGAAATGCAAAAGAACTTCCTCAAACTGATAAAGTGCACTTATGAAAACTTACAGCTAACATGATGCTTAATGTTGAAACGCTAAATGCTTTCCCTCTGATATAAGGAGAAGAGCAGGTATTTTTCACTTAAAATTGTCTAATAAAATGTTCTCAAGAGCTTGATGTTAATATTTTGTTATATCTTGTATATCAATTATTAACATTTTCATGATTATACAATGAAAAGAATACAAAACTAGTTTCAGCTAATTATTTGGGTGGTCTAACTGACCTTAGTTAAATACTTTATATCACTTTAGGCAAGACATTAAAAAAAAAGAAAGTTTTTCTTTTGTTCCCAGAACTAGGCTTGATGTTCATATACATTACATATTTAAGTTTTTCTCAGCCTTTTATCCATACATTTTGTTTGAATTTTTGTATTCTTGACTACACAGTTCTTTGAAGATCAGTGAGTGCTCAAGTTCAACATTATGTGTAATTCTGTACCACATTCCATTTAGATCTAGCTTCTTTTCCTTCAGTGTCTGAAATCCAAATATACAGAATAGAGAGAGAAAAAGAAAGGGGAAAAAAAGAAGCCAAAAGTAAATGAATAAATAGAAAGTAATGTAATTTATAAATTATACAGGTGGAAATGAAGCTATAATTGCACCAGCAAGTTCCAGCTGGACAATAAGAATTTGAGGAATGAGAATTAGGTTCCTGGGAGAGAGAGGTTCAGAAATGTTATGAATGATAGGGTGGCAGATTTGGTGGTGTTTCACCCAGATTCCCTCTAAGCCAATAGGTACCCGTCCTCCAGCTGCCAAGCCTATAATTTAGATCACTGATTATTTGCAACTCTATTCCCCTCTTCAGTTCAGTTCAATTGTCACTCAGTTGTGTCCGACTCTTTGCAACCCCATGAACCACAGCACGCCAGGTCCCTGTCCATCACCAACTCCTGGAGCTCACCTAAACCCATGTCCATTGAGTCAGTGGTGCCATCCAACCATCTTATCCTCTGCTGTCCCCTTCTCCTCCTACCCTCAATCTTTCCCAGCATCAGGGTCTTTTCCAATGAGTCAGCTCTTCGCATCGGGTGGCCAAAGTATTGGAGTTACAGCTTCAACATCAGTCCTGAACACCCAGGACTGATCTCCTTTAGGATGGACTGGTTGGATCTCCTTGCAGTCCAAAGGACTCACAAGAGTCTTCGCCAACACCACAGTCACAGGAAAATGCTTCACTCAAAGCTGTTCAGCTTTCCAAGAGTTATCAGAGATTAAGCTGATGTGGCAATACAAACGGCTTGATCTTTGCCTAAATTTGGAACCACCTTGAAGGGTGATCCCAGTTGCAGAGCTCCATGTAAGATTAGCTGGGATCTTGATTGCACAGCATTGCAGTAGTCCCTCTGTCTAGTTCTCCTCTTCTGACTTCTGACAGGTTCTGTCTCCCAAATGCTCCCCAGTAAGCATTGTACATAGAACTCTGTTTTAGAATCTGTTTCATTGGAACTGTATGTAAAACAAATGACCATTGAATTGATACCTGTAGTAGAGTGGTTTTTCAGGTACATGGTTCTATCTTGAAATGGGTAAGGTTTCAGTGAGTTGAGTAGTGAACATGAGAGAGTGTGAGTGAGGCATGTGAAATGACCAGGGTAACCAAAAATGAATGGAACTGCTTAATTTATATAACGAATATCATATGGAAAAATATTTCTCAGAAATTCACTTTAAATTACTAACTAGAAGTAAAGTTAGCTTGCAAAAATCCCTTATTTAAAATGAAAGTAGAACAAAATCTTTTAGAATTTGACACCTAGATCCTGTGACTGCCAAGTACGTCCTGGCAGTATTGGCACTGAAGCCAGGGTGAGCTTAAAGAGTGCCAATGGGAAACGATGGTGCCAATCTAATGCTGAAAATTGCTTAAATTGAACAATAATGCCAGTTTGCTTTTGAACCACAATAAAATAAAGAAAACACTAAAATTTCACTTGTACATGATAAGCGTTTTTGGTGTCCGTATCTAGTTATTTCTGAACTTGTCATCCATCCCTCCTCACTTTCCCCTCCTCCCGTATATCTTCCGGGAATGATTCCAAGCGCTTAGTTCCTAAAACAAGAAATCTGAGAGCTAATTTGGAATCTTACTTGCATAATCCTTACATGCGTTCCCTACATCATGCCCAGGCTGGCTGCTACCTCTTTATTAATATTTGAATTCATTCTTCTCTCTAAGTCCATTGTTGCTTTTGTGATTCTGATCAATATTGGCTAGGTTATTTCATAGCATTCTTACAGCTAGTATCTTCCAAACCAATTTCAAAATTACCAGGATGAATGCAAAATTAATCACGCTATCCATCTATTACATGTTCCATGCCCTCTATCTTTAAGACTTTCTAGCTGCCGTCTCTGGGTTCGCACAGAGTCAGACACAACTGAAGCGACTTAACAGCAGCAGCAGCAGCAGCAGCCTAGCATAACACAGAAGGCTCTAGTACTGTGTCTGTGCAGTACCTTTCCAGACATTTATCTTGCCATCAAATCTTATGGCCCAACTATATTTTAATACTTTCAGTTTCCTCAAATTTGGGCCTGATCACATCACAACTCCTCTTCCTAGAAAACCCACTGGTTTAGATCTCAGAAATTATTGTTCTCCATAATGTGGTTTTGTGGAAAAAATATAATTAGCTGACTTGTTGAAAAATCGAATTTGAATAGCTTGAGTGGGGACCTCTACTCTCCAGTTGACTTTGCGACCCCCTGACTTTTATGATACCTAGGCAAGTTGCTTATATATGTCAGTATTTGTCCTATGAGACTCTGAGTACAATCTGAAACTTCCCTGACTGTATGGTCTTATTTAAGTTTTCCTCTTCTTAAGGGCTCCTACAAGTACCTTTAAATTTTCTTTTATAATAGCATTTTCAATAGTCTTCTCGTATTACTTTCATTTTTCATATTACCTTCATTTTCTTCATTTTCCTTGCTGATGTTTTAAGCAAGAATGTACTATGTCTGATGAACTAAAATGTTGATAATTCCATCCAATATGTTCTCTATATTTTATATCAAGCTCTTCTGTATGGCAACTTAAGTTACTGTAAAATGGCTGGTCAATATAGAACAAATAAATCCATATTATCAGATCTCCATTGGTGGTGAGTTTGCTGTCCAGAGAACGTTTGCAGTGCCTGGAGACATTTTTGGTTGCTACAGTGATGGGTGGAGGGAGCTACTGGCGTCTGATGAACAGAGTCCAGGGCACTGCTAAATATCCTACAATAGATAGTGCAGACCCTCACAACAAAAAATTATCCATACCAATATGTCAAGAGTGCTGAGGTTGGAATCTCTGATTAATAAGGAAACAAACATCTCTTAAGCTCAGGAGTCAAACTATTTGGGTCTAAATTCTGGCTCCACATGGGAAGTGTCTGAGTGACATTGGCCAGTTTACCTATTCCTCAGTTTTCTTGAAAAAGTGAAAGTAGTGACCATGCATCAAAAGGTTATCATCAGAATTAAATGCTTAGAACAGTACTTGTATATAGGTAACAATTAGATATTTTAATTATTTTTGTCATATATTATAAACATAGTTCTATTGCTTATGAATGCATGTGACTTCTCAATCACAAAATTGTTAGGGCAGGTTCTCCAGAATCCATTTCTCTTACTGCAATATTTGTTTTTTATCTCATTGTGAGATAAAAATTCATTTTGGTTTTAATTAAATACCACCTAAGTTAGTCACATGTTTTGTTTTCATTTTCTCTTCTCTTCAGTCATGCTATCAGTAGGTCAAAATTGTTAGTGTTTCAGTCATATAACGAGGAAAAATCATATTGAACAAACAAATAGAAAAATTTAGTTTTGCACAAGGCAGAAATGACATATAATTTCACCCACACTGACAACTGGAGATAGTTGACTTGGTTCTGATGAGTATTGAGAGATTGCTGAGATTCTTAACAGTAACAGCATTCTAAATTTCAAATAAAGGAACTATTTACACTGTTGGTTACAAAGTCTAAAATATCAGTGTGTACCCAGCATATTTTCAATATTATCATTTATATTGTTTTTTCAGCAGTATAAAAAGTTTCATAATTTCTCAGCAAATGCTTGCATTTTCTGATGTGAACAAATTAACTGTTACAAAGCAAATAATTTTGCACTCACCCAGGTAGTTAATATAATATAAACTTAAAGTTGAATTCCTCCTCCCTGCAAATAATGGACTATATGGAATTTTCAGGAGGAGAAGGGGACGACTGAGAATGAGATGGCTGGATGGCATCACAGACTCAATGGACGTGAGTCTGAGTGAACTCCGAGATATGGTAATGAACAGGGAGGCCTGGCGTGCTGCGATTGATGGGGTCGCAAAGAGTTGGACACGACTGAGCAACTGAACTGAACTGAACTGATGGAATTTTCTACCTTCCCACTTATTGTAAGCTTTTTGATAAAATATTTATTATCTGTTGAGGCACTGGATACTAAAAAGAAAAAAATGTTGTGGAACTCTTTTCATAATAAAAATGCAATTCATCACAGTTAGGGAATTTCCAGGGAAACTTATGTATCTTTCTTCATAGTTAATAACACAGAAATAGTCAGAACCAGTTTTGACTAAGGGCTGTATGAGAAAAATGTGGGTCATTCCTCAACCTAAATTAGACTCTACCTTTTTCCTCCACTGGAGAAAAAAAAACAAAAACAATGTTTTCTAAAAGTGATATAATCTGTCTGACCAAAATGTCAGTTTGCAAAACTTAAAATATGACACATTAAGAATTCACAAGCCTATCCAGTATATTTACAAGGCTATCTAGTATATAAATAGGTATGGTTAAATACTTGATATGATAATTTTCATCTTCAATGTTGATTCTATAAAACTATAAAACTTTGTAACCTTATAAGACAAAGAGAGAAATAATATTTGAGATAAGAACAAGAAAAGAGAAACACTTTAATAGAATCAGGCGTTTGTTTTTTTCTGTTTTGCTGTTGTTTGGCGGGGGGGGGGGTCATTTTATTTATTTATTTTTGTTCAGACCTCAAAATATTAATACATGCATTTATCTCTTGTTTCCCCAAATCACACTTTGATTAAATGAAAGAATCACTTGCTCTGAGGAAAGCTGGTTCCTATGTTGTGGGGACACTCAAACTGCCTAATGACAGGTTCATGTAGCAGAGAAGTGAGGCTTCCTGTGAATAACCCTTGAGCTACTGTTGTTTCCTGCCCAAAGTCATGTAAGTGAACCATCTTAAAGCCAGATTCTGTGGCATAATCAAGATGACTGCAGCACTCACCCACATCTAGGCCACAACCTCATAGGGTACACTGAACCAAAAGCACCCAGTTAAGCTACTTCTGAGTTTTTGAGCCACATGAGCCAAAAGATGACTTCCCTGGTGGTTCAGTCGGTAAAGCATCTGTCTGCAATGCAGGAGACCCAGATTCAGTCCCTGGGTAGGGAAGATCCCCTGAAGAGGAAATGGCAATCCACTTCAGTATTCATACCTGGAAAATCCCATTGACAGAGGAGGTTGGCAGGCTATAGTCCATGGGGTCACAAGTGTTGGACATGACTTGATGACTTAAACCACCAAACCAAAAGATGATAAATGAATTGCTGTTTTAACTTGCTAAACTTTGAACTAATTTGTTACATGGTAAAAGTGACACAATGAAAAAAATAAAAGAATAAAACACATCATATCAAATGAAAGCTGGTAACAATCTGAAAGCTGTAAGGCAAATAGACAAGTGATAGAAGACAAAATGTGGATAGGATGGAAAACAGCTGGATGGATAATTTTTGTTTTTCTTTTGGTGGATGGATAACTGAGAGTCAATGAAAGGAGAACTTAGATTCCAAATGTCCTCTCACTTTCCTAACCCAAAACAAAATCAAACAAAACAAAAATCATCTCTTGCCATTTTGTCAGAAGATAGATAGCTTACTCTATGGAAGGATGGCAAATTCTGGTACCTAAGCTACAGATGTGGAAGGGGAGTATCAGATTTAATAATGTCAATTAAATGGAAGTCTACTTGGTGATTAGCAGGAAACCAGAGAGTTTCCTGATAACTTCCCAGATTTTTTTTTAAGCGTTATAATTCCCATCTCTCAAGAGATAAAATTAAATTAGTCCTTCCTTTAAACTGATCAGCACCAGAAAAGGTATACTCTTGGTGGAATGTGCATTTCTGCAGTAAAATGGCCTCAATTGTTGACTCGCTATGTTACTGTGGTCCACATCATGGTAGGCAGAGCTGTAAGATGACTCCTCTTAGCCTCATATAACCCCCTTCTTTGAGCATAGAAAGGAACTGTGAATAGGATGGGAAATCACCCCAGTTATAAGGTAATCTTATTTGCTGAAAGCAAAAGGATTTTGCAGGTGTAATTTAGGTGTCTAACCAGCTGACTTTGAGTTAATGAAAAGGGAGTTATCTGGGATGGACGTGCCCCAAGCACATGAGACTTAAAAGAGACTTAAAAATACAGAAGACCTTTGAACCTTAAAAGAGAAAACTGCCATGTTGTGGAGAGGGCTGTGTTTCTAAGGATCTGAATGCAAACTTTAGGATCTGAAAACATCCCCTGGTGAGCAACCAGCAAAGAGAACATGGACCTCAATACCATAAGGGTGAGAATTTCTACAGCTGAATTTTGTCACCCATCAGGATGAGTTTGAAGTTTCTTACCCATCTGAGCCTCTGGAGGATAATTCAGTTTGTCCAACTGTTTCATTTCAGCCTTGTGAAACTCTGAGCAGAAAAGTCTTCTGAACCATGCCCAGGATGTACAGAACTGTGAGATTAAAATTGATTTTTTAAGCCACTAAATTTGTGGTAATTTGGTATGCGACAATAAGAAATGAAATAATATACACACCATTAGACAAGTTCTGCCAATTTATATAACTTCCATTTAGCATTTTCCTTCCTTTTAACATGAATAAACAACCAAACATAATTGTAATTTGAGGAAAGACATTAATCATAGACAATGATTTTTTTTTCAGAATTGAAGAACATGAATTTTCACCTTAATAGACCCATTGAGTATATAGCAATAATGAAAAAGACTCAAAATAATTTGACATTATGAAATTTCAGAACATAGTGGATAAAGATGCAGTTAAGCTGAACTGCATTAGATTGTCATTAATATATGGAAGGTAGAAGATAAGATGGAGAAGGCAATGGCAACCCACTCCAGTACTCTTGCCTGGAAAATCCCATGGGTGGAAGAGCCTGATGGGCTGCAGTCCATGGGGTTGCTAAGAGTCGGACACGACTGAGCGACTTCACTTTCACTTTTCACTTTCATGCATTGGAGAAGGAAATGGCAACCCACTCCAGTATTCTTACCTGGAGGATCTCAGGGATGGGGGAGCCTGGCGGGCTGCCGTCTATGGGGTTGCACAGAGTCGGACACAACTGAAGCGACTTAGCAGCAGCAGCAGCAGAAGATAAGAGAGTAATACATTTGCATACCAAGAAAAATGGTTATTCCTCTACCTTGAGTTCTGTATCAAGGCAAAATAGGATTTTGTTTTACAATACAACACATATTTTTTGGTGGCATGCCTCTTCTCAAAATATTACCTCCTATGCCTTTTATGTAAACCACTGTACTCCCTAGAATTCTAGAGTACACCCAGGAAAAAACGAGAACTTGATTCCAGAAAACAGAAGATCCAGATTAGTTCTACCAAAAGGATGATACTGAAAAGAAGTCCTAGGGAGAGTTGTATAGCAGGCATGGAGAACAGCAGCATCACCCACATGGGGATGTGTGCAGAGGAGGAGGGCTTCCGGGCAGAGGTCATCTTGAAAATAATGGATTGAAAGATATTTTTATGGGTTCGAACATGTGGGAAATTCCACTGAAAGACTTTTTAGAATCTAGTGGGCTATTTTTGAAGGAACAGTATTTCTTAGAAAACAGTACAAATTCTAAAATGGGGCAACCAATTATTTCAGAAAAGTTTTACCTTTTTTATGGGTACTTACTCATGTATATGGGGCTTCCTTGGCTCAGATGGTAAAGATTCTACGGCAGTGAGGGGGACCCATATTTGATCCTTGGATCAGGAAGATCCGCTAGAGAAAGGAATGGCTACCAAATCCAGTATCCTTGCCCAGAGAATTCTATGGAAAGAGGAGTCTGGCAAAATACAGTCCATACGGTCACAAAAAGTCAGACAGGACTGAGTGACTAACAGGCTTATGTATAATATGTTGATCAGCATTGAATAATAAGTGTAATTGCATAGGGTGAATAGTACTTACTGAGCATTTAAGTAAATTTTGTGATATGGACTTATTATAAGAGTGGGAGAAAGAGAATGATGGAAAAGGTGTTTGTTGTTAGAGACACAAATCTTACACACCATTATAGAAAATAAGATGAACTTAAAAAAAATATGTATCTCTTTTTGAGGTTAGTTTTTTGTCAGTTGCTTCATTTGCTATTATTTTCTCCCATTCCAAAGACTGTCTTTTCACTTTGCTTATAGTTTCCTTTGTTATACAGAAGCTTTTAATTTTAATTAATCCCATTTGTTTATTTTTGCTTTTATTTCTAGTATTCTGGGAGGTGGGTCATAGAGGATCCTGCTGTGATTTATGTCAGAGAGTGTTTTGCCTATGTTCTCCTTTAGAAGTTTTATAATTTCTGGTCTTACATTTAGATCTTTAATCCCTTTAGAGTTTATTTTTGTGCATGGTGTTACAAAGTGTTCTAGTTTCATTCTTTTACAAGTGGTTGACCAGTTTTCCCAGCACCACTTGTTAAAGAGATTGTCTTTAATCCATTGTATATTCTTGCCTCCTTTGTCAAAGGTAAGGGGCCCATAGGCATGTGGATTTATCTCTGGGCTTTCTATTTTGTTCCATTGATCTATATTTCTATCTTTGTGCTAGTACCATACTGTTTTGATGACTGTGGTTTTGCAGTAGAGCCTGAAGTCAGGCAGGTTGATTCCTCCAGTTCCATTCTTCTTTCTCAAGATTGCTTTGGCTATTTGAGTTTTTTTTGTATTTCCATACAAATTGTGAAATTATTTGTTCTAGCTCTGTGAAAAATACCGTTGGTAGCTTGATTGGGATTGCATTGAATCTGTAGATTGCTTTGGGTAGTATACTCATTTTCACTATATTGATTCTGCTGATCCATGAACATGGTATATTTCTCCATCTATTAGTGTCCTCTTTGATTTCTTTCACCAGTGTTTTATAGTTTTCTGTATATAGGTCTTTAGTTTCTTTAGGTAGAAATATTCCTGAGTATTTTATTCTTTTCATTGGAATGGTGAATGGAATTGTTTCCTTAATTTCTTTTTCTACCTTTTCATTATTAGTGTATAGGATTGCAAGGGATTTCTGTGTGTTGATTTTATATCCTGCAAGTCTACTATATTCATTGATTAGCTCTAGTAAGCAACTCATGCAGCTCAATTCCAGAAAAATAAATGACCCAATCAAAAAATGGGCCACAGAACTAAATAGACATTTCTCCAAAGAAGACATACGGATGGCTAACAAACACATGAAAAAATGCTCAACATCACTCATTATCAGAGAAATGCAAATCAAGACCGCAATGAGGTACCATTTCACACCAGTCAGAATGGCTGTGATCCAAAAGTCTACAAGCAATAAATGCTGGAGAGGGTGTGGAGAAAAGGGAACATTCTTACACCATTGGTGGGAATGCAAACTAGTACAGCCACTATGGAGAACAGTGTGGAGATTCCTTAAAAAACTGCAAATAGAACTGCCATATGACCCAACAATCCCACTGCTGGGCATACACACCAAGGTAACCAGAATTGAAAGAGATACATGCACCCCAGTGTTCATCACAGCACTGTCTGTAACAGCCAGGACATGGAAGCAACCTAGATGTCCATCAGCAGATGAATGGACAAGAAGGCTGTGGTACATATACACAATGGAGTGTTTCTCAGCATTATAAAGAACACATTTGAATCATTTCTAATGAGGTGGATGAAACTGCAGCCAATTATACAGAGTAAAGTAAGCCAGAAAGAAAAACACCAATACAGTACACTAACACATATATACGGAATTTAGAAAGATGGCAACAATAACCCTGTATGCGAGACAGCAAAAGAGACACAGCTGTATAGAGGAGTCTTTTGCACTCTGTGGGAGAGGGCAAAAGTGGGATGATTTGGGCGAACGGCATTGAAACATGTATAATATCATGTAAGAAATGAATCACCAGTCTATGTTCGATACAGGATACAGGATGCTTGGGGCTGGTGCACTGGGAGGACCCAGATAGATGGTATGGTTAGGGGGGTTCAGGATTAGAAATCATGTACACCCATGGTGAATTCATGTTGATGTATGGCAAAACCAACACAGTATTGTAAAGTAAAGTAAAATAAAAAAAAAATTATGTATCTCAGTATAGAAGTTTAGATATATATTTTGTGTATACACAGGTAAATATAAGTAGTCATTGCCTTAGGGAAAAAAAGCCAAGCAATGGGATTAGGGAGTACCAGGAAACAGTGGGCAAAAGACAACTTCATTACCAGGCTTTTTGGTTCCATTTGATTAAAAAAAAAGGTGTATGTACTACTTTTTGTGTGTGTGTGATGGTTTGATATTTGCATAAATTGTGAAATGATTATTACTATTTTATTTTTTATAAATTTATTCATTTTAATTAGAGGCTAATTACTTTACAATATTATAGTGGTTTTGCCATACATTGACATGAATCAGCCACGGTGTACATGTGTTCCTCATCCTGAAGTCCCCTCCCTCCTCCCTCCCCATCCCATCCTTCTGGGTCATCCCATTGCACAAGCCCTGAGCACCCTGTCCCATGCATCAAACCTGGACTGGCATTTATGAAATAAAATTCGTTAAAAAGATCATAGAAAACTAATTAAAATGTAAACATGGGGGGAAGTATGGGAAAACGTTTCCTGCTTATGTGACAGTCAACAAGATGATATTTATTATTCAGTAATTTACTCATTACTGGTGAAAAAATATAATGTGTTGTTATGGCTGAGAGTGATTTGGAGACAGACTTCATTTTTTAAGTGTAGTTCCTTGGATACTAACTCTTATTCGTGGGCTAGACACATAATTTCCTCGTCTCTAAAACATAATACCTATACCACATGGTTCCTGGAAAAATAAATATGAGAAAGCTTGTAAAATATTTTGAAAGTACCTGGTAAATAGTAAGTCAATAAATCTTAGCTATATAAATTACTAGGGAATATTTACTAAGCAGTTCTTAGTAAATTTACTATGTACACAGCCTAAGTCTTAAGTCTGGGTACATAACTTAATAAATGAAACAAGAATAATTTCTGTATGTAGAAATGGCAATCTAGTTGGCAGTCTAGATAAATGAGTAAATACAACTACAAATTTAAAAAGGCTAAAAATATTTTAAAATCAGAATCCTCATAAGTGATTAGTACTCTGAAAGAAACAGAATAGTAGACAACACTGGGTGTGTGTGTGTGTGTGTGTGTGTGTGTGTGTGTGTGTGTGTTTTAGGGTAAACACTGCAGTTTTAAAGGTTATCATTAGTTGTGTCATGAGGAGATGGTATTTAAGTCACAGCCTGTATTAATCTGCTGAAGATGCCATAACAAAGTACACAGTGAGTGTCTTAAATAACACATTTCTTTCTCATAGGTCCTCAAGTCTAGAATTCTAAGATCAAGGTTCTTGCCTATTCGATTTCTGGGGAGGGCTTTATTCCTGGCTTGCAGATAGCCACCTTCTTACGGTATTCTGACATGGCCTTTGCTGCTTGCTCACCAGAAGAGATGGTGAGAGGGTGGGGGGCAAACTGAACCTCTCTGGTATCTTTCTTAGAAGAGTACTAATCCTACTTGATCAGAGCTCCACTCTTAGGACCTAACTTAATTTTGATTACTTCTGTGAAGAATCTGTCTCTGAATACAGTCACATTGGTGGTTAGAGCATGAACATATACATTTGGGGGGAACACACACATTAAATTCACATTTCACCCTGGCCCCCCATATTTATGTCATTCTTGCCATCACAACAGCTACAAAAGACTAACTTACCCCAGCATCAACTCAAAAATGTAAGGTCTAACGTCTGTTGTAAATACCATGTAATTCAGTATTACTGAAACTCAAGGTACAATTCATCCTGAAGCAAAATTCCTCTCTAGCTGTAAACCTCTAAAATCAAACAAGTTATGTGCTTCCAAAATACATGTTGATAGGATACACATTCCCAGTCCAAAATGGAGGCATGGGAAAGAAGGAAGAAGTGATATGTCCCACACAAGTCCAAAGTCTAGCAAGGCAGATGATATTAGATCTTGAGGCTTAAGAATAATCTTCTTCAGCTGTATATCTATCTTCTGAATCCACTAAGACTGTTAACTGCACACATGTTTCTGCCAGAGAGCCTCACACCTAAGGCACTAGGCAATAGTTACCCTCAGGATTTCAAGTGACCTAACCACGGCTCCATTTAGTAGCAACCTAGCTTACTGAAACTTACGATGGCTCCACCTTTTGAAAATGGAGTAGAAGCAGCCTCTGGACCTGTGGTGGGAGTGGCACCCCTGATGACTGGAGAATCACCTTAAGGTCCTTCTTCCCTTTTCTTGAAAGATAAGGCATACTGATAGCCAAGTAACTATATGGCCCCATCTTGTAGAATATACCACATTATTTTTAACCACATCATGAAGCATGTATGATCTCTTTTCCCCATTCAGGGGTCAAACACATTCCTCCTGCAGTGGAAACATGAGGTCTTAACAACTTGACTGCCAGGGAACCCATCCTATAAAATATAAAGCCCTTCAGCCTTCCCTTAATTGTCCTGTCTTTGTCCCTTTCAGTTAAAACTGGCATTGTTTCTGCTCATATAATCCCATGATGTATCTATGGCAGTCCAGCCACATACTAAGTGGTCTCTTCACACCAGATTTTCTCATATTCTACAATACAGACAGACTGAGAATTTTTCAAGCCTTTAAGTTTTTGTTCCTTTTTCTTTAATAATTCCTCTTTAATTATCTCTCTTCTCTTGCGTTTTGCTATAAGCAATCAGAAGAACCCACATCACACCTTCAATATTTTTCATAGAAATTTCCTCAGCTCAATATCCAATTTCATCATTCACAGTTACTTCCACAAAATACTAGGAAAACATTTAATCATATTCTTTCTATTGTCTTTCTTCCAGTTTCTAATAACCTATTCCTCATTTTTGTCTGATACCTCACAGATTGACTTTTAATGACCATATTTCAGANTCATTCACAGTTACTTCCACAAAATACTAGGAAAACATTTAATCATATTCTTTCTATTGTCTTTCTTCCAGTTTCTAATAACCTATTCCTCATTTTTGTCTGATACCTCACAGATTGACTTTTAATGACCATATTTCCACTAATATTCTGTTAATGATAACTTATGTATTTTCTTAATGATGCAGGCTTTCTCTCCAGCTCTCCCTTTTTCTAAAGGATATCTCACCAGAATCACCTTGAATATCCATATTTCAATGAACAGTTCCTTCTCAGCCATGTAGAGATTTTCTAGCATGCACCTCGAAACTCCTCTAACCCTCTACTCATTAGCTAGTTCCAAAGCTGACTGAACATTGTAGTTATTTGTTGTGTAGGATCATCCTCATTTCATGGTACCAAAATCTATATCAGTTTAGTCTAGCCATAGCTATTTTGCCATAACAAAATAGTACAAGTAAAGCAAAGGAAATTTATTTCTAACAGTTCTGGAAGCTTAAAGTCTAAGATCGAGGTTCGGACCCAAGTTCCAGTAAGATCTGGCTTGCAGATGACCATCTTCTTTCTGTGTCCTGTGTCCTCATATGGCCTATGCTTTGTGCTTGGAGAAAGAAAGAGAGAGAGAAATATTCTAATGTCTCCCTTTATCAGGTCTCTAATCATGTGAGATCAGGACTCTACTCTTATAACCTCATTTAACCCTAATGACTTCCCTAAAGGTTCTGTCTCCAAATACAGTCACATTGGGGTATAAGGCTTCAATGTGTATATTTTGAGATGACACAGACATTTAGTTCACTGGATAAGAATGCAAATTCCTTAACAAGGGACAGGATAAGAAAAATTCCACATATGCATTGGAATATTTCAATAACTGAAATAAGTCTGATGTGGGAAGCAGACTTGGTAAACTTGGGCAGGTATGAGATAGGAAAAGATTTGAATAGAATAATGTGATGAGGACCTTCATGTCATAAATTTTACTTTAATTTTTTTTGGCTATACCACATAGCTTGAGGGATCTCACTTTCCTGACCGGGGACTGAACCCAGACCATGGCAGTGAAAGTCCCAAATCCTAACCACTAGACCACTGGGGAACTCCCTTGGATTTTATTTTAAATGTGAGGGGTAAAAAAAAAAATTAAGCCAGGGTGGCACTACAATGCCATATACACTTTAGAAACATCACTATGACAGTTGCCTTGAAAACAGATTGATTATGGATAATCCTTCTATACAAAGATCTGATCACATATGGAAATCCAGCAAATAAAACACAGGCAAAAATGTGAACAAAGCACTTACAGAATTAATATGTATTCTAATATATATATATACTTAACTCCAGTGTTCTTGCCTGGAGAATTCCAGGGATGAGTGAACTCTGAGAGATGGTGATGAACAGGGAGGCCTGGTGGGCTGCCATCTATGGGGTCGCAGAGTCGGAAACGACTGAAGCGACTTAGCAGCAGCAGCAGCAGCAGCAACTCTATTAATAAAGGATGAGTTAATACAAACATCAATGTAATGTTATTTTCCTCTCTTTAAATGTGTATTAAAGGGGCTGAACCAAGATAAAAATCAACCAATATGTTTACAGGAGTCAACATGAAATTATATAAAAACAGAGCAACCAAAAATAATGAGTACCTCCAAGAGATGAAAATGGAGGTTTCTCTCCTGTTTCCATTTCCCAGGCAGTGCCAGCCCCCAGAGGAGATATGGGAACATCAAGAGTGATTTTTAGTGTCACAGTACCTGGTGATATTCTACAGGCAGTTATTTGAGCAGAGATGCTGGTGGGGAGAAAAACTAAACTTTTTGAAATGGTCTAGCGAATTTCACGCAAAGGAAGGTCAGTCAGTTCAGTTCAGTCGCTCAGTCGTGTCCGACTCTCTGCGACCCCATGAATTACAGTACGCCAGGCCTCCCTGTTCATCACCATCTCTCAGAGTTCACTCAGACTCACGTCCATCGAGTCCGTGATGCCATCCAGCCATCTCATCCTCTGTCGNGGGGGAAAGGGGGGAAGGAGGGAAATGGATATTCCTCTTTACCAGGTAAGGTGATGTTAACTTGTAGCAATCATAAAAACACAAAATACAGTTAAGCTGGTCTGTTAGTTTTACATTCAAAAGTCTTGATAATAAAAAAGTCAACATTTTATATACTATTGTTTCATAAAATGCAATTACGCTACATATATAATACCATACAACACTCCCCTCCACCCAACCCCAGCACAAACACATCTTATTACCTTCTGTTCTCAATCATATATTTCTCCCTAGAGTTAACCACTTAACAGTTTGTGTGGTTGCTTCCAGTCATTGATTTTATGATTTTATATGTGCCTAGCATATTATATTACCTATGAATAAGAAAAAAAAACATTAAAATGTATATAAATCATTTTTCCTTTAACTTATGTACTTAAAAAAATCAATTTGTTTATAACACTCAGAAAAAAATATAATTTCTATGCACTCTATGATTGATTGGCTCCTAGTCAGGTCCTGTAATTGAAAATTTAAGAATTTAGTCACAAAAAGATTCTCCTTAAAATCTGTCCTCCAGATCTACATAATTATTTCTATTTGTTTTACCTAAATATGGATAGAAATATGTTAAGATTATGCAATTACACAAGTTCCTGTTCCTGTGATATTTCTCCTAAAAGTAATAAAGATGAGGAAAGAGAAAAAAGCCAGCTTTACTCTTGAGTTGATTACAGTGTAAAAAAAATGTTAGCGTAATATTTTCCTTGAAAAATAAGAGCCGGCTATCTATTGAGCTATAGTATGGCTCCTTAGAAGCAATTAAAGGAAATATATGGAAGATACTTATATTGAATTAGAACTAAATTATTATTGTTGTGAGACAAGAATAAATTTTTTTCTTTTAAAATAAGAAATAAATAAAACTTAAAAATATCAATTAAAAATATTAGCTAAGTATTTATGCTGCTGCTGCGGGAAAGGCTTAATTACAAATTTCTCCTCAAAGAAGCAATTTTTAAACTTCTAGTTCCACTACCTTAAAATGCTGCCTCTTTTATCTCTCTCCTCTTACATGGGAGACGTACTTTTTGGCTTTTTTTTTTTTTTCCCTAGGTTCAGTGGGATTCCTATTAGCAAACTGTCAGGCAATTGCTATTTCAACAATTAATAATATCCTGTGTAGCCTTGTAATTTTCCACAAACATCATGGTTAAAATGCAGTGATTCTATCAACAAAGATGTGCTATGGGCAGAACACAAAATAATTGAAAGCATCCAAAGAGTTTCTAATGGTCAAAGAAAATAAGTTTAGCTATGGAGGTGTTTTTTTACTATTAGAGATTAACATTGACAGCAAATTCTTATACTCATTTTCCAAATTTTATATGATTTATATTTGGCTTTTCTGGATGGTTAAATAATTCAAATTGCATTCACTTCTTAAGAACTAGAAAAAAATTTAAAGAAACAGATATTTTAAGATATAGAAAATTTTGTACTTATTAAGTACAAAGTATTAACTATAATTGAGTATAATTAAGATTGATCTGGGTTGCTGTCCTCATGTTTTTCAATGTCAGCCCACAGTGGCTCACTACTTAAATAGGAATGGTATGCATGTGTATGTTTACAATTTTTGTATTTCTAGAAGAAAAAGGTGCTTAACAGATGGAGCAATATTGAACTTTACCCAGAGTTACATTCATCTTATACACAAGTCTATGCAGCAAGCAAGCCAACTTGACAGTTTAATTCCACATTAGGATAATGCTTGGAAGGGTAATCCTATTCGCACTGCAGGATAAGGATGCCTGCGTTGTGGCTTTGGCCTATAAAATTGTTAGCTATAAATTCTGAGCTGGCATTATGAGCTTCTTAACTTTTAAACCAGCCTTTTCTTAGCATCCTATTGCCAAGTGTAAGTTATTTGCCCCATAAATCCATCTAACCCATTATACTATTCTTTTTAAACTCATTTGGCAAATATACCCAAAGCATTAAAATCTCCTTTTCATATGGATTATCTTATTCTAGACATAATAATCGTGTGTATGTAAAAGACACTGAATGAATTATAAATGAAACAATTTTGTTTATGAAAGTAGATTTAAAGAGAAACAGAAAAGTTTTATTTCTGCTGTATTTAAGGATTAAAAAAAAATCAACTACTCGTTTGAGTCAAGACAAATGTTAGCAGTATTTTATAAAGAAAATCAAAGAAATGCAAATACCTCTTTGTTTGCTTAGTTTTTAGAAACAAGCTCTCAAATCCAATTGTTCAACTGTGTACCTAGCCTTTGAATTTATATAACAGAAATAATTGATGTTCACACTTCAGCACTATGGAATGGCCTGAAAAGAACAGAGAGAGGTGTGCTCAGGGATACCCAAGAGGAGTCTGCCCTGCCTTCACCATTTACATAATAGTTGGATATGTGAAGTTTCAAGCTTACAAATGTGAACATAAGGATTTTTAAAGGTCAAACGTTTTACTCTTAGCTCTTTACGTTTCCAGGTGGAGAAAAATCTGCTTTTGACCTTAGGTCTTGAGAGGAATCTAATCTCAAAGTCTTTAGATTCTGCCCTCTCTTTCAGCTTATTGCAACTGGTTGTCTCTGAGAAAAAGGTTTGAAGCCTTGGAATACTGGCCCACTTCCAATTATGACTATCTCATGACATTACTTCTTTTTTTTTTTTTCATTTCTCAGAGTCTGTTATTTTATTCTTTTTATTGGACTTCCATTATCTAATGACATCTTTCTTCTAAACTGGATGCATGCATACTAAGTCACTTCAATCCTATCTGACTCTTTGCAATGCTATGGACTGTTTCTCACCAGACTCCTCTGTCCATGGGGTTATCCAGGCAAGAATACTGGAGGGGGTTGTCATTCCCTTCTCCAGGGGATCTTCGTGACCCAGGGATCAAGCCCATGTCTCTTATGTCCCCTGCATTGGCACACAGGTTATTTACCACTAGTGTCAAGGGGGAAGCCCCTTCTTCTACATTACCATTTTCAATTAATTATAATTTAGATTAGTTTGACAAAAAAAAACTTTTTAATATATTTGGTCACATGCATAATGTACATCTTGACCTATTAAATTTTTTAAATGAGACTTTTTTAGAGCAGTTTTAGGTTAATAGCAAAAATGAGAGTAGAATTCTCATATATCTCTTCTCCTCCATAAATACACTGGCCATATTAATTTTTACTCTTTTTTTCATTGTACTTTTCAATTTAAACATCACTGGATATTGTTTTCATATTTATATCTATAGAAACAAGAATATTTATAATGGTTATAGCTATGTGAAAAAGTGAAAGTGTTAGTTTCTGTCATGTCTGACTCTTTGCAACCCCATGGACTATAGCCTGCCAGGCTCCTCTGTCCATGAAATTCTCTAGGCAAGAATACTGTAGTGGTCATTCGCTTCTCCAGGGGATCTTCCTAACCCAGAGATTGAACCTGTGTCTTCTGCATTGGCAGGCAGATTGTTTACCATCTGGGCCTCCAAAAGCCTTGTTATAGCTATAAGAATCATCTATTCCATTTATAGCAATATATCAGAAGTGTCAACTTCAATAGAAGAGAAAGCCTAGAGCTTTCAAATAAAGATTTTTGCACTCTCTTAAGACTCAGTGGGGCTTCCCTGGTAGCTCAGCTGGTAAAGAATCTGCCTGCAATGCAGGAGACCCTGGTTAGATTCCTGAGTTGGTAAGATCCCCAGGAGGAGTGATCCCACTCCAGTGGCAACCCACTCCAGTATTCTTGCCTGGAGAATCCCCATGAATAGAGGAGCCCATGGGGTTGCAAAGAGTCAGACACGACTAAGTGACTAAGCACAGCATAGCACAGCACAAGACAGAGTAGGACAGTTTCATGACCTATTGGATGTTTGCCATGGCAGAGGGTATAGTGACAACATGCCTGGCGTGTTTTTGCCAACCTTGACCTACTACTTCGGTATGGGAAACCAGACTTCTCTGCACAAGCTTTGGGAGTCATTTTATTGAAAGCAGAGCTTCTTGTATCAATACTGCAAACTTGTAATCATATGTTTTTAGATCTAAAAGACTATCTTTTCTTCACTACTTGGCATAACGTTAAATGGCTATGCATCACCATCTTATTTTATTAAGTACAGTTCTTATTTTAATAAATACAGTTCTTATTTTATCATTCTATATGGGAACTTATGATCCACACAGTCAAAGGCTTTAGCATTATTGATGAAATAAAGGTAGATGTTTTTCTAGAATCCTCTTGCTTTCTCTATGATCCAGTGAATGTTGACACTTTGATCTCAGGTGGATCATAACAAACTGTGGAAAGCTCTTAAAGAGATGGGACTATCAGACCATCTTACCTATCTCCTGAGAAACTTGTATGTGGGTCAAGAAGTAACAGAACCCTGTATGGAACAACTGATTGGTTCAGTATTGAAAAAGGAATATGACAGGGTTGTCTGCTGTCATCCTGTTTATTTAACCTATATGCTGAGCACGTCATGAAAAATATAGGGCTGGATGAGTTACAAGCTGGAATCAAGATAAGTGGGAGAAACATCAACAATGTCAGATTGCAGCTAATACCACTCTAATAGCAGAAGGCGAAGAGGAACTAAAAGAGCCTCTCAATGAGGGTGAAGGAAGAGAGTGAAAAAGCTGCTTAAAACTAAATATTAAAAAAAAAAACTAAGATCATGGCATCTGGCTCGATTAAATCCTGGCAAATAGAAGGGGAAAATGTGGAAGTAGTGACAGATTTCCTCTTCTTGGGCTCTAAAAGCACTGCAGATGGTAACTGCAGCCATGAAATCAGAAGACAATTGCTTCTCAGCAGGAAAGCTAAGATAAAGTTGGACAGTGTGTTGAAAAGGAGAGACATTACTCTGCCAACAAACGTCCATATAGTAAAGGCTATGGTCTTCCCGGTGGTCATGTAGGGTTGTGAGAGGTGAAACGTAAAGAAGGCAGAATGCCAAAAAATTGATGCCTTCGAGCTGTGATGCTGGAGAAGACTCCTGAGAGTCTGCTGGACAGCAAAGAGATTAAACCAGTCAATCTTAAGGGAAATCCACCCTCAATACTCATTGGAAGGACTGATGCTGAAGCTGAAACTCCAGTATTTTGGTCACCTGATGCAGTCGACTTATTGGAAAAGTTCCTAAAGTTGGGAACAATTGCGGGCAAAAGGAGAAGAGGACATCAGAGGATAAGATGGTTGGATGGCATAACTGATGCAATGACATGAACATGGGCAATCTTTGAGAGATGGTGAGGGACAGGGAGGTCTGGCATGCTGCAGTCCATGGGGTTGCAAAAACCTGGACATGATTAAGCGACTGAATAACAACAGTGTGAATTTATGTGATATAAAAGTCACTGTCTCCATCCTGTATGATCATTAACAAGGAACAAATTTTGAAATATAATTACATCATTGGTATTTAAATTTTATTTTAACTTAAAATTGCTAGGCAACTTACACTCATTAATTCAATTAATCTTCACATTACCTAAGAGAAATTATTTTTATCCAAGATTACTAATGAAGTCCAGAGAAATTAGTTTGCTTACACTTAGCCACCTGACTAGTAAGTGATAAAGACAGAATTAAAATCCAGGATACACGGCTCCAAAGCTCATATTTTTAACCATAGCATATGCAGAAGTGGTAAGAAAGAGGTAAGAGGCATGATTCAGTTTTGAATCTTCTAATCTTCTAGAAGATTAATTAGACTGCTCTTTGTTACTTCACAATGTCTCCCACATGTTTGTTTTATTGATTGCTTTTGTTCAATGCAGAGCTCATGATAGCTAAGAGTCCTAGAACAAATCTCATTGGACCCTGATATTTTTTTTCTTCCAGATATTTTTAGGGTGTGCACATTAATAAAATGTATTATTTGTTTGAAATAATTTTGAACACAACAGGCTGTGTAAAAACTAGTTAAAACAAAACAAAAGTTAAATAAGTTATCCTGTCTTAGACTATTTACTGTCATTGTTTCAGAATTACTTATAGGCAAGGTAAAAGAAAAACCTCCCTAGTATGAAAGCATATCAACTTTTTCTCTTGTTTTGTCAAAAAAGATGTTTTGTACTAGGATTACCATCAGATTTTTATAACTGAATTTGTTTTCTTTGTTGAGCTAGGTCTGTGAACAGAAAAATAAAAAATAAAAATAGCAATCACACTGCTTACTAGTAAGCAAGACTTAAGTAGAATACTAGAAGTCTACAAGAATGTCACCTCATTTCAATTACACAAGTTATTTTAGACATTGCCTATATATTAGAATTTCCCTGGAAACTGTAGAAAACACCAAGGCACAGATTCTACCACCAGAAATTCTTCTTTAATTGTTCTGTGATAGAGTTTGAACATTATTATTTAACTGTTACATACTTTTAAAATCTACTTTATTTTTATATAATGTACATATGATGAAATGTACTCATTTAAAATTTTTAGTTCTTATGTTTAAAAATGTTAGTATCTGAAAAAAAGTTAGTATCTGTGTAACCATAGCACATCAGTATATACAGAGTTTTTATTTTTCGTTACTCCCTAAATTCCCTTGTGCCATTTTGCACTAAACCTACTCATCCATCCCTGACTCCAGGCCATCACAGACTGGCTCTCAGACACCACAGATTAGTCTTACCAGCCCTGAAATTTTACATAAATAGAATAATTCAATATGTATCATTTTTTGTATCTGGCATTTTTGTTGTTGTTTAGCAAAATGCTTTTGAGGTTTAACCATGTTTTTGTATATATCCATATTCTTTCCTACACAGTATTGTATTGTGAGCTTATGCCATGTATATATATATTAATATACTGAGGCCTGAATATATATATGTATGGAGATTGGTTCTAGGACCCCTGCAAANTGCCATCTCTTCTTAATCTCTTCTGCTTCTCTTAATTCCATTCCATTTCTGTCTTTTATTGTGCCCATCTTTGCATGAAATGTTCCCTTGGTATCTCCAATTTTCTTGAAGAGATCTCTAGTCTTTCCCATTCTATTATTTTCCTTGATTTCTCTGCATTGTTCGCTTAAGACTTTCTTATCTTTCTTTGCCATTCTTTGGAACTCTGCATTCAGAAGGGTATATCTTTCCTTTTCTCCTTTGCCTTTCGCTTCTCTTCTTTTCTCAGCTATTTGTAAGGCCTCCTCAGACAACCATTTTGCCTTTTTTCATTTCTTTTCCTTGGGGATGGTCTTGATTACTGCCTCCTGTACAATATCACGAACCTCTGTTCATAGTTTTTCAGGCACTCTGTCTATCAGATCTAATCCCTTAAAGCTATTAGTCACTTTCACCGTATAATTGTAAGGGATTTGATTTAGGTCATACCTGAATGGCCTAGTAGTTTTCTCTATTTTCTTCAATTTAAGCCTAAATTTCACAATAAGAAGTTGATGAGCTGAGCCACAGTTAGCCCGAGGTCTTGTTTTTGCTGAAGGTATAGAGCTTCTCCATCTTTGGCTGCAAAGAATATAATTAATCTGATTTTGGTACTGACCATCTGGTGATGTCCATGTGCAGAGTCATCTCTCGTGTTGCTTCATTTTGCACTCCAAGGACAAATTTGCCTGTTACACCAGGTATCTCTTGCCTTCTTACTTTTCCATTCCAATCCCCTATGATGAAAAGAACATCTTTTTTATTTTGGTGTTAATTCTAGAAGGTCTTGTTGGTCTTCACAGAACCATTCAACTTTCACTTTTTCAGCATTAGTGGTTGAGGCATCGCCTTGGATTACTGTGATACTGAATTGTTTGCCTTGGAAACAAATGGAGATCATTCTGTTATTTTTGAGATTGCACCCAAGTACTGCATTTCAGACTCTTTTGTTGACTATGAGGGTTACTCCANTATATATATATATATATATATATATATGTGTGTGTGTATGTGTATATTATGCCGTGTGTTTTCTGAGTTCTTTTTTAAAATTTTGCCTACCCTCTCTATCCTATGTTGGGGCAAATATTTTCTTATATTTGCTTCTAGAACTTTTACAGCTTTAAGTGTATGATCCCATTTGAGCTAGTAACTGTGGAAAAAGCAAATGGTTAAGTACATTTCTTTGGATATCCATTCCACAACACTATTTAGTCAAATGATTATTTTTTGCCCATGGCAGCACTGTGAAAAATCAATTAACATGATTTGGGAAAGGGGTTTTTTTTAGTGAATTGAACAGATGTATATTAGTGGAGGTGAATAGTAAATTTCTCTACTCTGAGTTGTTCCATTTGATCTTGTTAGGTAGGTTGAATAGGGAAAAGGATTCCAAAAATGGTGGTGGCTAAAAGAAAAGGAAGGGAAAAGCCCACAAAAACAGAACAAAAGAAAGTCCGAGGACCTCAGGTAAAACAAACAACACTCCTGCCCAATTTACATAGGACAAGCCCAGGGAGAGATAAACATATAAATAGAGGAGCCAAAGCCAGCTCTCCCTTGCACTGGGATGCTCTTCTCCTCGTGTCTTTGGATCGACGTGCCCTCACGCCTCGAAGATGGATTTTCCTGCTATCTTCTAAATAAAATAGAGCTGTAACACTGATTTGTCTAAGAGCTATAACATGGTCCACTCGAGACCTGAGAGCTATAACATGGTCTATCCAAGACCTGAGAGCTGTGACACACCGAGGGGGCTTTAATGTCTGTCACTCCAAACCTTTGTTGTGAGGAGACAAAGAACTGAGGAACATACACTCGCTTGACAATCTTTAAGCCTATCCTTAAGTGAATACCATACCACTTGAAACCTTGAGAATGTGTCTTAAAGTGTATTAGCATAATTCTTCCAATTTTTTTTCTATGTCATTTTTAGTTTTTTTATGATTTTTGTAGTTCCTACAAACTGTAGAGTCAGTTTGTCAGCTTCTACTAAAACACAATTTAAAAAAATGGAGAGAGAGAAAGGTTCCGGGAGTTGTTTTTTTTTTTTTTTTAACTGAGATTATGTTGACTATATAGACTCATTTGGAGAAAACTGCAGCCATGAAATTAAAAGACGCTTACTACCTGGACATGACTGAACTGAACTGCTCCTTGGAAGAAAAGTTATGAGCAACATAGACAGCATATTCAAAAGCAGAGACATTACTTTGCCGACTAAGGTCCATCTAGTCAAGGCTATNGTGTGTGTGTATGTGTATATTATGCCGTGTGTTTTCTGAGTTCTTTTTTAAAATTTTGCCTACCCTCTCTATCCTATGTTGGGGCAAATATTTTCTTATATTTGCTTCTAGAACTTTTACAGCTTTAAGTGTATGATCCCATTTGAGCTAGTAACTGTGGAAAAAGCAAATGGTTAAGTACATTTCTTTGGATATCCATTCCACAACACTATTTAGTCAAATGATTATTTTTTGCCCATGGCAGCACTGTGAAAAATCAATTAACATGATTTGGGAAAGGGGTTTTTTTTAGTGAATTGAACAGATGTATATTAGTGGAGGTGAATAGTAAATTTCTCTACTCTGAGTTGTTCCATTTGATCTTGTTAGGTAGGTTGAATAGGGAAAAGGATTCCAAAAATGGTGGTGGCTAAAAGAAAAGGAAGGGAAAAGCCCACAAAAACAGAACAAAAGAAAGTCCGAGGACCTCAGGTAAAACAAACAACACTCCTGCCCAATTTACATAGGACAAGCCCAGGGAGAGATAAACATATAAATAGAGGAGCCAAAGCCAGCTCTCCCTTGCACTGGGATGCTCTTCTCCTCGTGTCTTTGGATCGACGTGCCCTCACGCCTCGAAGATGGATTTTCCTGCTATCTTCTAAATAAAATAGAGCTGTAACACTGATTTGTCTAAGAGCTATAACATGGTCCACTCGAGACCTGAGAGCTATAACATGGTCTATCCAAGACCTGAGAGCTGTGACACACCGAGGGGGCTTTAATGTCTGTCACTCCAAACCTTTGTTGTGAGGAGACAAAGAACTGAGGAACATACACTCGCTTGACAATCTTTAAGCCTATCCTTAAGTGAATACCATACCACTTGAAACCTTGAGAATGTGTCTTAAAGTGTATTAGCATAATTCTTCCAATTTTTTTTCTATGTCATTTTTAGTTTTTTTATGATTTTTGTAGTTCCTACAAACTGTAGAGTCAGTTTGTCAGCTTCTACTAAAACACAATTTAAAAAAATGGAGAGAGAGAAAGGTTCCGGGAGTTGTTTTTTTTTTTTTTTTAACTGAGATTATGTTGACTATATAGACTCATTTGGAGAAAACTGCAGCCATGAAATTAAAAGACGCTTACTACCTGGACATGACTGAACTGAACTGCTCCTTGGAAGAAAAGTTATGAGCAACATAGACAGCATATTCAAAAGCAGAGACATTACTTTGCCGACTAAGGTCCATCTAGTCAAGGCTATGGTTTTTCCAGTAGTCACGTATGGATGTGAGAGTTTGACTGTGAAGAAGGCTGAGAGCCGAAGAATTGATGCTTTTGAACTGTGGTGTTGGAGAAGACTCTTGAGAGTCCCTTGGACTGCAAGGAGATCCAACCAGTCCATTCTGAAGGAGATCAACCCTGGGATTTCTTTGGAAGGAATGATGCTAAAGCTGAAACTCCAGTACTTTGGCCACCTCATGAGAAGAGTTGACTCATTGGAAAAGACTTTGATGCTGGGAAGGATTGGGGTCAGGAGAAGGGGATGACAGAGGATGAGATGGCTGGATGGCATCCCTGACTTGATGGACGCGAGTCTGAGGAGCTCCAGGAGTTGGTGATGGACAGGGAAGCCTGGAGTGCTGCGATTCATGGGGTCGCAAAGAGTCAGACACGACTGAGTGGCTGAACTGAACTGAACTGAACTGAACCCTTTATGGTATCATTTATTTCAATCCATGAAATTGATTTGTCTCTCCACATTTTGAATAGAGTTAAATTATTTTCATAAATGTTTTGTAATTACTAATAAATTGTTTTTTCATATACGGCATTGAATTTATTCAAAGTTATTGTGTGACATTCATTTGTAAAACACCACACAATTCCCAACCCAGGGGCACATTGCTCTTGGGTATTAATTTGGCTCTGAGAGAAGCAAAGATTAGCCAAAGAAATAGAATCCTCAAGTTTCAAAGAGTTGAGAGTATCACGTTCTGGCACATCTGCTGATGTTATGTCTAAGGACTGTGGTTTTAGAAACTCCAGATATCTACAAAAATGGCAAAATATTACTAAACAACCTAAAGTTACAAAGTATATTATGGGGGACATTCCAACTAGACAGGATCATTCAAGTGAACAAAGGATTTCCAAATCAAACAGAATGGAATTCCTGTTTAAATTGGCATGCAGAAGCCTACAAAAAAACTTGAAAATTCCTAGTTTTACTGGAAGTTTCATTACGAAAGACTAAAGCAAAAATAAAGACACAGGAAGCACGTAAAGCAAGAGATCATAGGACTAATATGACTTCTGCTATTTCCCTCTATCTTTTGTAACCTGAACATTTAGTCTACTAATACTTTATATGAATTGCTTTTCCACTCTGAAGAGACTGTGAGATTATAAACAAAAGTCAAAGATTGCCACACCAACTCCAACACCCCGTATCTACCTTTGAAGGCAGGCTCTTCCAGGATTGATGGAACTCTGAAGAATTCTCTGGCAAAATGCTACCAGTTATTCCCTCAAACAGGCAGAGAGAAACTAAAATTAGAATTAATGGGAAACCTTGCCATATTCTAGTACTCTCTTCTGCAAACTTATTTACTCTGGAGTCTGCAGATGGGATCCAGAGAAAATTGGCAAAAGCCAGCAAAGGATGAGAATTCTTACCAGCGTCAGCTGTCCTGGATCTCTGTAGTGTCTAGTTGAGAGAGAAAGAAAATTTTTGCATTGCTCCTTATTGATTATCAGTACTTTTATCTCCTAGGGACAGTTATTGCCTTTTTGTTTGTCTCATTTTGTGTCCTAAGAACTTGGCTTGGCTTTTTCCTGCCTGGGACATACACGGTTTTGGTTCTTTCATATACAGGCAGCTCAACTGTCAGGCTGGGGGCCTCAAAGGTTGCACCCCACTTGGGGTTAGATATTGCCAAGCAGAATTGGGTATGCAAAATTCGTAGCTGGAGTCCTACTGACTATTGTCAACTCTCAGGGAATAATTTTTCTTTTGTTGGGCTGTCTTTGAGAATGACTCTGAATCTTGGGAAGATAGTATCTTTTGCACCCTCTTTGGGGATGCCTCTTGACTTCCCGGGTAGTGCAGTGGTAAAGAATCTGCCTGCCAATACAGGAGATGCCTGAGATGCAGGTTCAACCCCTGGGTCAGGAAGATCCCCTGGAGCAGGAAATGACAACTTGCTCCAGTATTCTTGCCTGGAAAATTCCACGGACAGAGGAGCCTGGTGGGCCTATAGTCCATGGGGTCATAAAGAGTCAGACACGACTGAGTATGCACACACTTGGGCCCATGACGTCATTCAATACTCCAGGAATATTTACGGTTGTCTCAGCTGAAATCTCATGACGTATTTGGAAGGATATATTTTTCTAAGTAATTTTGTGATCAGAAGTTGGCAAAATTGAAAACTAACATTCAGATACTGATAGGAACTTTTTTTTAAGGTCTTCTTTCTTAAGCTAAATGAAACTCTTTAAACAAAGAGAAAGGAAGACATTTAAAAGAAAAATAGCTCTGAATCTAGAATATAGGAATCTTCTGATTTGCAAGTTGAAAATCTTCTCCCTGATATAAAGATGCAAACTGATAGTAATGTTCTTCAATGGGTGGATCAGTCCCTGATATTCCTGTAGCATCTTAACTCTTTAGGAAATTAAAAGCAACTGTTCTACAAACTGAGGACATCTTGTACAACTTGTCTTATGNCCCTGATATAAAGATGCAAACTGATAGTAATGTTCTTCAATGGGTGGATCAGTCCCTGATATTCCTGTAGCATCTTAACTCTTTAGGAAATTAAAAGCAACTGTTCTACAAACTGAGGACATCTTGTACAACTTGTCTTATGAATTGAGTCTTTAGAAGAATAGGATAAGTTCACCTGTCTTTGAGACCAGTCCCCAAAGCTCCCCTATTGACCTCAAATATTTGTAGGAATTATAAAAATTCTAGATTTGGTAAATAAAAATCTGTCTTGTAGGAATTCACAGTCTTTCTCTGTGTCTTTGCAAATGTGAATATTCTACCCCATCTTCTCTAAGAATTGAGGGCCATTTCTTTGAAATGTAAACTTCAGGGAAGTAATTTATCAGAAGAAAGAAATTGGGAAAGGATATTTGAAAACTGGGTGAGTGAAAAATCTTAAAAATCTTCTCCACAAATATTATTTAAAAGTTTAAAACATCCGAGCAGATAACCTTAACTTATTCCATCTATCAGCAATATCATTTGGATTCGCCTGTTCTTTTTCAAATTAGTGAGTTTTGCATTATCATACCCAATCAATGGCTAAACATTTTTTTAAAAGTTTTAAGATCTCTGTGTTTGTCTGTATATTTATGTANTCCATCTATCAGCAATATCATTTGGATTCGCCTGTTCTTTTTCAAATTAGTGAGTTTTGCATTATCATACCCAATCAATGGCTAAACATTTTTTTAAAAGTTTTAAGATCTCTGTGTTTGTCTGTATATTTATGTATGTCTTTGCATACATAGTGTAAATGTATGATTTTTTTCTACCTTTGGATGAGTCTATGTAAAGAGCTCTGTTCAAGTTCACAAGATAATCTTCAGTAAGTTGTTGCTGTCATTAAAATATAGGCCTGTCTTTAGAGTTTTCAGCATTGAATATAATACTTTTATTTTATTTATATTAACCAAAAGACCCTGGAGGAGGGCACGGCAACCCACTCCAGTATTCTTGCCTGGAGAATCCCACAGAGGAGCCTGGCAGGCTCTGGTTCATTAGGTTGCACATGACCGAAGCAATTTAGCACAGCCACAAGTCAAATAAGCTTATGTTTTTTCTGCTACAGAATTTGTCAGCAGGAAAGATAACTGAGGTGATGGTTAGCTGTTTAATGTCTAATGAAAATGCCATAAGTATTCTAAACATAATTATTGTGTGTGTGTGTGCTCAGACATGTCCAACTCTTTGCGAACCCAAGAACTGAAGTCCCCCAGGCTCCTCTGCCTGTGAGATTTCCCAGGCAAGAATACTGGACTGGGTTACCGTTTCCTATTGCAGGGAATCTTCATGATACAGGGATAGAATCCATGTCTCTTATATCTCCTGCATTGACAGGCAGATTCTTTATCACAGTATCAGCTGGGAAGCCCAAATATAATTATTAAGAAAAATAAATTAAACAGATGTAAGATAAAAGTTTATAAATGGATTTTTCAACAATAATTATTCTTTATGGTATGTCTACTTAAAAAATAGTTTCCAATATATTTTTGGTAACTTGCATCCTTCAAGTTATACTGAGATAAATTCAATGGTAGGTATTCATTGAATATCTAAATTATTTTCAAATAACATAAAATAATGGAACATTAATTACTGAACTTAGATTTATCAACTTCTGGCTTCCTTTTACAGAAGAACTAAAAGTATTTGGTTATATTACTAAACACNATTGAATATCTAAATTATTTTCAAATAACATAAAATAATGGAACATTAATTACTGAACTTAGATTTATCAACTTCTGGCTTCCTTTTACAGAAGAACTAAAAGTATTTGGTTATATTACTAAACACGTTTGTACCACATTGGAAAATTTAGAAGAAAGAATATACTTATAGAAATTCTGAAATGTATTCATAAGCTTACTAATCCACAGAATGGTAGTGTGAGAGTTTACAAATTGTTTTTTTCTTAGTTTTCACTAGAAATTAAGGATTCTAAGGGTTACAGATTCTAATTAATGTGGATAAATTAAACTACTGGAAGGAATAAGGGAAACATATCTGTACAAGGGGATTAAGTTGTGTTTTTGGTAAGAAAAGGTGTGTGGTATGAAGATGTATTTATTTGAAGGGGAAAAGAAAGTAACTTGTTCCTAGAGTAAAACAGCTGATTTTTCCAGAAAGTGAAAGATGGAAAAAAGTATAACATATAAATATAAATATAAATAGTTGTTGAATGTTTGTGAAAAGACATCTTGGTAAAGAAATTTTATGTGTGGTCAAACTGAGCAAAATTAGAATGGATATATTTCAGGCTATGTTATTTTAATATCAAAAGTACACTGGTGCAAATTTAGTATTTGGTTTTCTCTATGTTTTATTAGATTATTGGTCTGCTCTTAATTATAAATTGTAAACAAAAGTTTTTCTCTAACTTTTAAGTAATCTTCCCAGAAAGCAGAGATTCTGTGTCTTATCAAAATAGTTTACTGTCCTTCATNTGCAAATTTAGTATTTGGTTTTCTCTATGTTTTATTAGATTATTGGTCTGCTCTTAATTATAAATTGTAAACAAAAGTTTTTCTCTAACTTTTAAGTAATCTTCCCAGAAAGCAGAGATTCTGTGTCTTATCAAAATAGTTTACTGTCCTTCATGTTGTCTTTTATTTTCTCTTTTTTTATTTTATTTTTTACTTTATTCAACTTTACAATACTGTGTTGGTTTTGCCATACATCGACATGAATCCACCACAGGTGTATACGAGCTCCCAATCCTGAATCCCCCTCCCACCTCCCACCCCACATTGTCTCTCTGGATCATTCCCGTGCACCAGCCCCAAGCATCCTGCATCCTGCATCCTGCATCGAACATAGACCGGCGCCTCGTTTCTTACATGATAGTATACATGCTTCAATGCCATTCTCCCCTTCATGTTGTCTTTATCAGGTCTTTGTTTACATATGAAAACTTAGTCTTCTTAATATTAAAGGAGCTAAGGCTTTTTACAATGATGTAGCATTCTATATTTGTTTTCCAAGTCTTTAAATTTTATTTTGATTAAATAGATTTTTTGTGAAACTCCCTCCAAATCAAATTCTAAGTAAAGTCTTTTTTGCATTGAACTAACTGGGATTTTTCAGAGTCTTTGGAACAGCTCAAATGATTTGTCCTCTCTTTTTATAAAAAGAGAAATGTTAAACTAATTAAGCTTATTTGAATATTAAGTGACATAGGAATCACTGTTAAATAAAAAGCAATGTTTAAACTTTTTAGGTTATATTTGTATGTTATTAATATCAGTGTTATAGAAATTGTATAAGATTTTTAAAAATCTAGTATGCCCTAGTATAATTTTATTAGCCATAATTCCAATTATCATCTTAAAATGTTTTGTGTTACAAAAAGTAACCAACATTTTTTGTCAATTTCAGTATAATTAACTCTCATCAAATCTTTAATCATAAACTTTGTCTTTTGTCATTTATAAACACTTATTGTCTCATTCTAATGTTTTTGCAAAAGAGTCACGGAAAGGACCTTACCAGTGTCTTGACACTGACTTTGCTGCCAAATTCAATTCAGTTCAGTTCAGTTCAGTAGCTCAGTCATGTCCGACTCTTTGTGACTCCATGGACTGCAGCACACCAGGCCTCCCTGTGCTTCATCAATCCCAGAACTTGCTCAAACTCATGTCCGTTGAGTCGGTGATGCCATCCAACCAGCTCATCCTCTGTCCTCTTCTCCTGCCTTCAATCTTTCCCAGCATCAGGGTCTTTTCTAATGAGCCGGCTCTTAGCATCAGGTGGCCAAGTATTGGAATTTCAACTTCAGCCTCCGTCCTTCAAATTAATATTCAGGGTTGATTTCCTTTAGGATTGACTGGTTTGATCTCCTTGCTGTCCAAGGGAATTTCAAGAGTCTTCTCCAACACCACAGTTCCAAAGCATCAATTCCTCAGCACTCAGCCTTCTTTATGGTAGAACTCTCACATCCATACATGACTACTGGAAAAAACATAGCTTTAACTATACAGACCTCTGTTGGCAAATAAATGTCTCTGCTTTTAAATATGCTGTCTAGGGTAGGTCTAAGAAGAGCAGAACAATGTCTCAGACTTTGAGAACACTGTCTAGGTTTGCATTTTATTTCTTCACTTGTAGCTCAGCTGGTAAAGAATCCTCCTGCAATGCGGGAGAGCTGGGTTTGATCCCCTGGAGAACAGAAAAGTTACCCACTCCAGTATTCTGGCCTGGAGAATTCCATGGACTGTATAGTCTATGTGTTTGCAAAAAGCTGGACGTCACTTCACTTCACTTCACTTCACTTCACTTCCTGGCAGGAAGCAATTGTCTTCTGATTTCATGGCTGCAGTCACCATCTGCAATGATTTTTGGAGCCCAAGAAGAGGAAATTTGTTACTACTTTCACATTTTCCCTATCTATTTCCCATGAAATACTGGAGCCAGATGCCATGATCTTAGTTTTTTTAATAGTTAATCTTAAGTGGGCTTTTTCACTCTCCTCTTTCACCCTCATCAAGAGGCTCACTAGTTCCTTCACTTTCTCCCTTTAGAGTGGTATAATCCACATATCTGAGGTTGTTGATGTTTCTCCTACTTATGTCGATTCCAGCTTGTAACTCTTCCAGCCTGGCATTTCTGATGATGTTTTCAGCATATAGGTTAAGCAAACAGGTGGCAGCAGACAGGCTTATCCTACTTCTTTCTTAGTCTTGAACCAATCAGTTGTTCTGTACAGCATTCTAACTGTTGCTTCTTGACCTGCATACAGGTTTCTCATGAGATAGGTAAGATGGTCTGGTATCCCCATCTGTTTAAGAGCTTTCCATGGTTTGTCATGATCCACACAGTCGAAGAATATAGTGTAGTTGATGAAACAAAGATAGATGTTTTTTCTGAAATTCCCTTGTTTTCTCTGTAATCCAGCAAATGTTAGCAGTTTGATCTCTATTTCCTCTTCCTTTTCTAAACCCAGTTTGGACATCTGGAAGTTTGGGGTTTACATAATTCTTTCCCTATGCTGCTGCTGCTAAGTCACTTCAGTCGTGTCCGACTCTATGAGACCCCATAGACGGATGTAGGTAATTCCCTCCCATGAGAAAAAATAAGCAACCGACCCTCAAATCAGCCCATTTCCCCATTTGCCTCTTTACTTTCAAACTTGAATTTACTTTCTACATCATACCTCTGACTTCAGTCACAGTGATGCACTGAAACTATTCTCATGTAATCCATAGCTGTTCAACTGCCACAGTTACTAGTATTTTCCAGCTAGTCCCATCCCCTTTAGCATTTGACCTTTTTATGACTCCTACCTCATTGTCAGAACATCCCTCTTCATTGACTCCCCTAAGCCATAATTCTAACCTTCCTGCCTCCTTTGTGGAGCCTTTTTCCTTGACCTCTAATTTAAAACCCATCTCCTGAGCTATTTCATCTGCATTCTCCATATAGATCTTTTTCTTATATTGTCTTTCTGATTTCCAGCTCTTAGAATATCTTTCCTGACATAGTTGACTTGGAATTTCCTCAGAATCTGAGATACTAGCACTTGTGAGCTCCAAAAAAGTTCAAATGGGAAAAAGGTTTTAGAAAATTTTTACACTTTACAATTTCCAAAGCCCAAGAATATGTCCCTGCTTGAAAAGCATTGGTAAGCTTGTCTACATTTTCTAGTCCCTGAGGCTTGAGAATATGGCACCAAAAAGAAAAACAGCATGCATACAATATCATATTCATCTTAACTGTGGATAAACTGCTCTCCAAAATCATAGATCTCACCTCTCACAGTGGTGAAAGCTCACTTCTTCCAGCAGTGTTTTTTTGTGTTTATTCCAGAGAAACACTGGGCAGCCTATTAAAAAGCCATTTGGATTTCACATGAAGCTGTGTATCTTTTGTAACTCAAGAAAGAATTCTACTGAAGAAATCAGAAGGGTCTCATTTCTTGCATCCTGCTGGCCAGAGAGAAGGAGAGATGGATTAACTAACTCATGCAGATTGGATGACCTTTCAGCGATGATTACAGATGTTTTCTAATCACCGTTCCGAGGAAGTTTCACAATGCTGCTTACAATGATACAAGAAAATTTGCAATCTCTTTTCTTCCATAAGGGGATGATATAGGTGGCCAGTGTGCTACAAAATAAGACATCATTTCTTCTTTTCTAGAATGATCCACAGTCATAAAATAATTTGAAAGACTCTCAGCTAAGTGCTGCAGAATTAGCCAACTTGTGCTCCACAACCAACCAGCAAGATGAACAAATAAATACACTTTTATATTTGAAGGAGGATGCAGAACAGAACCCATCTGTGACTCCTTGCTGGTCATTACTCAAGTTGAATCATTTAGTTGAGGTGTAGCCAGGGAGGAGGTGAAGGGAAGAAAAGTAAGTGATGGAACACAGGCATCACTCTTCTTGCTACTGTCAGAAGAAGCACAAATAAAAATGGTAGTATAGTTTTCTTATGGTGAGACTAATCCCATTATTGTGGAAGCAAGGTGTTTATGGTACAAAGCCTATTACTAAAGACATCACATTCTGCCCTCCTCAAAAGCTGAAACACAGGGAAATCTCAAAGCTATAGAAACATAAAATCTCTAGTTAAATGTTTTGTTTTGTTTCCATTTTTCTAATTCTGGTAAACATAGGCAAGACTGATCTTCAAAGCTTCATGTGTTAGTCTGTCTAGGCTGCTGTAAGAAAGTATAAAAACTGAAGGACTTATAAACAAAGAAATAGAATTTTATTTCTCACAGTTCTGGAGGCTAGAAATTCCAAGACCATTCAGTGTCTGGTGAGGTCCATTTTCTGTTTCATAGATAGCTGTCTTTTCACTGTAACTTTACTTGATGGAAGGAGCTAAGGAATTCTGTGAGGTCTCTTACAAGAGCACTAATCCCATTCATGAGGGCTATACCCTCATTACCCAAGTACCTCCCAGAGGCTGCATTTCCTAATTCTGTCTCTGTGGGCATTTTAGGATTTCAGCAAATGAATTTTTAGGGGACACAAATATTCAGTCCATAACACTTCAAATGATAAACCCTGGAGCACTGGACAATGATCCTGTTCCTACAAATGAAGCTAAAATCTCAGACCTGACCATAGAAAAATAATGGACCAAACTTAGAGGTCTGACTTCCACTATGCAATCTGGAGAATTCTGCTTGACTGTATTCTCAGCCTGTGAGGGGAAAAAAGGTTGACATCAACCCATTGATCCACGTTCAATAATGACTTCACTCTTTTGTATTGGGGTACACAATGTAAGGGGTGATAATTATAAATTCCCCAAAAAGCACAGGAAAGTGGTCTAAGCATGCTTAAGCCCTCTTCAACAACCACATCTCTAGGCTAACAGGTATTTCTGAAATGTGAAATTGAGTTCTGTGGCTACATTTTGTCCAGCTGTTCTAATCATGAATCCACCAGTATCACACCCATGCACAAATACATACTTCCTTTTAGAGGAAACTAAACTAGTGTTCATTCAAGGAAGTGTTTTCCTTTGTTTCTCTGATTTCAGCATCATATTTGAAACAATTCAAACAACAATAACAACTAGGAACCTCAGATATTTTCAGATTAAGTTGATACTGTTCTGTTTTTTAAAGTTCAGAAATGTTATTTACAGAAAGTCATAAATATCTTATAATTTCAGAAAAGGAAGAAATCACGCCACCCCAGAAGATGTTGTAATTGAGTCATTCTACAACAGTTGGAATTAGCCAAGGTATGCCTGTTCCTCCTCTGTTCTCTTTATATTACTTTTGCTCCTCAAATTCATGCATCAATTATGTCTACCTCTTTTAAAATCTAGACGTACTACCACTGATTATTTTGAACAAATATATTTGCTCTCTTTCTGTTTTTAAAAATCAGTAAGACATTAAAAATATATAATTTTCATTAAAATTATATAGAACAGAATTTCAAAAAAGGAAAAAAGAAATAAATAGCATTGCATATATATGCTAGGCAATTTTACAAATAATAATAATTTTTAAATGAGAAAATGATTCCAGTGCTGGGATGTATGACTCAAGAATGGTCAAGTATGATAGCATATCCTTACCTAAATTAATAGGAGAGAACATGTAATGTCTCAAGGTTTATTTCTATTCTATTAAACATTCCTCCCTGTATTACAGTATATCTAAATTAAACGTAAATTGGTTGCTGTCAAAATTCCAGGTTAAAAAAAAATCTATTACATAATGACTTTGAACTTGAACTAGATAATCCACAATTATTTACCATGATTTCTGAATATCATTTTCTGAATTCTCACGTGAATACATCCTGAGAACATAAAGAGCTTCAGTAGTGAGACTATTTTTACACGAGCCTAGTTGGTTGATTTTGTTTTCTTTGGTTTTGTTTTTTGCTAAGAAGATACAGGAGAGTGGTTATTAACATTTTTAGACTTAATGTACAAAACTCTTATGTAAGTGGAACGTAGTTGCTATTTCATGTTGGCAAACCTGACAGGCTTTCATCATAACATAGTGCATTAAAATCCCTCATTTGACTAAACATGGGCAAATGGCAAACTAGCTGGTTATGCAATAATAGCTTAAAAGTTAATAAATAACAGCTTAAAAGTTCTGGAGAAGAGATGAGTTGCTAAATGTTGTGATTGAATCAAGATTTTCTTGTCAAACATAATTGTCTGAATATGGAAGCAGGTCAGCATTTAGACTGCTCTGTCCATTTCCAAGCACTGGAAATAGCCTTAGGGAATCAAGAATCCCATATTTTAAACCTAGATTGAAGGGAAACTCTAAGAAAAGAAATGGGCCTTCCACAACTGCATGACTTAATAAAAACACAAAACCTGTTGTTCACACTGTTTTGGCAACAGTTTTTTGATAGGATAATTGTCAATCCTAGGAGCCATGAATGGTGTGGAAACCAAATGTGCTTGTGAGAATGTCCAATACAGTCACTGATGATTGAAAGTATTATCATGTTCCCATTGGCATTTGCCACCTATAAAGTGAAAAATGACCCTTGTAATGATCATTTCTACAGTGACCTTACAACAATTGAGATGGTACATGACTTGTGAAGTTTAAAATATGATTCACTTATTTTCACCACAGATATGTTATTCTATGTTAATTCTCTTTGTCAGTGTTCTTCCTTTTGATGAAAATTTTATTCACCACAGAGGTACCATGTATATCTTTAAGATTTATTCTTTCCTCTAGAACCTACACAAGATGATTTTATTCATGTAGCAAACTAAAAACTAATAATAGCTGCATGTTTTGTGGCTACTGGAAGATGACAGACCTACTGAGCACAAAATTTACCTAGAAAGAGTAAACTGTATCTGCCTTCTGTTTGGGGTGTCTTGTTAGTCTTTATACTAAATTGGCATGCCCTGTCTCTAATTAACTTTATATTTTCTTCAGTACATTTAACATCAAGGTATATTTGGTTTCTTTATGTGAAAAGGGGAGTTACAGTGCTCAGATTCAGTTGATCCCTATCTTTATAAATACTACAGCAAAAAAAGTTTTAATTCGCAGATATTTCAGAGGGCTTTGATATACACATATTTTCATGTTCTACCCTTTGCAGACTTTTTGGTAAGTGTATGTTTCATTGCTCATTTTTACATTTTTTAAGTTATAGATTGAAAGTCCAGCCCATCCACTTTTTTTTAATCTTTGTTGGTTGAATTGTGCATCTCTGCACCCACTTCCAAATTGGTATGTTGCAGTCCTAACTCTCAGTATCTTAGAATGTGACTTTATGTGGAGATGGGATCTCTAACTAGAGATAATCAAATTAAAGTAAGATCATTATGGTGGGCCCTGATACAATATGAGTGGTGACCTTATAAAATAAGGAAATTTAGAGATAGACACACAAACAGGAAGAGACCCATATGAATTTGAAGGCAGAGATGGGTGATGCTGCTGCTGCTGCTGCTGCTAAGTCGCTTCAGTCATGTCCGACTCTGTGCGACCCCATAGACGGCAGCCCACCAGGCTCCCCCATCCCTGGGATTCTCCAGGCAAGAACATTGGAGTGGATTGCCATTTCCTTCTCCAGTTCATGAAAGGGAAAAATGAAAGTGAAGTCGCTTAGTCATGTCTGACCCTCAACGATCCCACGGACTGAGCCTACCAGACTCCTCCATCCATGGGACTTTCCAGGCAAGAGTACTGGAGTGGGGTGCCATGGCCTACTACACTACAAAGATCACCCATGGAATCACGTCTTTTCTTGGCCTTCAAAAAGAGCTAAACCAGCTTGTTATGGGGTCAGTACATACTTCTCACCATACCACAGGCCAATAAATTGAGAGATGAGTTCCTGGGCAAGAAATAGTGATTTTATTTGGAAAGTCAGTAGATGAGAATATGGTAGATCAGTGCCCCAAAGAAACCATGTTATCCAAGTTAGACTTCAGATTTCTTTTATACTAAAAGGGAAGGGGGTGTGATTGGTTGTTGCAAACTTTCTGGTCCCAGAGTCCTTTGTTCTTGCAGCTGTCCACATAAATCTAGTCACAATGTTCCTATAGACCTCCAACAGGACAATTGTTATTTTCTGTTTTGCAACTTTTTCTTTATATGCATGGTAAAGTGTTACACCTTAAACACTGAAGCCTTGAGAATGGTCAATCCTGTACATTTCAAGCTATTTGGCAACATTCTTCTACAAAGGTGGAGGGTCAGTCAAGCCTGTGCATGACTAAGCACAGGCAACAGAGTATAGGAGTTAAAGCTAAAGGCATAGATCCAATATGAAGTCAAGTTTGTTCTCCTCTGTTACTTTCTGATAACTTGATTTGGGACTTCTAGCCCACAAAACAGTGAAATAATAAATTTCTGTTTGTTTAAGCCACTATGTTTATGGTACTTTGTTGACGGAGCTCTAGAAAACTAACATAAATACAAAGCTGAAAAAAGAAAACAGAAATGGACTAATTCTGTTTGATCTTCTTTTAACAGAACCACTTGTTCCCACCAAGAATTTTCTAATTGATTCAAGTAAAAAATATTGACTTGGGTTACTTCCAATTTTACTTAACATTACTTTCCACAATGACTTAGGGGTGGGGGCAGGGATAACTCCTCTCTGGCTCCTTGTTGACACATTCACTAACTAGAGCATTTGATGATTTACACCACTCATCAGGTCACCTCCTTCCTGCTTATGTATCATAAAGGTTTCCTGCAGCTCCCAGCAGTGTCATACTAATTCAGTGCCCTAGCAAAATTAACAGCAGGAAACAAGCCTTTTGTAATTTTCTACCTTTATAAATGGCATTGTTCATTCAGTAAAGGATAACAGTTCCAGCTGTAATTGTTTCTGCCCTGAAAAGTTACTTTCTTTCCATCAGTCTTAAAAATCAGCCAAAATGAATGCACATACAATTAACCAGCCTACAGAAAGGGAACATTCCTTTTACTTTGATACTCCCGTTTTCATCTCTCCAAGTGTGTCTTATTGTGCAGGCATTTTTTTAAAGAAGCATTCAATGCATGTAATGTGTCTTGAAGTTGCCATTGGAGAAAGTGGAACTATAGATGGAGCATGGGTGAGAGTATGTGAATTTTTTATCTCAAAAAATGATTTTTTTCTCAATGGAACACTTAATTTTTAATATCATTTAAATGTGGAATTTGGGACTTTGTGCTTTTTGTAAGTTTTTACCTCTTTGAATAAACACTAAAGAGCATGACTGATAGAATGCATGGACAGAGTCGACAAGTTTTGTAAGAAATCACTAAACTGTCTTCCAAAATGGCTGTAACATTTTGCATTCCCACCCATTTTCATTATCAAGAAAGAATGAGAGTTTCTGTTGCTGCACATGCTAGCCAGGATTTGGTGTTGTCAATTTTCTGGATTTGGCCATTCTAATAGATGTTTGGTGATATATATTTCCATCTTAATTTGCATTTCCCTGATGATGTACAATGTGGCCTGTCTTTTCTCTTGCTTTTTGGTCTTTTGTCATCTTTACATTTTCCTTGGTGAGGTGTCTGTTAGGTTCTTTGATCCATTTTAAATCAGGTTTCTGTTTTCTTATTAATGAGTTTTAGGACAACAACCTTTATCAAATATGTCTTTTACAAATATTTTCTCGCAGTGTGTAGCTTATTTTCTCATTCTCTTGACATTATCTTTCACAGAGCAAAGAGATTTGTTTGTTTTGTTTTTTTATAAAATCCAATTTATCAATTATTTCTTTCATAGGTTTTTGTGTTTGGTGTGTTGTATTTAAAAAGTCATTGCTACACTCAAGGTCATCTAGATTTCTTTCTATTATCTTCCAGGAGTTTTACAGTTTTGTCTTCTTCATTTAAGTTGTAGGTCCATTTTGAGTTAATTTTTGTGAAGAGTATACATTCTCAGTCTAGAGTCTTTGCTTTCTTTCTTTCTTTCTTTCTTTTTTTTTTTTTTTATCATATGGATGTTGAGTTATTTCAGCACTATTTATATAAGATGCTGACTATCTTTGCTTCATTGTATTGCCTTTGCTCCTTAGATTGTATTTATGGAGGTCTATTTCTGGGCTTTCTACTCTGCTTAATATGTCTGTTCTTTTGCCAGTATGACACTTTCTTGATTACTATAGTTACATATTAAAATCCAAAATCAAATAGCATCAGTTCTCCAACTTCAATCTTCTTAATGTACTTTATCCTCACCATTTTAGACTTTCTACATAGAATCCCCTGAATCGAAGAGGTAGGAATTTTCTATTTTTCCCCCAAGTGGGTACTGTAGAAGAAAGGAAAGTATTTAAAGAAAACTGTATTTAGTAACATATTTCTCTTAAAAAGGTAGACCATATGCCTTTTGCCTCTCCTTATGAATTTTAGAATCAGTTTGTTGATATTCATTAATTAACTTGTTGGAATTTTGATTGGGATTGCATAGTTTAACTTGGTTTTGTGCCAAAAAAATCAATTAATAAAGGCAATATTATACAGATAACCCTTGAACAAGACAGATTTGAACTATGCAAATCTACTTACATGAGAATTTTTTCAAACTACAGTAGTACACAGTATGAGATTGGTTTAATCCACAAATAAAGAACTATAGACATGGATAGCCAACTACCAATTATGCTCAGATTTTCTGTTGCACAGATGGTTGATGCCTCTAACACCTGCATTGTTCAAGGGTCAACTGTACTAGGAAAATCTCCAAAAGAGTAAGTGCTATAAGTTGAATCTGACTGCCGAGTTGAGAAGAAATGAAACAATTGCTCTAAGACATTAAATTCTGTTTTCCATAGAATGTCATCTAAAATTAGAAAAATACAACTACATTTCACAACTATTTGGTGAATGTCAACTGAAGAACTTCAAAACATGGAGACTGATCCGCGTTAGTATAGTACTATCACATGCTGATTAATTTGGGTTATACATTGTTATTTGCTATTACTAAAGGAATATTAGGTTCTGAAAATTGATTTTCTCTAAGTTAAGAGAAATGATGCCTCATTCATTTAAAATATGGAAGTAAACATTTTTTCAATTGTATGTATTCAATTTATCAAGTGTGCTCAAACTTGACATATATATTTAAATTGTAACTTCTTGCCCATGTATAGTATTCTGTAAAGAAGGCTATTTACTTCATCAAGACAATAATTTAAGTACTAATGTGTTTAAACTCTAATGGCCAAATATACCAAAAAGAAAAAAAATACCTATTAAAGTAGCAAACACACTTTTTAGACTGGATAAAATGTCTTGTTATTAATATCATTCTTACTTTGTTTTGTACCTGAGTTCAGCAAAATAACATGAATGAGCTTCTAGCTGAGATTGTTTATTCAAGCAAAAATAGAATTAGAAAGGGTGGTGACACATGCATCATTGCCACTGTTAGAAACAGCTTTGAAATTTCAGTCTCAGTTGAGTGTATTAAACTCTATGAATGACTGGGCAGGCAAAATTATAGTCCACTTGGATAATTATAGTTCACAGTCATATCTAATGGGATCTGCATAAATCAGGGTATTGTTTGCCACAAAGTGTATTTATCCTTGTCAAATTATTGTAATTGGACATTTACAAAGGACCATTTCTATTCATAAACATGACTTTTAAAATGAATATTTATAAAGCACTTGTTAAAGAAAATAAATTTATTCAGGTAATTTTGAACTGTGATTTTACAGCATATAATAAAAAATCATTTCTTACTAAGGAAACCTCTCTATTGTCTGCTGATGACAAAACTCAAAATTAGATAGAGATAGATAAGATCCTTTCAGCAATTCTAGGGCAAAGTATTCCATAGTCTCTGTGCCAACAACAACAACAACAACAACAAAAACCCTCATAAATTTAAATTCTAAGGGGCTAATTTTTGTTGAAGAAATAACACTAAAACAATATCCATTGGCACATGGATGCATACCCCATACTTATACAACTTATATAAAACATGACAGATAATTCTACCTGTATTGTAGAACTTTCAAAAAGATTGAATAATAATTTATTACAAAATTTATCAGGAATTATAACATTAGACAAGGTTTTTAGACTATCACATATTGTACTTTGGAAACCTCATTTTTTGAATTGGAATTCTTTTTCATCTTATTCAGTATTTCTTTCTTTATTAGTCAAATTAACATTACAAAACAGATCCTTTTCATAAAATCTTTGGCTGTTAAGACTATTGCTTGTTTTGAAATATAAATAGCCAATATGAGGGCCCAATTCCTTATGTTTTTGACTAGCTGTCTATACTCTGAAGCTACTTCTGTTAATCTGATGATTGTTCTTTATATCATGGACACCATTACTGGAAAATGCACTCATTTATTATTAGGACATGGGCCACAAAACTTCCTGATTCTGTTGAGTTGGACTGGGTCACCAGAAACTAAAACATCTCCCATAAAAATAAGCCTTTGACAAGGAAGTTTTTGTGGCCTGTTTATTCATGCTTCCTTCCCAGCATGTGGTTGGCTTCATTCCCCTTGATTATCTAAGATTGACCGTCTCCTCCAGGTAACTTAGAACTATGCCAATGTAGCAGCTGGTGGAGATGGAACAAGGGCATCAAAGGGCAAGTCATGTGAGTCAGAAGAATATACTGTCCTTTGAATTCTATGTATAATCAGTTTATCCTTATTGGCAAAACTTCCTCTTCCACCCAACTTTACCCAAGTTGGTCTAGTTTTGTTGTTGAGAAATGCATTTTCTCCTGCATGTACAACAAAGCTATACATCTTCAAGAGGAAAGACAGTTTTGAATTTCCTTTAGAGACTGGAATGTCACCCTGACACTCTGCTTAAATTGCTTGTTGCTTCCTGATAAGAGCATATGCTACCGCAGTTGTAATTAGCATCTAGTTTGTTTTCTTAGAACATCTTTCCCTTTTGCCTTTGCTTAGTTTATTCTTATTATTCATGATTCAGTTAAACTAATATATTATATTTAAATCTTTTTATCTCACAGTATTCATCAGATAATCTTCCCTGAAACTCTGCATATTAGTGTCCAAATGTTTTATAACTGTATTACCAACTTAACTGTGGGATCCTGTGTCCAGAAACCTGGATTATAACTCTGAATTCTCAGTGCCTACATCTAGTCAATGCATTTTCAGTATGTGAAGAGATTATGGTAGCTCTTATGAAAGCCTTGATCCCTGAGAAAAACATTCCACTTTTCTAAAACTTGAGTACAGTTCCTATGTTGTATTAAAATTATGATAATTTATCTACATCTGAAAGAGAAGAACTTGATTCAGAAATAGGACACATGGACAAAGGACTAGAAGGGAAACTTAGATTATGTGGTCTATCTGAGCAAAACCTTCCAATGCCTTCCCATATTTCAATCTATAGTTATATACACACATTCCTGTACTCTCTCGTATTGTAAGGTATCAAAGCTCTACTACCATTTTTATCAAATTCTCTTTTTTCAGTGATTATAAATGTGGTTAACATTCTGCCAACCAGATATATTTATTTATGTGGTATTTTGAGATACAAAATAATAAAAAAATATTACTTTCTTTAGCAATGGTAGTATACAAACACATGACTTCACAGACATGATATTTTGCAGCAATTTCTAGATCTTTCCCCTGTGAATGCCCTGGGATAGCATAACAATACAACACTTAGGTTGTCAAAGAACGTGGCTTTTACAGAAGCACAGCAAACATTGAAGGGAAAAATAATCCATATCCAGGAAGTTTATTTTTATGAGGACTAATCGCTGGCCTCTCCATATTGAAAAGAATCACCTATAATTATCCTGCCGTCAGGTGACTGGCTGGTTTCCTTGGACATAAAGCCCTGTTAGTGAGTCAGTGTTGACCTTTGCTGTTGACTGGTAGACACTTGGTAGCAGTGGTGGTGGCAGGTGAACAGAGGAAAAGTTCATGTTTAAAGCCTACATATAAGCTCCACCCCAACTGTCTTGGCCACACTGAATACAAGCCAACTGGGCGAACACCAGGGTGACAAAGACTTTTAACAATGAATTCAGGCACTGTCAACTTGGAAAACTCATCTCAAATTTTCATTTTGGGTTTACTTCTCAGCACTGTTGTTAAAACACTGTGTCATTTAGTATCTGGAAAAATGTCCAACCCGGTGTTGTTTAACCTTGGATTCAAAGAGGCATAGGTCTGAATCTCAGGAGATTCTCTCTTTGGGGATGCCATTTAATAGTCCATGGAAAACTATAAGAACTTATTAAAGACAGTGATCAACAAAGTCTCTGACCCCTTCATGACTGAAGATTTAAATACTGATAGCTAAATGCTGGGCGAGAGCAAAGAAACAAGGAATGGTCAGTGGAAGGAGAAAATTAGAAATGCAAACTACTACTGTGTGATCCATCATGGAAAAGAGAACTTAAACAAATATGTATATTTCTAGTTCTTATTTGCTTTATTATGTATATCTTTATCTATATGTCAACTTCACTCTTCTAATTATCATAAAGTATTGATGGTTCATAAAAATTAGTTTTTAGGAGCTAAATATATCAAAGATAGTTTGCAACTGAATTTAAGGAATAATTACTGTCACTCAGGGATGGATTTCCCTTGTGGTTCAGCTGGTAAAAATCAACCTGTAATGTGGGACAGCTGGGTTCAATTACTGGGTTAGGAAGATCCTCCGGAGAAGGGAAAGGCTACCCACTTCAGCATTCTGGCCTGGAGAATTCCATGGACTGTATAGCCATGGGGTCGCAAAGGGTCAGATATGACTGAACGATTTTCACTTCACTTCAGGGATGGATTTGTTAATTGATGGTACCTCAGGTGCCTATTTGAGGAGCAGAGATTGGGGACATCTTTGTATGAAGAATGGCCATTATTATATTGAAAGAATATTATAAAGAATCATGTTGTATTTAGCATTGTTGCAGGATGAAATTTTAAATATTAGCCAAACTGGTATGTATTCTGCTACCTATTATTTCTTCGGGTGCCCAGTATTTGTTCTCAAGCTCTGTGCACTTCTTTCTATCACAGGAGATAAAAGCAGGTAATTAGATTTTTCAGACTCCCTTATATTCTAGTTTCTGTTTGATTCTATATTTTGATTTGAATTTAAAGATGGGCTACAGTCCTATGCTGTATTTTACTTACGTATGTTCAGTCTCCCACACTAGGATGGCATTTGTACAAGAGCAAGGATGTTTTTTCAGAATCTTTCACCATTACACTTTCAGTGCCTACAGCAATATCTGGCTCATATTAGAGGTTCAATAATATTTGCTAATTGAATGATTAATAAATGAATGAACATTAAAGCTAAAAGTAACTATAAGAAAGGCAATTTTTTTTTTTTTTGGTCAATTTGCACACTTAAATGTTTTAAATAGACAAGGATCATCTCAATCTTTTGGCTGCTAGCACACACTGAGACATGGGCATGGCTAATTTTTCAGATGATAGATTTATAAGAATATTCAAATTATATAGAGATATACAGCATTCAAAAATAAAAGTATGAAAAAGAAAAGGAACACTGAGATCTCAGGTGAATCTGAAAATAAAATCTCTTAAATATGTGAAATAAACAGTAAGAAGATGAAGCATATAAATAGAAAAATGGCCATTGGTTGCATCATTGAATGAAATTATTGCTTACACAGGTTAAATGCAATGTCTAGTATCTATAGTAAAAAAAAAATGATAGTGTAATTCATTGTCTGCAATTTTCTTATCCTAAACATCGGATGTTATTTTACTTTGTCCTTCTACCTACATCAAAGATGTTCCCAAACTACTGGTGTTTATGTCTGTTTCTCCAAAGGAATTATCAGCCACTGGAGGGCACAGTCCCTGTATTGTGCCCTCTTTGTATTTCTCTGAATATACCATAGCTCTTCTTGCAGAAGAGGAAAAGTACATTTTATTGAATCAAATTGAAAGGAAACATTTGATGTGGCTGAATAGCTAGCTGGAAATCCTCTGTACTTACAGAGTTCAATTTCATATATGCTAATAGCACATTGACTAAGGCTATATAAATCTAGCACAAACTTAAGCAAAAGTGCAAGCTTTCAATACAAAATCATAATTAATGGATTGATAAATGGATTCTACCCTACAGAGAATATTTAATACTAGTCGGTATTCTCTTTAAACCAAGCACATACTTGCAAAATAAACATCAGAATCATTTCTTTCAAATTATTTAAATAATTTTAAATTATTTAAATCTTGCATTGTTAATCATTTGAAAATTCCAGTGTATCAAAGTGACTATGTACCATTTCAACAAAAATTAATCCCCAAACTGCCACCTAAACTTTATATAACTTTCTTTATTTGGCCTTGAGAAAGGAAAACATTATACACACATCTAATCTTATTATTCAGCTTTTGACCTTATTTTATTTTTTATTTTATGTTTATAATGAATCTCTTTTAATGTAGATGAGTCTCTTTTCACCTGTAGTGGCTCATTGAACTGATAGTTTTGACATTTCTTCCTCAAAAACATGCATAGAGTGTCATCATAAAATTTAATTTACAACTGTCCTACATTTCAATACAACTGTTTCTATACACTCGATTTAGTTATACCACTTGTTAAATAAATTTGCATGTTTTATGTGAGATTTTTGATGATGAAATGTATTCTATGAGAGACTCAATTGTTAAAGTGTTATGTTCATCAACTTGAGATTTCAAAAGCAAAAATCAACATCCTCTTTCACTTCATTTTTTCTGAAGAACAATTTTTGAATAACGGTTGTTAGATGGCAAGGATTATACTCCTCATTTCAGAAAAAAAAAAAAGCGCTAGTAAAATGGTGTGTTTTTGGTATTAGACTAAATGTTGTTTATGTTTAGAAATTAACTCTGAATATTATCTCTCTTTCAAAGGCATACAGTAGATACCTGTAATGCTAAAATACCAGATGTTATTAAATCATTATCAATTTTATTAAATGGCACAAATTTCACCTAAAATATTCTACCACTTGGAAACTCTATTACCAAGAGGTTTGAAATGACTGTTGTGTGATTTAGTAAACTGTGCTTTAGTTACTTATGATATATTAGAAATACCATCAAAGTTCTGGACATTCTAGAAAGACAGAGAAAAAAGAATGCTTGCCTGGGAGCAGAACTAGCTTCTAACAATGGATCTATTTCTACTGATTTAAAATTGTGAAGGTCTCATTTACGTACCTGCAAAATGTAAAGTATAATATTTGTCACTTGGTGCTAGCTTGAAGTAAGCAGTGTTTAAGGTCACAGAGATGCTTTTCATATTGTGAGGTACCCAAGATGTATAAAGTAGCACTGCTAGATATTGTGTATGTCTGGAGGACAGAGCAGGTCAAGGTTTGAAGCCATGCAGTGAAACTCTGTGAGGACAAAGGGTAGAGACTCCAACTTTGGACATTTGGAGAAGACAGTCTGAAATTGAGAATCAGAAAGGAATAGGAAAGGTTGAACTTAGAGTGTGACCTCCAGGTGAATTTTCTTTCTTTCTCTTATGCACACATACTTGTTACCTATGCTGTACCTAACCATCCACTTCCACTTGGAGGTCTCATATCAGAAATCTCTGGACATTTCACAGCACTTAGAGTTCAGTTCAGTTCAGTCGCTCAGCCGTGTCCAACTCTTTGAGACCCCTAGAACGACAGCATGCCAGGCCTAGCTGTCCATCACCAACTCCCCAAGTTGACTCAAACTCATGTCCATGGAGTCAGTAATGCCATCCAACCATCACATCCTCTGTCGTCCCCTTCTCCTCCCATCTTCAATCTGTCCCAGCATCAGAGTCTTTTCAAATGACGCAGTTCATCGCATCAGATGGCTATGGTATTAGAGCATCAGCTACAGCATCAGTTCTTCCAACGATTATTCAGGACTGTTTGCCTTTAGGATGGACTGGTTGGAACTCCTTGCAGTCCAAGGGACTCTCAAGAGTCTTCTCCAACACCACAGTTCAAAAGCATCAATTCTTCAGCACTCAGCTTTCTTTATAGTCCAACTCTCACATCCATGCATGACTACTGGAAAAACCGTAGCCTTGACTAGATGGAATTTGGTTGACAAAATAATGGCTTTGCTTTTTAGTATGCTGTCTAGGTAGGTCATAACTTTTCTTCCAAAGAGTAAGCGTCTTATAATTTCATGGATGCAGTCACCATCTGCAGTGATTTTGGAGTCCAAAAAAATAAAGTCTGACACTGTTTCCACTGTTTCCCCAAGTATTTGCCATGAAATGATGGGACCAGATGCCATGATCTTAGTTTTCTGAATGTTGAGTTTTAAGCCAACTGTTTCATTCTCCTCTTTCACTTTTATCAAGAGGCTCTTTAGTTCTTCTTCACTTTCTGCCATAAGGGTGGTGTCACCTACATATCTGAGATTATTGATATTTCTCCCAGCAATCTAGATTCCAGCTTGTGCTTCATTCAGCCCAGTGTTTCTCATGATATACTCTGCATATAAGTTTAAAAAGAGGGGGACAATATACAGCCTTGATGTACTCCTTTCCTGTTTGGAACCAGTCTGTTGTTCCATGTCCAGTTCTAACTAACGCATCTTGAACTGCATGCAGATTTCTCAGGAGGCAGCTCAGGTAGTCTGGTATTCCAATCTCTTTAAGACTTTTCCAGAGTTTTTGTGATCCACACAGTCAAATGCTATGACATATTCAATAAAGCAGAAGTAGATGTTTTCCTGGAACTCTCTTCCTTTTTCCATGATCCAGCAAATGTTGGCAGTTTGATCTCTGGTTCCTCTGCCTTTTCTAAATCCACCTTGAACTTCTGGAAGTTCATAGTTCATGTACTGTTGAAGCCTGGCTCGGAGAATTTTGAGCATTATCTTCTTAGTATGTGAGCTGAGTGCAACTGTGCAGTAGTTTGAGCATTCTTTGACACTGCCTTTTTTTGGGATTGGAACGAAAACTGACCTTTTCCAGTCCTGTGGCCATGGCTGAATTTTTCGAATTTTCTGGCATATTGAGTGCACCACTTTCACAGCATCATATTTCAGGATTTGAAATAGCTCAACTGGAATTCCATCACCTCCACTAGCTTTGTTCATAGTGATGCTTCCTATGGCCCACTTGACTTCACATTCCAGGATGTCTGGCTCTAGGTGAGTGATCACACCATCATGATTATCTGGGTCATGAAGATCTTTTTTGTACAGTTCTGTGTGTTCTTCACACCTCTTCTGAATATCTTCTGCTTCTGTTAGGTCCATACCATTTCTGTCCTTTATTGTGCCCATCTTTGCATGAAATGTTCCCTTGGTATCTCTAATTTTCTTGAAGAGATCTCTAGTCTNCTATAAAACTCCTAGAGGAGAACATAGGCAAAACACTCTCTGACATACATCACAGCAGGATCCTCTATGAGCCATCTCCAAAAATACTGGAAATAAAAGCAAAAATAAACAAATGGGACCTAATAAAACTTAAAAGCTTCTGCACAACAAAGGAAGCTATAAGTAAGGTGAAAAGACAGCATTTAGAATGGGAGAAAATAATAGCAAATGAAGCAACTGGGNGAGCCATCTCCAAAAATACTGGAAATAAAAGCAAAAATAAACAAATGGGACCTAATAAAACTTAAAAGCTTCTGCACAACAAAGGAAGCTATAAGTAAGGTGAAAAGACAGCATTTAGAATGGGAGAAAATAATAGCAAATGAAGCAACTGGGAAACAACTAATCTAAAAAATATACAAGCAACTCCTGCAGCTCAATTCCAGAAAAATAAATGACCCAATCAAAAAAATGGGCCAAAGAACTAAACAGACATTTCTACAAAGAAGACATACAGATGGCTAATAAACACCAGAGAAATGCAAATCAAAACCACAGTGAGGTACCATTTCATGCCAGTCAGAATGGCTATAATACAAAAGTCTACAAGCAATAAATGCTGGAGAGGGTGTGCAGCAAAGGGAACTCTCTTACACTGTTTGTGGGAATGCAAACTAGTACAACCACTATGGAGAACAGTATGGAGATTCCTTAAAAAACTGAAAATAGAACTGCCTTATGACCCAGCAATCCCACCGCTGGGCATACACACTGAGGAAATCGGAATTGAAAGAGATACGTGTACCCCAATGTTCATCGCAGCACTGTATATAATCGTCAGGACGTGGAAGCAACCTAGATGTCCATCAGCAAATGAATGAATAAGAAAGCTGTGGTACATATACACAATGGAGCAAATGGAGCATCACTCAGCCATTAAAAAGAATACATATGAATCAGTTCTAATGAGGTGGATAAAACTGGAGCCTATTATACAGAGAGAAGCCAGAAAGAAAAACATGAATACAGTATACTAATGCATATATGAAATTTAGAAAGATGGTAACGATAACTCTGTATGCGAGACAGCAGAAGAGACACAGATGTATAGACACAGAACAGTGTTTTGAACTCTGTGGGAGAGGGAGAGCGTGGAATGATTTGGGAGAATGGCATTGAAACATGTATAATATCATATATGAAACGAATTGTCGGTCCAGGTTCAATGCACAACACTGGATGCTTGGGGCTGGTGCACTGAGACAACCAGAAGGATGATTCAGGGAGGGAAGAGCGAGGGAGGTTCAGAATGGGGAACACGTGTGTACCTGTGGCTGATTCATGTTGATGTATGGCAAAACCAATACAATATTGTAAAGTAATTAACCTCCAATTAAAATAAATAAATTTACTTTAAAATAATCAAATAAAATAAATAAATTTATATTAAAAAAAAAACAAAAAATAAATAGACTGCTATAAATATAATTTGTCATATGTAAGTTTCCTGATAACCACAAAACAAAAAATTATAGTTAACACATAAAAGATAAAGAAAAAAATATATAAGCATAGTACTAAAGAAACTCATCAAAACACAAAGCAAAAGATCAAGAAGAAAAAAGAGAAAAACTACAAAAACAGCCAGAAAACAACGAATAACATGTCAAAACATACCTATCAATAATTATTTTAAATACTAATGGACCAGATTCTTCAATAAAAAGAAACAGACTAGCTTCATGGATAAAAACCAAAACAAAAAACCTGGATCCATCTATATGCAGCCTACAAGAGGAGCTCTTCAGAGTTAAGAACACACGGACTGAAAGTGAAGGAATTGAACTTTTAAAATCCATGTAAATGGAAGTTAAAAGAAAGCTGGAGTGGCTATACTAATATAAGACAAAATAGAAAAGGAAGCATGTTACATAATAGTAAAGGAATCAATTTAATAAGAAGATATAATGTCTGTAAATATTTATGCACTGAACAAGGAGCACCTAAATACATAAAGCAAATATTAACAGGCCTACTAGGAGAAATAGACATTAAAACAATAATAGTAGTGAATTTTATTACCCCACTTAGATCAGTGAATTACATCAGTGGGATTTTAATACTCCATTTACATCCAGACAGAAAATCTATATGGAAACACTGGCATTAAATGACACATTAGACTAGAGTGATTTAGCAGATATTTATAGAACATTGCAGCCAAAAGCAAAAGAAAATACATTCTTTTCAAGAATACATAGGACATTTTCCAAGATGGAATAAACATTTGGAGACAAACAAATCTCAAATTTAAGAATACTGAAACTCTATCAAGAATTTTTTTAATCACAATTTATGAAGTTAGATGTGAATTACTCAAATAAAATGGAAAGTTCTCAAACATATGGAAATTGAACAACATACAACTGAACAACCAATGGGTCAAAGAAGAAATCAAAGGAGAAATTAAAAAATTACCTTGGGACAAATCCAAATAGACATTTAACAATCACAATTTATGGCATGAAGTAGAAACAATTGTAAGAAGTTCACAATGATAAACACCTAACTCAAGGAACAAGAAAAGTTTCAAATAAACAATATAACTTTACAACTTGAGGAGCTAGAAAAGGAAGAATGAAAATCAAAGTTAGTAGAAGGAAGGAACTAACAAAAATTATCCCCCCCCCAAAAAAAATGAAATAGAGACTAAAAAGACAATAGAAAAAAAATCAAAGGAACTAACAGCAGGTTCTTTACAAAGATAAACAAAATTAACATACCTTTAGATAGATTCAGCAAGGAATAAAAGAGAGGACTGAAATAAATTAAGAAATGAAAGAGGAGATTTTACAACTGATACTGCAGAAATAAAAAGGACTGTGAACAATGATATGATGCAATATGAGCAATGACATGTCAACAAATTGGATAACTTAGAAGAAATAAACTCTTAGGAACATACAACAGATAGATACAACCAACAAGACTGACTTAAGAAACAGAAAATAAAATCTGAACAGACCAATTACTAGTAAAGAGATTAAAGGAGTAATCAGAAACCTCCAACAGACAAAAGTCGAGGATCATACTGCTTTACTGGTAGATTTTACCAAACATTCAAGCAAGAATCAATGCTAATCCTTTTTAAACTCTTTCAAAATACAGAAAAAGTAAAGAACTCTTCCAAACTCATTTTATGTAACCAGCACCACCCTGATACCAAAACCAGACTAAGATGCCATAAGAAAAGAAAATTACAGGCCAGTATCCCTGATGAACACAGATGTAAAAATGTTCAACAAAAAATTAATAAACCAACTTCAATAATTCATTAAAATAATTACACATCACAATCAACTGGGATTTATTCCAGGAGTGTAAAAATGGTTCAACATCCATAAACAGGTTAATTTAATAAATTATGTTTACAAGACAAAATAAAAGTCATATGATCAATTCAATAGATGCAGAGAAAGCTTTTAACAAAAATTCAACATCTACTGATGATAAAATCTCTCAATAAACTGTATATTGAGGAACATACTTCAATAAAATAAATATGACAAGCCCATAGCCAACATTCATGTTTCAGTAAGAGCTTTCCCTATAAGATCAGGAACAACAAAAGTGCCCCTTATCACCATTTTTCTTTTTCAGTATCAGTATTGGAAGTCTTAATCATTGTAATCAGATCAAAAAAAGAATAAAAGGTAATCAAACTGAAAAAGAAGAAGTAAAATGTTTACTATTTGCAGATGTCATGATACTATATATAGAAAACCGTAAAGACTTCACTAAAAAAAATTATTATAGCTAATAAATGAATTCAGTGAAATTGTATGATTTAAAATCAATATACATAAAGGAGGCAAGAATATACAATGGAGTAAAGACAATCTCTTTAACAAGTGGTGCTGGGAAAACTGGTCAACCACGTGTAAAAGAATGAAACTAGATCACTTCCTAACACCACACACAAAAATAAACTCAAAATGGATTAAAGATCTAAATGTAAGACCAGAAACTATAAAACTCCTAGAGGAGAACATAGGCAAAACACTCTCCGACATAAATCACAGTAGGATCTTCTATGATCCACCTCCCAGAATACTGGAAATAAAAGCAAAAATAAACAAATGGGATCTAGTTAAAATTAAAAGCTTCTGCACAACAAAGGAAACTATAAGCAAGATGAAAAGACAGCCTTCGGAATGGGAGAAAACCATAGCAAATGAAGCAACTGACAAACAACTAATCTCAAAAATATACAAGCAACTNTCTCTGCATTCAAATGGGTATATCTTTCCTTTTCTCCTTTACCTTTAGCTTCTTTTCTTTTCTTAGCTATTTGTAAGGCCTTCTCAGACAGCCATTTTGGCTTTTTGCCTTTTTATTTCTTGGGGATGGTCTTGATTCCTGTCTCTTGTACAATGTCACAAATGTCCATCCATAGTTCTTCAGTCACTCTCTCTATCAGATCTAATCCCTTGAATGTGTTTCTCACTTCCACTGTATATTCATAAGCCATTTCATTTAGGTCATACTTGAATGACCTAAAGTAGTTTTCCCTACTTTCTTCACTTTAAGTCTGAATTTTGCAATAATGAGTTCATGACCTGAGCCACAGTCTGCTCCTGGTCTTGTGTTTGCTGACTGTATAGAAATTCTCTATCTATGGCTGCAAAGATTAGAATTAATCAGATTTGAGTACTGACCATTGGGTGATGTACATGTGTAGAGTCTTCTCTTGTGTTGCTGGAAGAGGGTGTTTGCTATGACCAGTGTGTTCTCTTGGCAGAACTCTTAACCTTTCAGTTCAGTTCAGTTCAGTCACTCAGTCAAGTCCAACTCTTTGCGACCTTGTGAATCACAGCATGCCAGGCCTCCCTGTCCATCACCAACTCCCGGAGTCCACACAAACTCACATCCATTGAGTCAGTGATGCCATCCAGCCATCTCATCCTCTGTCGTCCATTTTTCCATCTGCCCCCAATCCCTCCCAGCATCAGAGTCTTTTCCAATGAGTCAACACTTTGCATGAGGTGGCCAAAGTATTGGAGTTTCAGCTTTAGCATCATTCCTTCCAAAGAAATCCCAGGACTGGTCTCCTTTAGAATGCACTGGTTCGATCTCCTTGCAGTCCAAGGGACTCTCAAGAGTCTTCTCCAACACCACAGTTTAAAAGCATCAATTCTTCNCCATCCAGCCATCTCATCCTCTGTCGTCCCCTTCTCCTCCGGCCCTCAATCCCTCCCAGCATCAGAGTCATTTCCAATGAGTCAACTCTTCACATGAGGTGGCCAAAGTACTGGAGTTTCAGCTTTAGCATCATTCCTTCCAAAGAAATCCCAGGGTTGATCTCCTTCAGAATGGACTGGTTGGATCTCCTTGCAGTCCAAGGGACTCTCAAGAGTCTTCTCCAACACCATAGTTCAAAAGCATCAATTCTTCAGTGCTCAGCCTTCTTAACAGTCCAACTCTCACATCCATACATGACCATGACCACAGGAAAACCATAGCCTTGACTAGATGGACCTTAGTCGGCAAAGTAATGTCTCTGCTTTTGAATATGCTACCTAGGTTGGTCATAACGTTTCTCCCAAGGAGTGAGCGTCTTTTAATTTCATGGCTGCAGTTACCATCTGCAGTGATTTTGGAGACCAAAAATATAAAGTCTAACACTGTTTTCCTATTTATTTCCCATGAAGTGATGGGACCGGATGCCATGATCTTCGTTTTCTAAGTGTTGAGCTTTAAGCCAACTTTTTCTCTCGCCTATTTCACTTTCCTCAAGAGGCTTGTTAGTTCCTCTTCACTTTCTGCCATAAGGGTGGTGTCATCTGCATATCTCAGGTTATTGATATTTCTCCCAGCAATCTTGATTCCAGCTTGTGTTTCTTCTAGTCCAGCATTTCTCATGATGTACTCTGCCTAGAAGTTAAATAAGCAGGGTGATAATATACGGCCTTGACGTACTCCTTTTCCTATTTAGAACCAGTCTGTTGTTCCATGTCAAGTTCTAACTGTTGCTTCCTGACCTGCATACAGATTTCTCAAGAGGCAGGTCAGGTGGTCTGATATTCCCATCTCTTTCAGAATTTTCCACAGCTCAGTAAATGTTAAATCCAGTTTTCTGTTGAAGGGCAGGGCTGTGTTCCCTCCCTGTTATTTGACCCAAGGCCAGACTATGTTGGAGGAAAAGAAGATAATGGTAACCTCCTTCAAAAGGTCCCATGCAAGCTCTGCTACACTCAGTGAGCCCAACCCTACAGCAAGCCACCTCTGACTCATGCCTTTACCAGCGACTCCTTGACACTCACAGGCAAGTCTGGGTCAGTCTCTTGTGGGGTCACTGCTCTTTTCTCCTGGGTCCTGGTGCACAGAAGGCTCTGTTTGTGCCCTCCAAGAGTCTGTTTCCCCAGCACTGTGTAAGTTCTGGGGGCTTTATGGTGGGGTTAATGGCGACCTTCTCCAATAGTGCTTTTTGTCATACCGAGGTCCCAGAGCCCCTGCCCCTGCAGCAATCCACTGCTAACCTGTACCTCATCAGGAGACACCCAAACACAGTTCTATCTCAGTCTCAGTGGGGTGCTGGGTCCTGGTGCACACAAGATATGCTTGAACCCTCTGGTGGGTGTGCGGTGTGATTCTGAGGCTGATTTCGCCCCTCCTACCATCTGCTGGGGCTTATCCTTTGCCCTTGGCCCTGGGTTATCTCCTCACAGTCACGCCAGTGCTACACAGCTGTTGAATCATTTACCAAGTCCTATCAATTTTATCTCTGGAAAGTTTTTTTTTTTTTTTAGTACAAAATTGTTTTATATTATTATTTAACATGATGTTAATTTCATCATGTATGTAAGTGTAGCATGATATTTTGTGAGTCCATTTATTTCTTATTTCTCCCCCAAACTTCTAGGTCAAAAAATTAGTCCTCTTGTGAAAGGAAGTAATCATTCTATTCCACAATACAATGTTATCAGGTACATTATGAAAAAGAGAGAAAATAGAAGGCAAAGTAGTTTGAAATAGAAACAGCCCTTTATAAAACACCATTTTTCTTAACAAAATATTTGTGCACTGTCAAGGGGATGGAATAGATGAGTTAATGTGCTTTTGCATATTTAATTTCTGTGATCCTATGAGGCCTGGTAGTTATTAAACCAGTAATTAAAAGGCATTACACAATTACATTAACTTACACTCATATATGATGTTTAGTTTTAAAATGTAAATGTATCATGATTTTCATGATAGACATTTAAAGGCAATTTCAGGAAATAGTGAGTATGTGAACTTAATATATGGCAATTAAAAAAAATTATTGGAGCTCACATGACAATTTTTAGATAGCTTTTTCAAGCATAAAATTAAATATATTGGTACTGTAGTCGGAGTACTGTAGTCGGAGAAAGCAATGGCAACCCACTCCAATACTCTTGCTTGGAACATCCCATGGACGGAGGAGCCTGGTAGGCTGTAGTCCATGGGGTCATGAAGAGTCGGACACTTACTGAGCAACTCCCCTTTCACTTTTCACTTTCATGCATTGAAGAAGGAAATGGCAACCCACTCCAGTGTTCTTGCCTGAAGAATCCCGGGGATGGTGGAGACAGGTGGGCTGCCATCTGTGGGGTCGCACAGAGTTGAACACGACTGAAGTGACTTAGCAGCATTACTGTAGTAAAAGCCTTTTTTACCCCAAAGTGCAAAAGTGTTAGTTGCTCAGTCTTGTCTTTGCGACACCATGGACTGTAGTCCACCTAGTTCCTGTGTCGTGGAATTCTCCAGGCAAGAATACTAGAATGGGTAACCATTCCTAATGAATCTGCTACCATCTGACCCCAGGGCATGGCTTCCCTGGTGGCTCAAATGATAAAGAATTCACATGCAATGCAGGAGACATGGTTTCAATCCCTAGGTTCGGAAGATTCCCTGGAGAAAGGAATGGCTATCCATTCCAGTATTCTTGCCTGGAGAATTACAAGGACAGAGTCTGGTGGGCTATAGTCTTAGGGGTCAAAAAGAGTTGGACATGACTTAGTGACTAACACTTTCACTTTCAAGACCTTTATAGCATTTTTTCCTAAATCAATTCATTAGTCTAAATTTATGATAAAAATATTGTAAATTTTGAATTTTCAAGCCCTTAATAATCTTACAGAGAAATGTAGTTGGTGCTTTAAAGTATTGTCTATTGAAGCTAATGGAACATAGTGTAACATATTCTGTTCATTTAGCTTGTTTTAATGATAAAAGCATTTAACCCTATTGTGAGTTCTTGCTACTAGGAATCAACTCAAGAAACTGAAAATATTCACAGTGCGATGATCTGGTTTAAAAGGGTCACTCAAACTTCCAGTGTTATTTTTGAATTTGTTGTTTTTGCAGTTTTTGTGGTGCATCCAGTATCAGTCAACTGTAGTAGTAGGTTTTGATAATGTAGTTTATATTAGGTGCTAAACTGAGAGTGAATTACAAGAGAAGTGCCCATGCTATTTCATAAAGCCCTTCCTCTGTATTCTTCAATTCTGGCACAGAAACTTAAAATTTGAGGGTATCTTTTACATGCCTCATTTGATTTTACATCTGGAATATGTCTTGTGCCTGTTTTGAAATTTCCCTCTCCTTTAATTTGGATCTTGTTGCTTCTCAGTTGTACTCTTGTAAGAGTTTCAAAGCTTCTTTTCTTCAATCCATCCTTCCTCTGCCACTTTCTTATTAGAGCTTCAATACTTTTATGTCAATTTTTTGCTCAAAATCTCTTTTAAGCTTTCCTCAACCTTACTAAAAAAAAAAAGAAAAGAAAAAACTTAAAGCTCATAGTCTAACCCAAAAGCTCTCCCACTCCTATACACACACACATGTATAGTCTGGACTCAATACCTCTATATTCCTTCTACTCTAGGGATATTACATGATGGTGGTTTAGTCACTAACTCATGTCTGACTGTTGTGACACCATGGACTGTAGCCTGCCAGGCTCCTCTGTCCATGGGATTCTCCAGGCAAGAGTAGTGGAGCGGGTTGCCATTTCCTTCGACAGGGGATCTTCCTGATCCAAGAATTGAACCCAGGTCTCCTGCATTGCAGGTAGATTCTTTACTGACTGAGCTATGAGGGAAACCCAATATTAGTATAGTGGCCAATTACAACAGATACTAAAATTTCTCCAAGGCTCTGTTTTACTACCAGAGTCTTAATATTGAAATACCCTTCTTCCTTCTTCTCTCCCTCTGCCCATCTCAGGCAATTCAGTTTCTAGGTAAAGTTAGTGGACTTACTGATTGTCTCCACAGAGCTTCTCCTTTCTCTGTTAGAAATTAATTTTTATCTATTGTGTGCTCTTTCTGGCATAGAACTAAGCCTGTTGTACCTGAATTAGCATCATTACAGTCCAGATTCAATTTCTCTGCCATATATGAGTACCCATCAGCAGAGAAAATCTCATATTCATTTCATCTCTGCTTCCTTAATGTTCAGAAGAAGAGTTTTCATAGAGTTTAATATCAATAAACATGTATTGAAGGAAGAAATAAAAGAATGAAGGGAGGAAGAAAATAAGAGTTCCTTATTTTCCTTTGCTCGGTATTTCCCTTCTGGATTAACAGATACACTTTCATGTTCAGATAGTTTATATGTCCATACATATATATCATATTTCAATAATGAATTTATAAGGAACCACATAGCTGGCCTTCACTCTTACTCCTTGTTCTTTGGAAGTTTGAACTTGTGAGCAAGCCTTGTTTATTTGATCGTACCTACTTATTTGTCATAGACTGAATCATAAGCTGATAACCATTATCCTTAATACTCTGATCTAAACTAATTTTGCAAAAATCCCTCAACTTCTTCTGCACAATGTTCAATCCAAGGCCCACTTTTATCTGAAGAACCAATAAAAGCATTCCTTATTCTATCATGCATAGTTTTCAATTTAATCTTNGCATCCAGTATCAGTCAACTGTAGTAGTAGGTTTTGATAATGTAGTTTATATTAGGTGCTAAACTGAGAGTGAATTACAAGAGAAGTGCCCATGCTATTTCATAAAGCCCTTCCTCTGTATTCTTCAATTCTGGCACAGAAACTTAAAATTTGAGGGTATCTTTTACATGCCTCATTTGATTTTACATCTGGAATATGTCTTGTGCCTGTTTTGAAATTTCCCTCTCCTTTAATTTGGATCTTGTTGCTTCTCAGTTGTACTCTTGTAAGAGTTTCAAAGCTTCTTTTCTTCAATCCATCCTTCCTCTGCCACTTTCTTATTAGAGCTTCAATACTTTTATGTCAATTTTTTGCTCAAAATCTCTTTTAAGCTTTCCTCAACCTTACTAAAAAAAAAAAGAAAAGAAAAAACTTAAAGCTCATAGTCTAACCCAAAAGCTCTCCCACTCCTATACACACACACATGTATAGTCTGGACTCAATACCTCTATATTCCTTCTACTCTAGGGATATTACATGATGGTGGTTTAGTCACTAACTCATGTCTGACTGTTGTGACACCATGGACTGTAGCCTGCCAGGCTCCTCTGTCCATGGGATTCTCCAGGCAAGAGTAGTGGAGCGGGTTGCCATTTCCTTCGACAGGGGATCTTCCTGATCCAAGAATTGAACCCAGGTCTCCTGCATTGCAGGTAGATTCTTTACTGACTGAGCTATGAGGGAAACCCAATATTAGTATAGTGGCCAATTACAACAGATACTAAAATTTCTCCAAGGCTCTGTTTTACTACCAGAGTCTTAATATTGAAATACCCTTCTTCCTTCTTCTCTCCCTCTGCCCATCTCAGGCAATTCAGTTTCTAGGTAAAGTTAGTGGACTTACTGATTGTCTCCACAGAGCTTCTCCTTTCTCTGTTAGAAATTAATTTTTATCTATTGTGTGCTCTTTCTGGCATAGAACTAAGCCTGTTGTACCTGAATTAGCATCATTACAGTCCAGATTCAATTTCTCTGCCATATATGAGTACCCATCAGCAGAGAAAATCTCATATTCATTTCATCTCTGCTTCCTTAATGTTCAGAAGAAGAGTTTTCATAGAGTTTAATATCAATAAACATGTATTGAAGGAAGAAATAAAAGAATGAAGGGAGGAAGAAAATAAGAGTTCCTTATTTTCCTTTGCTCGGTATTTCCCTTCTGGATTAACAGATACACTTTCATGTTCAGATAGTTTATATGTCCATACATATATATCATATTTCAATAATGAATTTATAAGGAACCACATAGCTGGCCTTCACTCTTACTCCTTGTTCTTTGGAAGTTTGAACTTGTGAGCAAGCCTTGTTTATTTGATCGTACCTACTTATTTGTCATAGACTGAATCATAAGCTGATAACCATTATCCTTAATACTCTGATCTAAACTAATTTTGCAAAAATCCCTCAACTTCTTCTGCACAATGTTCAATCCAAGGCCCACTTTTATCTGAAGAACCAATAAAAGCATTCCTTATTCTATCATGCATAGTTTTCAATTTAATCTTGATTCAAACATTTTTCTACTAGAATTACTTTGTTAATTAGAGAGATATTCTGAAAATCACTCTCTCACATGTTACTTTCAGATGATTCTTAAGTTCTTTTCCAAAATAAATATAACTTTTCCATATAATAAGAGTTAAAGCAATTTTTCCCACTTCCATATTTACTTCAGTATATATGAAAATGAGGTAACAATTTAATAAATGCTTATTATTCTCCAAAATTCAGCTAACCTTTGCAAGTTTATGCAGAGATATAAATGAATTGCTTGATGCATGTAAGATTCTGACTTCATTTTTTTTTTGCTGTGATTATAGAACCAATTAATTTTTTAAACTCACTCTATTAAAAACCATATCTTAAGAAATACACTAGTTAGTTCTCTTCTTTCCTTTTGTTAAGAATTCCCCCACTTAACCTGAAAAGAGCTGTTGGTGACCCCAGTTAAAAAGAATTCCAGCAATAATTTCATGAATTAGGTAATTACTGACATGAGCAGCCTATAGTTCTCACACTCATTTCAAATTTTTCTTCTTTTAGTATTGCCAGGGTAATTACATGTGCTGGTAGAATTCTAATATGGTTTTTAAAATTTAAAAAAAAAAAAAGTTCTGCTAGGTGATATCAGAAAAGGGAGCTTCTTCAGCCAGAAATAAGATCACAGAATTTAAAATAGCTGAATCAAAAAAAAAATAAGTAATATAATAAAATGACTGGATCATTGGTGGCAAAGAATGACAAGATGAAGAGGCAGCTGTGACAGAGTAAAACTGCAAAGAGATAGTGGCATTTTGTCTCCCTGGATTGGAGGCTTTGATAAGGCAAATTCACTGTGTGATGTTGGCAAAGCACTTGTCAACGTATGTGACCTTCTGATTATCTGTTTTCTAAAATGTGAAGATACCTCATGAGATTGCTGATAGTGCTATATAAAGTAATGTATGTGAAAGCCCCTAGGACAATAGCTGGCATTTTACAACAATAATTACAGAGTAATGAGTGCTTTCTCTGTACTGTTTGCTCTTCTGGGAATTTTGTGTGTATCTTCTCATAGATTTGCAAACTTCCTTTTTCAATATTTTGCTATATTAATGATGTATCTGTCATTTGCTTGATTCCTTTTATAGTGAACTCATTTTTTTCCTTTCTTTGTGAAGTTATGGGTCTCATAATTATACATTTTCCCATCATACACTTACAAATATTTATATTCAGATATGCCACTATTATCAGTTCAGTTCAGTTCAGTTGCTCAGTCATGTCCAACTCTTTGAAACGCCATGAATTGCAGCACACCAGGTCTCCCTGTCCATCACCAACTCCTGGAGTTCACCCAAACCCATGTCCTTTCAGTCGGTGATGCCATCCAACCATCTCATCCTCTGTCGTCCCCTTCTCTTCCTGTCCTCAATCTTTCCGAGCATCAGGGTCTTTTCAAATGAGTCACCTTTCACAGCAGGTGCCCAAAGTTTTGGAGTTTCAACTTCAACATCAGGCCTTCCAATGAATACAGGACTGATCTCCTTTAGGATGCAGTGGTTGGATCTCCTTGCAGTCCAAGGGACTCTCAAGAGTCTTTCCAACACCACAGTTCAAACGTATCAATTCTTCAGTGCTCAGCTTTCTCTATAGTCCAACTCTCAAATCCATACATGAACACTGGAAAAAACATAGCCTTGACTAGACGGACCTTTGTTGACAAAATGATGTCTCTGCTTTTTAATATGCTTCCAGTTTGGTCATAACTTTCCTTTCAAGGAGTAAGCATCTCCTAATTTCATGGGTACAGTCACCATCTGCAGTGATTTTTGAGCCCAGAAGAATAAAGTCAGCCACTGTTTCCACTGTTTCCCCATCTATTTGCAAGAAGTGATGGGACCGGATGCCATGATCTTCATTTTCTGATTGTTCAGCTTTAAGCCAACTTTTTCACTCTCCTCTCACTTTCATCAAGAGACCCTTTAGTTCTTCATTTTCTGCCATGAGGGTGGTACTACTAATACTTTTGCAGTCACAGCTTAATGCATCTAATATACCACTGCTGTTACCCATTTCTGCTTTAAGAAATGATGCCCAGTCAGTTCAGTCTCAGTCGTGTCTGACTCTTTGCAACCTCATGAATCACAGAACACTGGGCCACACTGTCCATCACCAACTCCCAGATTTCACCCAAACCCATGTCCTTTGAGTCAATGATGCCATCCAANAGCAAAATATTGTTGTGCTTCAAAACAGAAAATCCTGTCTCTTCAAATGGGCCGACAATTGCCTTATGTTTTCACTTTCATGCATTGGAGAAGGAAATGGCAACCCACTCCAGTGTTCTTGCCTGGAGAATCCCAGGGAAGGGGGAGCCTGGTGCGCTGCCATCTATGGGGTCGCACAGAGTCGGACACGACTGAAGCGACTTAGCAGCAGCAGCAGCAAACTCAGTACAAGGGAAAATAATAAGGATGAATGCACCACCAGATGAAATTCCTTGATCCTTTACATGTCACATGCAGCAGACCCTGGTTTGATTCCTGAATCAGAAAGATCCACTGGAGAAGGGATAGGCTACCCACTCCAGTATTCTTGGGTTTCCTTTGTGGCTTAGCTGGTAAAGAATTCACCTGCAATGCGGGAACCTGGGTTCGATCCCTGGGTTGGGAAGAGGCTTTGGAGAAGGGAAAGGCTACCCACTCCAGTATTCTGGCCTGGAGAATTCCACGGACTGTATAGTTCCTGGGATCACAAAGAGTCGGATTTGACTTAATGACTTTCACCTCACTTATATGTCACATGGTGCTCTTTTTCTTGGTCATGGCACTTAAAGCTGTGGCATTCCCAGAAAGATGAACTCTAACCAAGCTACATAGTCCTGAAGATCCCAAGGCCATGGCTGCTAACCCCATCAGCAAAGTCAGAATCCATTGGATCAATACCCAAAGTCATCACAGACATGATTCTCAGAACGGTATCTGATACATTGAGCAGGTTCAGGCTGAAAACACTAGAAAACCTAGGCTCAAATGACATAAAAATTAAGATAACCTATTACAGAATGTAGAGAGAAAGTCATTTTCACTTTGGTCAATTCAGTATCATCCTTAGGGGTGCAACCACTTTACATTTATTTCTGCTTACTCATTCTCAGTGTATTTATTATCTTCCCTTCAGCTAAAAGATGGCTGCAAAAACTCCAGGCATCATATTTATACACACCAATGTCTGGAGGCAGAACAAGGATCATCTTTTCCTTAAGTCTTGTTTATGACCTAGTTAATCTTTCCATTACCAGAAATCTTCTAAGTTCTTATTGACTGGATGGCTGAAATTGGGGCACAATGACCTACCTAAGGCAATCATTGAAAAAATAAAATAATTAAATATTTTATCATTAGAGAAATGCCACATTGAAAATGTTAAACATTTATATGGCCAGCAGTATTTTGTGACTGAGACAAATTTATTACTGAAAATAGTAATTTCACTTGCATGAACATTTCAAGAACCATTTGTAATCAACCAAGAAATTGTCTGTTTTGTCATTCACAGTTTCTGCTATGTTTATTATTACTATTTTACAATTTATTCCTCTGGAATTTTAAATTTTTCATAATTGCTAAGGGAATTTATAATTTCTTGGGCATTTGAGTTTCTTAAGAATTTAACTTCTCCATATTTAGGTCAATTTCCAGAAATTGTGCTGCCTTTACAGATAACTGAGGCCAGAGGAAAGGAAAAAGAAAAGGAAATGTCCCTCTCATATCTCTCATTGACAATATGGCTGATAAATTATTTATCAGATTTAAAGAAAAGCATGGCAGATAGATAGAGGATCACAATCCAGTTTAATACCATAATAAGTTTCACTTTGGTTGAATCAATTAAAATTATTTGTGTCACTGTAATGTGGTCACTCAGAGGACAGATGAGTTAAATATGTTATAGGTATTAATTTCTATTGGACAGTGGAAGGAAACAATTTAAAAGACCATCTAGGTTATATACCAGATCTTGTTTTAATTAACATTGAAGAGTGTGACTTTCATTATTCACATTTGTATACTATCTAGAGGAACTTCTTACTGATAGAAAATTTGTTATGTTTTGGAATGCTTCATGTCTACAGCCAGCTTTGAAGTAAATGCCCTTGAATGTGCCTGTTAAACTTAGAGAAAGTAGTTGATATTTTTAGAGAAGCTCACCGATTGCAGCCACAGATCCATGCCTTCACGACTGATGAATATAGCTTTATAGTAGGTAAAGGAGGAGCTTTATGTATCATTATTTTAATAGCATCACTTTTCTAAAGAAGTTACATTTAGCAATGTGAAGTGTTAGTGATCATGGGTCTCCTCTTTACTGAGGATGGAAAAGTTATCTTCTTTCATCCGAGACACAAGCACTTAAAAGACATTATCTCATTATCTCTATAACATCCTCTGACAGAATTGGCTTGTACTATAATTCCCATTTTATTGGTAGATAAAGTCATACACATTACAGTTTTATAATTTAGCTAGGCAGCTGGCCTGCTCTGGCAAAAGAGCTTTTAGCTTTACTTCATCCTAGAAATTTCTCTCATTTATGTCTTCACATTTCTAGTGCAGACATGACCTTAATGTTCCGAGAAGTCAAGAATTTAAGTGGTCATTTGTCCAATGACTTTTTTTTCCCTGAAGAAACATTTCTGAATTATATTTGATTTCATTTTGACATGAAAGGGAAAAGAATAATATTTTGGATGACTGATACAAGTTGAATTGGGTCATTTTCTAGATTCAAATTAATAGTAGAACTTTTAAGCAATATTTTTTGTGAGTATTAAATGGCTTTAGTTACATTTAATAGTTACTTAAAATATTTAAATACATAACTTTTAAAAATTAATCACATTCAACTCTTTATCAGACATATGCAAATTAAGTCCATGACACATTTTTTGCACACATGAATACCCCAGGATTTAAGGAAAATTATCTTAAATTTAGCCTAAGATAAACAGACTAAAACCATGATGACATTAAGAGCTTTAATTAGGAGAAACATGTCTATTTAGTGAAAACCATTTAATTGACTCAAGCAGAGGATTGCATTATCCTCTATCAAGTTTTACAATTTTCTGTCTCTTTTTAAAACTAGAAATAAAAGGTAGGCAAATCCAAAATATGTTTTTGCAGTGGTTTCATAGGTTTACTCATGGAAATCAGAATCATATTTTATTCTGGAAAGATTTAATCGACTCTAAGGATGTCCCAGGTGCACTAGTGGTAAAGATCCTGCTTCCTAGTGCAGGAGACATAAGAGAAGCAAGTTGGATCTCTGGGTTGGGGAGATCCCCTGGAGGAGGGCATGGCAACCCTCTCCAGTTTTCTTGCCTGGAGAACTCCATGAACAGAGGAGGCTAGCGGACACAGCCCATAGAGTCCCAAAGAATAGGACACAACTGAAGCAACTTAACATGCATGCATTCATAGTTCATAGTGGATAAAAATATTAATCAGTATTAATATCAGTGTATAGTGTAGGAACACAAGGGGAAATACAGACAGAAAAAAAAAAACACATGGAGCTGTAGTAATTATTCTATGCCTCTTCCATGTCAATTTTCCAGGGAAGATTTTATTAAGTACATTTTTGTAAATAAGGTATACCTCAGAAACCAGGTACATACAAATATATTTCAAACATGAATGTGTCCTTAAAAGAATTATGTACATAAATTACCATAAAATTAAAACCAAGGACTAATAAACACAGTGAAAACAAAGCAGAGATCAACATATACATTTTTATACTTAAAATTTTTTCTGGATATTAGAAATCTCACACATATTATGACCCCAAAGGAGTTGTTACATTCTACAATGTGATAGAAAAATGTGGAATGAAATGAAGTAAGGCTTTTACAGCTTTAAAAGTAAAGTTAGAATACATACTTTATGATGAAAGCTTTTATGCATTTAATGAAAGCTCTGGACTTCACTAATGTAATAGAAAATACTGAAAGGATTTTTAACAGATGTTTAATTTTGACAGATAAATTATGATTGAGTTCTAAAAACTTGGAACTTTGGTCTATTATTAGAAAAAATGTATTAATGTTTTCATTTCAGGACTGTAAGATTATAATAGATTCCTTTTCCATTTCAAAGAGCCATCCAATTAAAATTTTACTCTCAAAGATAATACATAACATTTTGACTTAGGTTCAGAATATATATATATACACACAATCTTTTTAAATTTTTATTTAAATTTGGAATCTAAACATATTTCCCCATTCTTATATTATAAAGGTAGAAACTGATCTTGTCTTTTTTGGAAATAAATCAAAATCAGACTTTGATACAACCTCAAATTAGCATAAAAATAAATAGAACCATGCTGGTGTATAAATTTGACTCAGTCTGTGTTTGGGTTTTAGGATAAGTCATATACCTTTAGTGAAAGAATTGCTTTTGAGTCAGAAAAATACTGATGACTATTACTTCTGTGTTTAAAAGATTCTATCCTGTTCTATAATGACGTACAATATCAACAGAATCAAATATAATATTCCTTTAAATATTCAAGTAATAAAGATCAGTTACCAAATAAATGAATTAAAGAAGATACATCATGCTGTACGTAGTTTCTATGTCTTAAAACTAAACCAACTTGAAAGAAATGTTTGTTTAATGCCCTGAAGGTCACAACCGCTGGGATCTCTGTTCAGACAAGGGCAGGCAGGGGATTCCAAAGATGACTCTAGAGCTCCAGAGTGTAAAGCTGGGAGCACTTTGACAGAAGTGTGTCAGTTCTGACTTTAACTCCCGCTGAATGCCTTGTTCCTGTGAGAGAAAACCTCTCTTTGGCAGAACTGTTCAAAATTCGTTTCCAGTGTGCATTTGCTCTGCTCCACTCTGTCTGAAAATATATGCAGACAAAGTTGATTGACAGCCCTCTAGTTACCATACCATGAAGGTTGAAACTAGAAAGGCTATACCTCTAATTCACTGACAGCTGAAAGCTACAGAACCTCATTTCTTAGGTTCATTCTTATATCTCTTCTCATTGTTCCAAGAGGAAAGCAAATAATGGTGGATTACATAAGACTAATGGGCTCTATATAGGATAAGGGTGTAAATATGGAAATCACAGTCATAAATTTTCTGCTGTTATGAGAAGAAAAGAAATCACAGTTATTCAAGTAATTCTCACAAAGACTGATGAAATAATTTAATTTACCAATAAATTTCTTTTCCAAGGAGGAAAATACATAGGGCACACCTCCTTAACAATTAGTAAAATGTAAACATTTTTCTATAATAAGATTAAAATTCTAGCATAAACTACCAACTAACTCATCAAATATTCAGCCCTAACAGTTTTCCCTTTTTCATCTCTAAAATTCAGGCTGTGCAAACTCGATTCTTGACTTCCCTCTCTATCTTGCATCTAGTATAATTCTATGGAAGAGTTCTGGTTAATGAATTATACTCTCAAGTTAACTCCTCCTTTCCTTCTCTCTTCCACCTTCTTCTAACATAAACAGGAATGTGACAATAAAATGCAGTAGCCATCTTACAGTTATGAGGCAGACCCCCACCCCCAAAAGGAGAGGTATTGATTTGAACATTTTTGATCCTCTATATTCCTTTCTCTCAATTTCTTACTACATAGGAAAAATAAACTTATTTAAGCCAATATGGTGTCAGGAAGCATTTAACAGGAGGCTTCCTGTGTGCTGTTTTGAATCTGTGAGGAATACTCTGTTCCTTATTATTTCCTGAATATTCAGGAATTAAGAGGAGAGGCAAGCCTCTCCCAGGACTGAGGAATCCAGGCATTTCCTTTGTTAGTTTTTCTATACAGTGATAAGTAACCTCTTCTTTTTTATGAACCATATGGTAAAAAAAAAAAAAAATGGAGAAGACAATGGCACCCCACTCCAGTACTCTTGCCTGGAAAATCCCGTGGGTGGAGGAGCCTGGTGAGCTACAGTCCATGGGGTTGCTAAGAGTCGGACACCACTGAGCGACTTCACTTTCACTTTTCACTCTCATGCATTGGAAAAGGCAATGACAACCCATTCCAGTGTTCTTCCCTTGAGAATCCCAGGGACTGGGGAGCCTGGTGGGCTGCCATCTATGGGGTTGCAGAGTTGGACACGACTGAAGTGACTTAGCAGCAGCATGGTAAAAATGGTTGTTCACAACTCTCTCTTTCATATGGATGACCTCATGTTTTCTTGATAACTTGTAAGTTTTGATTTTATCTCTGCTGAAAATAGCTATCTTGTAGACAGCATAAATACTTACACAGTGTTGAATAAAACACCTTTGCTCTATCAGAGCTCTGGTCCCCCTGTCTTTCTCTCTCTCTCTCTCCTTCTCTTTTTCAGGTTGATCCCTGAAGCACAGAGGCTCTCTGAGTTCACTTTTCTGCCTGGGCTTCTAAGACCGTCTCGAGAAGGTGCTCTGTGCCTTCACCCCATCAAGAGGGCACCTGAGACCTTCATGAACAGAGCAAGCCCTGTCTAGGGGCTTTATTGGCTTTCTGTGTAAACCAAGGAATATCAGCCACTTTCTCTCCTTTATTTTCTATTCATCGACTCCGGACCACTAGGTTCCAGTCCATTAAAGGACCTCAACAAGCCTCCTATTATACATATTATAGGTATTCCTTATAATCCAGACATAAGACATAGTCAAACAAACACATCACACACTAAAGTTACAAATAAAAATATTTTAAAAGGGAGAATACACATGTACACTACTGTCTTCCTTATCTAAAGCAGACTTTACTAGATTCCAACATATTTTCTAAACCTATAACTATTGTTCCTTCCCTTGTGCATTGGCCCAGCAAAACTGTGCTTAAACGTCAGCCGACAAACTTGAGCTTTTGTCCTGCCTCCAAAAGAAGACTTTCAGACATTGCTTGGATTATTTACTGCCCTTTCTTTGTCTGTAAACCATGTTTATACTACTGAGACTTTAGGGAAAGAGTTAGGAAAAGAACAAAGAACATTATGCAAAGGGTTTACTTATAAAAACTTTACTTATACTCCTGTTTATCGGAACAAATGTCAAACCAAATCAAGGAAATCAATGTTTATGGCTAATCATACAATTGTTGATTGGGGACCCCATGGTATGTGGTTATCTAACTGCTCAGAGGATATTAACAACACTGTGTGTGATATGGAAGGTCACAGACACTATGATGGAACATTATTATGACAAAGGACTTCTTGAGTGGCTTGACAGTGGATTAGCACCACCTTGTCCTAGGATCATCCTTGATAAACAGAGTGGGCCTGAACAATGGGACATTTGGAAACTTGCTGTGAGCACCAGAGCATGGAAAAACTTGGTACTTGGACTGAACATTTCATAGGGACCAGTTGTGGTCATAGTAACTATTTCTTTTGCTATAATCAGTCATATTTTATACAGGCCTGTGTCCCACTTCCTTTTGTTATAGCCATAGAAAATTTACAATTTAGTAAGACTTTTACATTCTGTAACTTGTATTAATAACAACTATATACTTGTCTTAACTCCTCTTCCCCTAATTTGGAAACTTTAGCTGAACAAATTATCCAGGTTAAACACACAAGGATGGTTTCAAAGTATTACCCACAGTATCAGGTCTAGAACTGTAACTTTGGTGATCATCTTGATAATTATATTTGTTGTTTACTGTCGCCTTTCTATAAGGTTGGTTAATACTAACCAAACTCACTTGGTCAAGACCTTTTTTACAAACATAATAAAATAGGGGGAATTGTCAGGAAGCATTTAACAGGAGGCTTCCTGTGTGCTGTTTTGGGTCTGTCAGGAATTCTCTGTTCCTTATTAATTCCTGATGAAAATAGCTATCTTGTTAGACAGTATAAATACCTACACAATGTTGAATAAAACACCTTTGCTCCATCAGAGCTCTGGTCCCCGTGTCTTTCTCACTCTCTCTCCCTCTCTCTTTTTCAGGCTAATCCTCTGGAATGCAGAGGCTCTCTGAGTTCACTTTCTTGCCCAGGCTTCTAAGACCCTCTCGAGAAGGTGTTCTGCACATTCACCCCATTGAGAGGGCACCTGAGGCCTTCGTGAACAGAGCAAACCCCATGCAAGGGCTTTACTGGCTCTCTGTGTAAACCAAGGAATATCAGCCTCTTTCAACTCCGGACCACCAGGTTCCAGTCCATTAAAGGACCTCAACAATATGGTATATTGAACAATTGCCCTCTGCCTAAAGATTCTTTTATTGTAATCCTCAGAAGCTGTGACTATAATACCTTTCATGGCAAAATTAGCTTTGCAGATGAAATTTAGTTAAGCATTTTAAAATGGGACTTTAGATTATGGGGGTGAACCTAATGTAATCAAAAGGTTTTTTTTGTTTGTTTGTTTTAATGAGAAAAGGATGCAAGAGAGAGAGGGTCAGAGTCTGATAGAGTTTTATTTTTGTTTTTATTTTATTTTATTTTTTTACTTTATTTTACTTTACAATACTCTATTGGCTTTGCCATACATCGACATGATGCCATATTGCAGACTTTGAAGATGGAGGAAGGGTCCATGAGCCAAGGAACAGGAACATCCTCTAGGAACTAGAAAAGGCAAGAAAACAGCCTCTCCTAGAAGGAAACAGGATTGCTGACCCACTTGAGACTTCTGAAGTCTAGAACTGTAAGTTATGAAATTTGTGTTTTATTAAGCCACTATGTCACCAGTAATTTGTTAACAACAGTTATCATAAAACTAATCTAGGTCTACTCTTTATTATTTGCAATATAACTCTATTGAAATCACTGCATAACGCTTCTTAGATCTCAAAGAAACATTCCAGGAAAAGTGTCCAGGGAAAACTGTACAGTGAATTAAATATACTCCGATAGTAAATGGCTTTTCTTTTGTTCAAGGATTCATGCGTTAACATTTACTTACTATGGAGAAAAAAAAAAAAAAAACTGCTTTCTAAGAATGATCTAACTTACTCGACAATTTCAGCTTTTGTTTGTTTGTTTCACTCAAGAATGGTATGATCACAGTGGACCCACTTCACTGAGAATGATTGATCCTTTGGTAACATCCTTCAAAGGTTAACCATTTACTTAAAGTAGATGTTATATGTAAATGCTTATTTAGTAATATCTTAAGCACAATGGTANTGTTTCACTCAAGAATGGTATGATCACAGTGGACCCACTTCACTGAGAATGATTGATCCTTTGGTAACATCCTTCAAAGGTTAACCATTTACTTAAAGTAGATGTTATATGTAAATGCTTATTTAGTAATATCTTAAGCACAATGGTATATGTACCTGTATGAACAACACACACACACAATTCTGAGTTAGCAGAGAGCCTAGCAGGTGTATCAGATTCTTCAGAGGCTCCCACAGTCCTGCCTCCTGGCATAGATTCCCTTGTGTGTAGGCATAATTTGTGATTTGCTTTTGATTAACAGAATGAACTGTGGTGTTGGAGAAGACTCTTGAGAGTCCCTTGGACTGCAAGGAGATCCAAACAGTCTATTCTGAAGGAGATCAGCCCTGGGATTTCTTTGGAAGGAATGATGCTGAAGCTGAAACTCCAGTACTTTGGCCACCTCATGCTAAGAGTTGACTCATTGGAAAAGACTCTGATGCTGGGAAGGATTGGGGGCAGGAGAAGAAGGGGATGACAGAGGATGAGATGGCTGGATGCCATCATCATGGACTTCATGGACATGAGTCTGAGTGAATTCCGGGAGATGGAGATGGACAGGGAGGCCTGGTGTGCTGCGATTCATGGGGTCGCAAAGAGTCGGACACGACTGAGCGACTGAACTGAACTGAACTGAACAGAATGTAGCAAAGGTGATGAGATGTATATGATTGCTTTATATAAGATTGCAACTTTGGTTTTATTAGGATGTCTCTCTTTCCTTGCTGTCTTTAATAAAACTCATGTGGTGAAGAATTGAGGATGCCTCTAGCAGTTCTCCTGGGTTCCCTTACCCTACTGCTCTCCACCCGGGTACCCTTTCCAAATAAAATCTCCTGTTTGTCAGCACATGTGGCTCCTTGGACAATTCATTTCCGAATGTTAGACAAGAGCCCAGTTTCAGGCCCTGGAAGGGGTCCACCTTCCTGCAACAAATGGGCGACTCTGGAGGGGACTCTTCTTCCCTGAGGCTGACATCCTGACCACTCGGTGTACTCAGGGGCCAGCTTGCCTGCCAATGGACCAGACCCAGTGGCCACAACTGGGACCCTTTTGTCCCTGGTCTCCTGACTTGGACAACTGGTCAGAGTGCCCTGACCGGTAAGGAACAAGAGACTTTACTGACCTCTTTCCCCTTCCCTCTCTCTTTCCTCTGCTTAACCCTTCCTATCCTTCCCTGTTTTTCTAGTCCCCCAGTCCTGGACGCAGGAATCTGGTCCAAGGGCCCTTAGCCTGAGCTGAGGATTGGAAACTGATCACCTCCTCTTGGCAGAGAACTTGAATTCTGGTTCTGGTCTGCTCTGATTTCTGGTAAGGCCGAGTTCCAGTCCTCCCTTCTCTGGAGGCCCAGGGAAAAGCCTCATAATGCCTGGGTATCTATAGGTGGCAGGAGACGTCTATAAGGCCACCTCTTTCGCCCCCCTCTCCCACCTCCTCCTCCCTCTTCTTTCAACCTGGCTTCTTTTCCTCCCTTGAAATCTTTGATGTTAGTACTTGGATTCTTGTATTTAAGGGCTTCCCTAGTGGTGCAGAGGGTTAAAGTGTCTGCCTGCAATGTGGGAGACCTGGGTTCGATCCATGGGTCAGGAAGATCCCCTGGAGAAGGAAATGGCAACCCACTCCAGTATTCTTGCCTGGAGAATCCCATGGACGGAGGAGCTTGGTGGGCTACCATCCACAGGTCACAAAGAGTCGGACACGATTGAGTGTCTTCACTTTCATTAGGGGCTATGTGACCTCCGACTGAGAGCTGGCAAGAAACAGATTCCTCAGGGATCCAAGTATAGAAAGTACTGCAGTGAAGTGCCTTCAACCTCTGGGAATTGTAGGGTTTTTTACATTTTTTTGTTAGTTGAACAGCAATACTCTTATTTCAAGATCCTGTTCAGTTCAATTCAGTTCAGTCGCTCTGTCGTGTCCAACTCTTTGCGACCCAACCTAGTTTAAAAAAAAAAAAAAAAAGAAGAAGAAGAATCTAAGTCTTTTATACAGCCCTGACTCAAGTCCAGCCTGGATCCATCCATCCAGTTGTGTATTAGTCCATCCATTAATCCACTAATCTATTCATACAAAGGGAAGATGACTTAGGGTGAATTGTCTTCCAGGTTCCATAGTAGGAATCCTTGATGGTACAGAATGAGCAACAGAGACTGGCCTCATTAATTGCATATTGTCTGCCTTACTCCAAATTTCCAGGACCAAACTCGACCTATTTTTGAGGGCATAAAGATCAACTCTGGACCTGCATTATGTCACTCAGAAGCCATTTACTCTGTGGCTAAAATTAACTCTAATACATTCATAGAGTCTGATCCGCTCACTTAGAAAGTAAGTTCTTTTAAGAGCATAACATAGCCCTTAAAATTATGAGGATGTGGTGTTGACTAAGAACTACCTGCTTCAAATTTCAGCTATACTATTAATAGTTTCTTGGAGAAGGAAATGGCAACCCACTTCAGGATTCTTGCCAGGAGAATCCCGTGGACAGAGGAGCCTGGCAATCTACAGGCCATAGGGTTGCATAGAGTCAGACACAACTGAAGCAACTTAGCATATAGTTTCTACATTTGTTACCCTAAAGAAGCAACTTACATGTCTGTTTCCTCATCTGTATAGACAAGATAACCACAGTTGCTACCTGGTCAAATTGTTGGGAGATCTAAAATTAAATGAGGGAATATGTAAAACATCTAGAACTACTTCTGAAAAGAATTAAATAGATATCATTACGGAAGAAGTTTCTTTCTCATTTCCCTAGTCTACATGAGGCCTGATTGTCCCTTAGGCATTCCTGGTCCTTTCTGGCTCTTCTCTTCCATGGAGGTTAGGGAGATATCCATTTGGCGAGTGTTAGAAAAGCAAGTGTGTATTCTTCTTGATCTAAGCTCACCTCTCTCATATCGCTTGGAGATCTGGCTGTTCCCTGGAAGTGTCTTTCCTGTTCCAATGTTTGATGCCAAGACTTTACAAGGAAAGGGTTCCTTTGGAGGAAGGTCAGCTATTTTCTAGCTATGTAGCCATTTCCTGGATATGTATTACAGGATAAGTTTACCTAATACTGAAAGTTTCAATTTTAAGAATATATGTGATTTTAATGAATGGCCATAATGCGTATTTTTTAATAGTAGGAATTCATTTCAGGAAAAGAGTACCTGATACTCAGAAGATAATTTAGGATATGATACGTGGGGAGAAATCATATATATTTTTTTTATGTTATACCGTTTGTCTTGGGCTTCCCTCATAGCTCAGTTGGTAGAGAACCTGCCTGCAATGCAGGAAACTCAGGTTCGATTCCTGGGTTGGGAAGATCCCCTGGAGAAGGAAATGACAACCCACTTCAGTATTCTTACCTGGAGAATCTCATGGACAGAGGAGCCGGGTGGGCTATAGTCCATTGGTTCACAAGAGTTGGACACGACTTAGCAACTAAACTACCACCACCACCACCATTTGTCTCAGTAAAATTTAGACAGGTGTAGTCTCAGAGAAATAACCTCACAATTCTCAGATAAGAAATACTCGGTAAATATCCTTCATGTGTTTTATAAAAATCCTATGTGATAATTTTCCCTATATTAGTTTATAGTTAATATAAGAAACTAGATTATCTACATATAATTGATGACTCTTCTCAGTTGAAAAAATTTACTAATTTTTGTCCAAACCTATTTATTACATACTAATATTTCAACTATTAAATTATGTAATTTTGATTATATCATTTTAAAATGTTTCTTAAATATTGTCATTTACCACAACTGATTGTGTAAGTGGCATTCTTTTGAAAAGCAACTGATGATAGGTTATGTCTTCAAATATTTCTTTTTTTAATATAAATTTATTTATTTTAATTAGAGGTTAATTACTTTACAGTATTGTATTGGTTTTGTCATACATCAACATGAATCCGCCACAGGTATACATGTGTTCCCCATCCTGAACNGATGAATGGATAAGCAAGCTGTGGCATATATACACAATGGAGTATTACTCTGCCATTAAAAAGAATAAATTTGAATCAGTTCTAATGAGATGGATGAAACTGGAGCCTATTATACAGAGTGAAGTAAGCCAGAAAGAAAAACACCAATACAGCATACTGACACAAATATTTCTATATTTAACCAAATATCTTCTGTACTCTAAAGAAATAGAATAATATTTCATCACATATATATTTGTTAAAACAATTTAAAATTGTGAAAAACTGAAAGAAACTTTGGTAGTTAATGATAGTGAAAGACTTAATAATCTTTGCTGTAGCCATAGCTTTTAGTGCATAAGTATTACAGTTAATGGCTATAAATGCTAGGTAATCGCAAGGATAAGCAAATATGTGAAAAGCTTAAGTCAAAAGCAAATTTTATAAAATATGTGGACAGTAGTATAGCAGTAATGTCAAAACAAAATAGATACCAACAATAATAACAACAATTTTAAAACAAGAATTAAACTAGGGAGGGAACTCCAATACAAAATAAGGATTATTTCAAGACAGTGATTTTCAGGCTGTTTCCCAAACCTCTCTCACTTTTGTTATATTTTCTATTTTCTAAATAGCTACTTTGTTTTGTAATTACTTTTTTTTTAAGTTATTACTTTGTTATTAGGGAAACATTTTCCTATTTTACTTGTTTGTTTAAAAACTCATTAAAAACTGAATTTGCTGGTCAAAAGTTTGCTTAGAATTAGAACATAAATCCAGCTTATTGCTATGATAAACTTTTTGTCCCTAGTTAGTGGGGATTAAAAAAATCTCCTAGGTATATTTAGAATATTTAATGCAATGTCTCTGTTTTAATTTTGAAATAAACTACAACAGGGTTTCCTTATGCAATCTTGTGTATCAGCAAGAGGAGGATGTGAATTCAGGTAGATTGTTCAGGTGGTGTCAGGCAACCCCCCACCTGCACTGCCTCCCTCCAGCACCAATACTCATCTTGTATCTATCTGCACCTTCTTTTTTGCCCAGCATTTGGACTCTAAATGTGATCGCAATTCAAATATGTACAGGGGAGTCTGGTGAGACCAGATCATGGTGGGGCACAAGATGCCCGGGAGAAGGAATCCAGCACTGGATTGAGCACAGGACCTGAAATGGAACTCAGTTGTGGACAGCTTAGCGTCCTGAGGAAGAAATAACTGCTCATTAGACAAAAGAGTTTTAACATCTGGGTCCTTAAGCAACTTTTTGGTGGATCGCCCTAAAATGTTCACAGATGAAAAAGTGGGAATCTTTCCTAAAAGCAAGAAGAAATGGGAACTTTGTCCATGTTCTGCAGTGCAACCCAAGGGAAGGTAGGCGGACAGACATCCGGGGCGTGGCTAGCACACTCCGCCCTCCCTCATGCAAGTGGATGTGGCTTATGAAGTTTCTAGATGCCAAGAGTGGTCAGTGGTAGAGCAGAGTTTCCTGCAACTAGGGGAACTTGTGCACAAACGGGAAGATTGTACCCCAGGGGCTTAATCAACAAGTTCCCAGAGTGACTTGAATACTCTGGGAACTCCAAACAATAAATAGATAAATAAACAAAGAGATGGAAAACAACCTCAAAAATGAAAATGGCATGCTGCATTTCTGCAGTTAGGATATCATCCATCTAGCACACTATCAATCTGACTTTTAATGTGATTTAATTAGGCTGGTTTGTTTTGAGGACATTCAAGTAAGGCTTTTTTTTTTTTTTTTTTTTTCTGTTTCATCTCTGAAAATGCAAGTGAAGATGTATGTGTTACATCTATATGATGTTTTTGCAAAATTATAGTTAAGTAATGCTCAATACACTTGCAATTACAATACATTAAAATAGTCTATTTCATATGCTGATACAAACCCAATTACAAATTGCATTTAAGTTTTCAAATAATATTTTAAGAAAGATTTGAAACTGTGATAGTGTCCCTTGAAATAATTCACCATTCTCTTGGTTGTCAAAAAATAAAGTAATTTTGGAATTACAGAGCACATGTGAGCCCTGAATCAGAGCTGGAAGTTACCTTAGAGACAATGCACTTCAAGGCTCTCATCTTATATGCAAAAGATAGGCAAAAACCAGTGTAGAAAATTAATTGACTTGCCCAAATCACAGAGCTAGTTAATAACATGCCTGAAGTCACATAGTTAGGCAATGGGTGGCAGCGGTCTTGAATCCACCTCTTCACTAAAAAGCACTGCTAGCTCCTGTTTTGTTTCTACTCTCTGATAATTCAGAGTTTTTCACTAAAAATGAAAAGTGGAAATTGACCTGAGACTCTGAAGAAAAAAATAGGCCAGTTAATACTTCACTGGATCAGTTATGCTGATGTAGTCTTAACCAATGAAAGGAATGTATCACTGTGGTAGTCAAACTTCTCTTGCAAGTATTTCTGTACAAATTAGACCAGTAGGCAATTAGTGAATTTCATGAATTTTATTTCAATTTCCCTTTGTTGTGTTTTGAAAAAGTAGTTCCTATTAAGAAATTACTTATCATTTGTAGTCTTAGATTTTGATTATAGGAAATTTGCCCATACCTTTGATGGGTCACAAGCTAGGTTTCCTCAAAATGTGCTTCAACAGCATATTAATTATTATTTTAGTAAATTTACTTAAGAAATGGCCAATGTAAGAAGGACACCCTGACCTTCCTGTTTCCCTGAAAGTGGGAAATAATCTCTCATGTGAAAAATGTACTCTTTGCATCTGGAGATGGGAGGACACCCTATCACCAAATATAGGGAATTTAAGCCTAGATACCTATGTAAAAAAAAAAAAAAAAAAAAAAAACCTGGAGGATACCTTAGAGATAACACACTTCAAGGCTCTGATCTTATGCCCGATAGATATGCAAAAGCCAATGCAGAGAATTAAGTAACTTACTATATCACATAGCTAGTTAATAACATGTCTGAAGACACATTATTTTGTCTCTTTGCAGGCTTACCTACATGATTTAAGAATAGGATCCTGCCACAACTCCTTAGATTTCTATCACAATTTCAGGTTGGAAATAGAATAAGTTTCATATCTTTCCCTTGCATGTGCAGAGCCTCTCTATATCCTCTTTCCCCCTACTCTCTGCCTAGGAGGCAGAGCTGTATGGCCATCATCAGCAGAGCTCTCATACATTTCAGCCTTCAGCTGTACTTGGCCAAAGAGAAGCATCAGATAATTTTAAAGGACTGGTATTTGGAGGAACTATATCTTATGGCAGAGAAGTCCTGAGAGAGACCATCAATTGGCTACTTGCTTCTGGAAGCATCTAGTATCAGTAGGCATTCTGAATAGGCCATGGTTATGTATCCTGATTCTTAGAAACTCGAGCCTGAGCTCTTTGCTATTTCTGTGTTCACCAGGGGACAGAAGACTGCTTTCAACTAAAAGTCCTGAATCGAGTGATAATGTTTATGTAGAATTTCAGGACTATGGTCAGCAAGTAGTTCTGCTTCTGCAACCCAAGATCCCAAAAGGAAATCAAGTATTAATTACTCTGAAGTTAAACAGAGGAAAAACACTAATTTTACATCTAAAAAAAAAAAAAAAAAGACCTCTAGGCAAATTGGGATAGTGCCTTCCTAAATTCAAGTGCAATTTAATTGCTTTATTTTACAGGAATAGCTGGAAGCATATTGTTTGAGCTGAGAAATATATTAAAGAATAACACATATAGACCTATGTTTACAATACTGTAGCCACTAGCCACATGCAGCTAATTAAATTAATTAAGAGTAAATTAATGACCAACCTAGACAGCATATTAAAAAGCAGAGACATCACTTTGCCAACAAAGGTCCTTCTAGTCAAAACTATGGTTTTTCCACTGGCCATGTGTGGATGTGAGAGTTGGACTATAAAGAAAGCTGAGCGCTGAAGAATTGATGCTTTTTAACTGTGGTGTTGGAGAAGACTTGAGAGTCCCTTGGACTACAAGGAGATCAAACCAGTCAATCTTAAAGGAAATCATTCCTGATATTCTTTGGAAGCATGATGAAGCTGAAACTCCAATACTTTGGCCAGCTGATGTGAAGAACTGACTCATTGGGAAAAAACCCTGATGCTGGAAAAGTTTGAAGGCAGAAGGAGAACAAGGTAACAGAGGATGAGATGGTTGGATGGCATCACCGACTCAATGGAAATGAATTTGAGCAAGCTCAAGGAGTTGGTGATAGACATGGAAGCTTGGTGTGGTGCAGTCCATGTAGTCACAAAGAGTAGGACACGGTTGAGCTTCTGAACTGAACTGAAATATAATTCAAAATATAGTTTCTTGGTTGCAATAATCTCTTGGCTAATGGTGGCTAAATTAGAGAGCATAGATTATAGAATCTTTCCATCATTGTAGAAAGCTCTGTTACAGGACTATATAGTTACCACTATGGAGACATAATTATTCAAGACATATTTAGGGTCAATAAACAGATTTTAGGTTGATTCTTTAAATATTCTGGAACTTACTAAGTTAGTAAAGGATCAAAGAATAGAAGTGACATTTATTGCATACCAATAAAGTACCTGGCTCTGTGTTATGTCCTTCTCATGGATTAGCTTATTTAATCCTCAAAAAATCCATATTAGTTGCCTATTATTAGTATCCCACCTTCTAATATTTTTATGGTTAGTAATTGCTGCAGGCAAAATTAGAATCCAGCTAATCTGACTCTAATACTTAGGTCTTAAGTGTCACACTCTACCTCCTACCTAATAATTGAAGGCGTGCTGAATTTTTTGAACTTTTTTTTTTTCCTGTGGATGAGGAAAAGTAGGTAATCATTATCAGGTAAAATATTATTCAATACCTTGCAAGTATACAATATTTCTCAAAAAATTTTTCAAATGCCTTTATCATATGAACTAAATACCATTGTTAATGAAAATATTAATCAATAGTCAGTCTAAGAGAGAAATGGAAAACTTTATTTGAGCCAACCTTAGGATTAAAACCCAGGAAATAGTCTCTCAGAGAGCTTTAAAAACTACTTTGAAGAAGTAAGAGGGTAAGAGAGTATATATGTGATTTTTGTGAAGGGGTGCATGCAATCAACACGTCTCAGTAGAAGGCTGCTGCTAGCTGTGAGGAGCAAACATCTTAGTTAATGGTGTATTGCTTTTCTAAGCATGGGGAGATACAAGAAACTGGGTTTACAGAATTTTCTCCCCCAAATATTTAACTATCTGAGGACCTGTTCTGTCAGTTTCCCCAGAGCACAAAATGCCTCATCCTTATCTTCACTCTGGTTCCTCTTAGGGTATATTGCATGTCACTGCAGTGACTAGTGACTTGATTTTTGTAGAACTGAGTGGTACACAACATTCTCTATTTTCACAATCTTTTTTCTTTGAGTCTTAATTTCCACCAAAGTCTGGGAGGTATTTTGTGACAAATTTATCCCTTGGCACTGGAAATGCTTATTCCCAGGTCAGGTGAGGATTTTGTTGATAATCCACTCAATGTGCTGTTACTGGACTAGGCCCTGTTAACAGTAACCAAAAGCTTCTGGACCACCTGTCTTATGAATCTGTTATGATCCAGGAAATGGTTCCCTCTTGTTGCTTTTTTCATCCCATATTTAGAGTTATACTGTTACAGTCATTTATCTTATGGAAATATATTTTTGATCAGTTGTTTCAAATTGCCTAATCATCATTAATTTTATCTGAGGCTCAGTCACACATTTGATAGTGCAAGAAGCAATAGTCTTGTAAAATAGAAAGAATATAAGTAATATAGCTGATAATGTTAATAAGGTCATAAGTAAGTATTTAAGTTAAAAACTTCTATTAGGTGTGGCCCAGTATCTCCCAGGCCCTCTGATCAGTCAGTTCTGCAGCAGTCACTGTCTTTAAGAGATATTATATATTGGTATTGTTCATAAAGTTCACCAATGATGCCTTTACATATAAGGCAGTTGATACTTCATCATGACCCCTTACAGGATTGAGAGCAAGAAAGGAATGTTATCTTCTAAAGAGTTACATGGCTGGTGTCAAAAGAAGAAAAATTGATCTTTATGGTTGAGCAGATATTTCTACCTTTGGGGAGGTCTGATTAACATGTAAGGCAGATACATGATGCATACTAGACAAGCAGAAGGAGGACAAGGGCAAAGTTTTATGTTTAAATATTTATTGTCTTGCCTTAAAGTATGTATTTTTATTTCATTACCATATGCTTCTTTTATGTTAAAAATATGCAATATATTAATTCTACTTCATTTTTAAAAGCTTGTTGTTATTGTTTTTCCATCACAAAATTGTGTCTGACTCTTTGCAACCCCTTGGACTGCAGCATGCCAGGCTCTTCTGTCTTCCTCTGTCTTCCGGAGTTCATGTCCATTGAGTCAGTGATGCTATCTAACCATCTCATCCTCTGCTGCCCTCTTCTCATTTGGCCTTCACTTTTTCCCAGCATCAGGATCTTTTCCATTGAGTTAGCTCTTCATGTCAGGTGGCCAAAGTATGGGAGCTTCAGCTCTAGCATCAGTCATTACAATGAGTATTCAGGGATGATTTCTTTAGGATTGACTGGTCTGATCTCCTTGCTGTCTAAGGAAACCTCAAGAATCTTCTCTAGCACCACAATTCAAAAGCATCAATTCTTCAGTAGGTTATTGTTAAAAATATACTGTTAATTTTAGACAGAATTTGGAGAATATGTTACTGATACCACATTCCTTCACAATCATCAGTAGGATGATTATATTGTTTCCTTTCCTTCTTTTTAATAAATTAGCCACTCTTAAAACCATCTCATTATTATAAAGTAAGAAAATAAGTTGAAGTAACAGTTGATGATTTAGTTCCTGTATTTACTGAATCAGTCAAGACCTTAATTAGCATAAGGTTAAAGTACATAAGGAAAAAATTATGCCTAGTATATTTACATAGCTATGATTAAGAAATGAATATTTTGCTAAGGGGTTGCATTGTTAGAACTATTATTAACTATATTCAAATACATGACGATGTTTAAAAAAATATTTTTTAATCTCATAAATTATGTCTTTGGAGCACTACAATACTCCCACTATTTATGTAGTATAAAAACTTAAAGGAAAAGTAAATTCAGTAATTTAATGTCTTATTATAACAGCAATGTATAGATTGCACAACTAAAATTCATTTTATTTTCATACTTAAAAAGATATCTTAAAAATGAAATATCTTTTGATTAGAAAAGTGTTTTTTTGCAGATAGAAAACTCTATTTTTTTCTTATTGGCAGCAGTTTAGTTTTGCATGAGTTAGTATTTCCTGCTGTGCTAAACATTAATTCAGAAAGGAAGATTGACAGCAACTTAAGTATTCAAAGGCCAAGTTGCATAGATCAGGCCAGATTAGCTTCCTTACTTCTCAATATTCAAATAGGATGTTTTTCTGATACTCTCAAGAGGTTTCTGGAGATTGCAGTACATCATTGTGTTTTCTAATTGCACATTATGTTTCTCAACTTGTACAGAAAATGACAAGTGAGATTTTTCCACAATATGCCTCTTCTACCATTGGGGAAATTTTATGTATTTTTTTTTTTAAAGCACAACAGTAGCCTATCATTCACTATTGTTTTGAAATTTGAAATATGTCCATGGCCATATTTTCAAATATTATTTATTCATTTATTTGGGACATTAAAAGTAAAAATCATAACCACTGGACTACCAGGGAAGTCACAAGATTTTCACTTCTTAAATATCAGATATGGATAAGGGTGTATTCTAAATTACATTGGTATTTTATTACACAACATTGTAACACACATCCATGATGGACACTATTAAGTAGTTTGTGTGAATTATACTTATGTTAAGGAAATCTATATCTTTCAATATTATTTTCAACATATTGTCTTCTTTAATTCTGACCTTCTTTCTGCTTAACACTTTAAATCTCAAATATGCAATCTCCAGTAAACTATTTTAAAATTTAACCTAAAATTTAAAACTTGACATAAATCATTTTACTAATGCAGACCTTAATGATTATTTGTTTATTCATGTTCAGGGAGGAATATGTTGTGTGGAATATGAAGATGGAATATCAATTATGTGGTGAAAAGGTGAATTAGAAGTAAGAAACAATGTTGAAAAATAACCAATTATTTGTTGGGAAAAAGGAAAAGCTAAAAATAATATTATATCTTACCTAGACATCACCGACTCGATGGACATGAGTTTGAGTAAACTCCAGGAGTTGGTGATGGACAGGGATGCCTGGCGTGCTGCAATTCATGGGGTCACAAAGAGTCAACACGACTGTGCGACTGAAGTGAACTGAACTGAGTACAAAGATATAATCAAGATGGATTAAATACATATATTTTATGCATATTATACACTCATATATGTGCATATGGGTGTATATGTGTGCTGGGTTTCTTCAGTTGTGTCTGACTCTGCAACCCTAGAGATAGTAGCCCACCAGGTTCCTCTGTCCACGGGATTCTCTAGGCAAAAATACTGGAGTGGGTTGCCATACCCTCCTCCAGAGGACCTTCCTGACCTCAGGATTGAACTCTTGTCCCTTACGTCCTCTGCATTGGCAGGCAGGTTCTTTACCACTAGCACCATGTGGGAAACCCAGATACACATATACATGCACACAAATACATATTCATATATATGAGAAAATGGGAAACATTTTATTAACTTTAAGTATAAAGTAGCTTCTAAATCAAATAGTAACATGAAAGGTAAAGAATGATGATTTGATCCTGTAAAATTAAAACTATTTATGAAACCAAGCTGGATCCCACAGGGCCTTCCCAGATCAAAGCCTCTCGGTGTGTCCTTCTTTGGCCTTCCCCAAGCTCCAAAGAGCAGACTTAAGCAGTTAATTAGAATCATATGATCCTTAGTTCCTCCTGAAAGGGTATAGAAAATAGCCTAACATATCTTTGAGTTGTCCTGAAGAAACTAAGACCCTGCCCAGTAGAGGGTGGTGGCTGTATGCTGACAACAAGCACAAGATGTTAGACTCGTTCCATCCAATCAGTGGATAATTAGGTTCCCCGAAACATCTCCATGTTTCCTCATCACCAGCTAATCAGAAAAATGTTCATGAGTGGATCATACATTCTGTGACTCACACCCTTGATGCTGACTTTAAAAGCCCTTGCCTGAAAGCCATCAGGGAGTTTGGGCTTTTGAGCACTAGTTGCCCATTCTCCTTGGTGCCCTGCAATAAATGTTGTACTTTCTTTCCCCACAACTCAGAGTCAGTAGATTGGCTTTGCTGTGTATCAGGTGAGTAGACTTGAGTTCAATTTGTTTGGTAATATTTATAGTAATAAGACCATGAAACAGAACTCAGTTGATAGACCAAAAATATTTACAACATGTGCAACAAGTAAACTATGAAGAGGTCTTATTTTTTTTTAAATGGACAAAATTTATACACATTTCACAAAAAGTAAATGTTAATAGCCAATAAATGGTAGGAAAGTTGCTTAATATATAGCTCTAATTATGAAACTTTAAAAATGTATGTTTTTCTAGTAAAGCAGATCATTTGACAGTTTTTTCTTTAGACTTTTATTGTTAAGAGCAGTTTTAGGTTCAAAGCAATATTGAGCAGAAGTACAAGAGATTTTCCTGTATTGTCCTATATCCCCTGCCACCATACATGCACAACCTCTCCTGCCATCACCATCCTCCCAAAAGCCATGTACTTGTCACAATTGGTGGACCTACAATGATACACCATAATTACCCGAAGTACATAACTTGGTACATACTTTAGTAGGTACCTATGAGCTGGACTTAATATCATACAGAATATTTTTACTGGCGTATAAATCCTCTGTGATCAGCTTATTCATCTACTCCCTCATCCTCAGGGCCTAGCAACCACAGATATTTTTACTCTCTCCATAATTTTGCCTTTTGCAGCATGTCATATACTTGGAATTTTACAATATATGACCTTTTCAGACTGGCTTCTTTCATTTGGTAATATGCATTTAAAATTCTCCATGTGTCTTCTCATTGCTTGATAGCCCATTTCTTTTTCTCTTTCTTTTTTTTTTTTTTTTTTTGCTGAATAATATCCCATTGTCTGGATGTACCAGTTTATTTATGTTTATTTATTCAGTCACCCATTGAAGGACAACTTGATTTCTTCAAATGTTTTGGCAAATATGAGTGAAGCTGTTATTAATGTTTATGTGGTTTTGTGTGAAGTTTTCAGATCCTTTGGATAAATACCAAGGAACATGATTTCTGTATGTTACAGTGTCAGTATGCTTCCTCCAACAAACTGTCCTCCAAAGTTGTTGTGCCATTTTGCATTCTCATCAGCAATGAATGAGAATACCTGTTGCTCTACAACTTTGTTAGCTGGTGTTGTAGTCTTTTTAATTTTGGGCATTCGAAGGACTGATGTTGAAGCTGAAACTCCAACAATTTGGCCACCTGATGAGAGATGTGTATAAGAGACAGGTTGATGATTTAGTTCCTGTATTTACTGAATCAGTCAAGACCTTAATTAGCATAAGGTTAAAGTACATAAGGAAAAAATTATGCCTAGTATATTTACATAGCTATGATTAAGAAATGAATATTTTGCTAAGGGGTTGCATTGTTAGAACTATTATTAACTATATTCAAATACATGACGATGTTTAAAAAAATATTTTTTAATCTCATAAATTATGTCTTTGGAGCACTACAATACTCCCACTATTTATGTAGTATAAAAACTTAAAGGAAAAGTAAATTCAGTAATTTAATGTCTTATTATAACAGCAATGTATAGATTGCACAACTAAAATTCATTTTATTTTCATACTTAAAAAGATATCTTAAAAATGAAATATCTTTTGATTAGAAAAGTGTTTTTTTGCAGATAGAAAACTCTATTTTTTTCTTATTGGCAGCAGTTTAGTTTTGCATGAGTTAGTATTTCCTGCTGTGCTAAACATTAATTCAGAAAGGAAGATTGACAGCAACTTAAGTATTCAAAGGCCAAGTTGCATAGATCAGGCCAGATTAGCTTCCTTACTTCTCAATATTCAAATAGGATGTTTTTCTGATACTCTCAAGAGGTTTCTGGAGATTGCAGTACATCATTGTGTTTTCTAATTGCACATTATGTTTCTCAACTTGTACAGAAAATGACAAGTGAGATTTTTCCACAATATGCCTCTTCTACCATTGGGGAAATTTTATGTATTTTTTTTTTTAAAGCACAACAGTAGCCTATCATTCACTATTGTTTTGAAATTTGAAATATGTCCATGGCCATATTTTCAAATATTATTTATTCATTTATTTGGGACATTAAAAGTAAAAATCATAACCACTGGACTACCAGGGAAGTCACAAGATTTTCACTTCTTAAATATCAGATATGGATAAGGGTGTATTCTAAATTACATTGGTATTTTATTACACAACATTGTAACACACATCCATGATGGACACTATTAAGTAGTTTGTGTGAATTATACTTATGTTAAGGAAATCTATATCTTTCAATATTATTTTCAACATATTGTCTTCTTTAATTCTGACCTTCTTTCTGCTTAACACTTTAAATCTCAAATATGCAATCTCCAGTAAACTATTTTAAAATTTAACCTAAAATTTAAAACTTGACATAAATCATTTTACTAATGCAGACCTTAATGATTATTTGTTTATTCATGTTCAGGGAGGAATATGTTGTGTGGAATATGAAGATGGAATATCAATTATGTGGTGAAAAGGTGAATTAGAAGTAAGAAACAATGTTGAAAAATAACCAATTATTTGTTGGGAAAAAGGAAAAGCTAAAAATAATATTATATCTTACCTAGACATCACCGACTCGATGGACATGAGTTTGAGTAAACTCCAGGAGTTGGTGATGGACAGGGATGCCTGGCGTGCTGCAATTCATGGGGTCACAAAGAGTCAACACGACTGTGCGACTGAAGTGAACTGAACTGAGTACAAAGATATAATCAAGATGGATTAAATACATATATTTTATGCATATTATACACTCATATATGTGCATATGGGTGTATATGTGTGCTGGGTTTCTTCAGTTGTGTCTGACTCTGCAACCCTAGAGATAGTAGCCCACCAGGTTCCTCTGTCCACGGGATTCTCTAGGCAAAAATACTGGAGTGGGTTGCCATACCCTCCTCCAGAGGACCTTCCTGACCTCAGGATTGAACTCTTGTCCCTTACGTCCTCTGCATTGGCAGGCAGGTTCTTTACCACTAGCACCATGTGGGAAACCCAGATACACATATACATGCACACAAATACATATTCATATATATGAGAAAATGGGAAACATTTTATTAACTTTAAGTATAAAGTAGCTTCTAAATCAAATAGTAACATGAAAGGTAAAGAATGATGATTTGATCCTGTAAAATTAAAACTATTTATGAAACCAAGCTGGATCCCACAGGGCCTTCCCAGATCAAAGCCTCTCGGTGTGTCCTTCTTTGGCCTTCCCCAAGCTCCAAAGAGCAGACTTAAGCAGTTAATTAGAATCATATGATCCTTAGTTCCTCCTGAAAGGGTATAGAAAATAGCCTAACATATCTTTGAGTTGTCCTGAAGAAACTAAGACCCTGCCCAGTAGAGGGTGGTGGCTGTATGCTGACAACAAGCACAAGATGTTAGACTCGTTCCATCCAATCAGTGGATAATTAGGTTCCCCGAAACATCTCCATGTTTCCTCATCACCAGCTAATCAGAAAAATGTTCATGAGTGGATCATACATTCTGTGACTCACACCCTTGATGCTGACTTTAAAAGCCCTTGCCTGAAAGCCATCAGGGAGTTTGGGCTTTTGAGCACTAGTTGCCCATTCTCCTTGGTGCCCTGCAATAAATGTTGTACTTTCTTTCCCCACAACTCAGAGTCAGTAGATTGGCTTTGCTGTGTATCAGGTGAGTAGACTTGAGTTCAATTTGTTTGGTAATATTTATAGTAATAAGACCATGAAACAGAACTCAGTTGATAGACCAAAAATATTTACAACATGTGCAACAAGTAAACTATGAAGAGGTCTTATTTTTTTTTAAATGGACAAAATTTATACACATTTCACAAAAAGTAAATGTTAATAGCCAATAAATGGTAGGAAAGTTGCTTAATATATAGCTCTAATTATGAAACTTTAAAAATGTATGTTTTTCTAGTAAAGCAGATCATTTGACAGTTTTTTCTTTAGACTTTTATTGTTAAGAGCAGTTTTAGGTTCAAAGCAATATTGAGCAGAAGTACAAGAGATTTTCCTGTATTGTCCTATATCCCCTGCCACCATACATGCACAACCTCTCCTGCCATCACCATCCTCCCAAAAGCCATGTACTTGTCACAATTGGTGGACCTACAATGATACACCATAATTACCCGAAGTACATAACTTGGTACATACTTTAGTAGGTACCTATGAGCTGGACTTAATATCATACAGAATATTTTTACTGGCGTATAAATCCTCTGTGATCAGCTTATTCATCTACTCCCTCATCCTCAGGGCCTAGCAACCACAGATATTTTTACTCTCTCCATAATTTTGCCTTTTGCAGCATGTCATATACTTGGAATTTTACAATATATGACCTTTTCAGACTGGCTTCTTTCATTTGGTAATATGCATTTAAAATTCTCCATGTGTCTTCTCATTGCTTGATAGCCCATTTCTTTTTCTCTTTCTTTTTTTTTTTTTTTTTTTGCTGAATAATATCCCATTGTCTGGATGTACCAGTTTATTTATGTTTATTTATTCAGTCACCCATTGAAGGACAACTTGATTTCTTCAAATGTTTTGGCAAATATGAGTGAAGCTGTTATTAATGTTTATGTGGTTTTGTGTGAAGTTTTCAGATCCTTTGGATAAATACCAAGGAACATGATTTCTGTATGTTACAGTGTCAGTATGCTTCCTCCAACAAACTGTCCTCCAAAGTTGTTGTGCCATTTTGCATTCTCATCAGCAATGAATGAGAATACCTGTTGCTCTACAACTTTGTTAGCTGGTGTTGTAGTCTTTTTAATTTTGGGCATTCGAAGGACTGATGTTGAAGCTGAAACTCCAACAANTTGTCTGGATGTACCAGTTTATTTATGTTTATTTATTCAGTCACCCATTGAAGGACAACTTGATTTCTTCAAATGTTTTGGCAAATATGAGTGAAGCTGTTATTAATGTTTATGTGGTTTTGTGTGAAGTTTTCAGATCCTTTGGATAAATACCAAGGAACATGATTTCTGTATGTTACAGTGTCAGTATGCTTCCTCCAACAAACTGTCCTCCAAAGTTGTTGTGCCATTTTGCATTCTCATCAGCAATGAATGAGAATACCTGTTGCTCTACAACTTTGTTAGCTGGTGTTGTAGTCTTTTTAATTTTGGGCATTCGAAGGACTGATGTTGAAGCTGAAACTCCAACAATTTGGCCACCTGATGAGAAGAGCTGACTCATTCGAAAAGACCCTGATGCTGGGAAAGATTGAAGGCAGGAGGAGAAGGGGATGACAGAGGATGAGATGGTTGGATGGCATCACTAACTCGATGGACATGAGTGTGGATAAACTCCGGGAGTTGGTGATGGACAGGGAGGCCTGGCTGTTATGGCCCATGGGGTCACAAAGAGTTGGATACGACTGAGTGACTGAACTGAACTGAACTGAATAGGTGTGTAGCAGCATCTCATTTTTGTTTTAATTTGCATTTTCCTGATGACAAAAGATGTGAAGTATTTAGCATATTTTCATATGGTGATTTATCAGCTGTTTAGCTTTTTTGGTGAGGTATCTGCTGTAGTCTTAGGCTGATTTTTTTTTCCCCCCCTTGGGTTATTTGTTTCTAACTATTGAATTTTTAAGTTTTGTTTTTTTCTTTTTTGTGGATATTTTGGATAACTGTCCTTTACCAGGTGTGTCTTTTGCAAACATTTTCTTGCAGTCCGTGGCTTGTTTTCTCATTCCCTTAACATTGCTTTACACAGAGCATAAGTTTTGAATTTTAATGAGGTTAACCTTACCAATTATTTCCTTCATGGAATATACCTTTATAGTTGTATATAAAAAGCCATTGTTATGCTCAAGTCATCTAAGTTTTCTCCTATGTCATCTTCCAGAAGTTTTATTGTTTTGTATTTCATATTTAGGTCTATGGTGCATTTGTTGTTGTTGTTTGATATTTATTTTTATTTATTTGGATACACCAGGTCTTTGTTGTGGCGCTTGGGATCTTTGATACTCATTACAGCATGGGAGCTCTTAGTTCCCTGACCAGGGATCAAATCCTGGCTCCCTGCATTGGAAGCCAGAATCTTAGCCACTGGGCCACCAGGGAAGGCCCTTATGATGCAATTTTAGTTAATTCTTATGAAGATTACCAGGTTTGTGTCCAGATTCATTTTTTTCCTTCTGGATGTTCCAGAACAATTTGTCAAAAACACTTATCTTTGTTTCATTGTTTAGCCTTTTTTCCTTTCGTCAAAAAATCAGTTGACCACATATATGTGGGTCTGTTTCTGGGCTCTCCACTCTATTGCTTTGACAAGACTGTCTTTTATTAGTGTAGGTTTGTAGTAAGACTTTGAGTTGTGTAGCATCTACTTCTGTTCTTCTCCTTCAATGTGGTGTTGGCTATTCTGGATCTTATGTCTCTCCATATGAACTTTAGAATAACTTTGCCAATATGCATGAAATAACTTGTTGGAATTTTGTCTGATATTGCATTGAATCTATAGGTAAACGTACTGACAAGAAAGGATTGACATCTTGACATACTGAGTCTTCTTTTCCATAAACGGGAATATCTTTCCATTTATTTATTTATTTATTTTTTTCCCATTCCTCTGTATGAGTGAAGTCACTCAGTGATGTCCGACTCTTTGCGACCCTGTGGACTGTAGCCCACCAGGCTCCTCTGTCCACGGGATTCTCCAGGCAAGAATACTGGAGTGGGTTGCCATTGCCTTCTCCAGGGGATCTTCCCAACCCAGGGATCGAACCCAGGTCTCCTGCATTGCAGGCAGACTCTTCAACCTCTGAGCCACCAGGGAAGCCTATTCCTCTGTATAAACCAGGTATATATTTTGTTGAGAAAATAGTTAAACTTAATTTTTGGGTGTTAATGTAAATGGCATTTTATTTAGTAACAGACTAAATTTGTTCATTGCTAGAATACAGGAAAGTGATGGACTTTGTGTGTTAAACTTACATCCTACAATTTTTCTATAGTTGCTTATTAGTTCTAAGTGTTTCGTGTATGTGTGTGTATGTGTATGTGTGTGTGTGTTACTTTTTGTCGTTTCAGGAGTTTTTCGTCATTCTTTCACCATCTCCCACATGTTTTAACTCTCAAAATTGTCCACATTGAGCCTTTGATGATTGATCGATTACAATTTAAATCTTCCTACCATGGCATTGGTTCCTATGGAGATTTCTACTAATGAATTTCTGCTCTGGTGAACTGTGATTCCCAGTATTCATCTATTTGTCTCTCCAACCCATGGATCTGAGAAGCATTGTTGATTTTTTAGTCTGTTCAGCTTTTACTTATTGTTAGGATGGAGTGGCATTTTCTACGTTTCTTATATGCAGAATAAGAAACCAGAAGTTCAAAATGTTATTTTTTTTCAATCATAGAATATAACCTGTTGTATACTACCATCTATGTGAAGAAAAATATGCAGATGTACATGCATGTATGCATTCATACTAAGTTACTTCAGTCGTGTCCAGCTCTTTGTGACCTTGTGGACTATAGCCCACCAGGCTCCTCTGTTCATGGGGTTCTCCAGGCAAGAATACTGGAGTGGACTGCCATTTCCTTCTCAAGGGATCTTCCCAACCCGGGGATTGAACCTGCATCTCTTATGTCTCCCACATTGGCAGGCGGTTTCTTTACCACTGGCACCACTTGGGAAGCACACACGCATGTATATAAGTACATAAATACATATAAAACCAAACTGAACAGAATTGGACTTCCCTTGTAGCTCTACTGGTAAAGACTCCGCCTGCAATGTGGGAGACCTGGGTTCAATCACTGGGTTGGGAAGATCCCCTGGAGAAGGGCTACCCACTGCAGTATTCTGATCTAGAGAATTCCATGGACTGTATAGTCCATGGGGTCACAAAGAGTTGGACAGGACTGAGTGACTTTCACTTTTTCATACCATGTAATTAAAATAATGATATGCCTAGAAGGGTCAAAAACAAAGTGTTGGGAGTTGTGGCCATGCCAGGTAGGCAGGATAAGGAGTAAAGATACTTTAACATTTACTTTATGTATTTCTTTACTGTTTAGATATATTATAGTAATTTTATATTTGTGTATTAAAAATTTTTTTTCAATTTGAATGCAGTTAGTAATTAAAATGTCTATTTCATGACAGCTTTAATAGATCAACTTGAATTAGAGCTTAAAAAATGTGATAATAATTTTCTTTTACCTGCAGGTGAGAAAACAAATTCCAGACAAATTCAGATACAGATACAGAAGCAAATATGGTATTGATCCAAGAATAAGATTTCTACATAAGGTTTCTCACCTAAAATTCAATTCACTGATTCATGTATTCTATTGATTATCAGCAGGATATAATATTTCTAACCTCAGCTGCTGCTGCTGCTGCTAAGTCGCTTCAGTCGTGTCCGACTCTGTGCGACCCCATAGACGGCAGCCCACCAGACTCCCCCTTCCCTGGGATTCTCCAGGCAAGAACACAGGAGTGGCTTGCCATTTCCTTCTCCAATGTATGAAAGTAAAAAGTGAAAGTGAAGTCGCTCAGTCATGTCTGACTCTTAGTGACCCCATGGACTGCAGCCCACCAGGCTCCTCCGTCCATGGGATTCTCCAGGCAAGAGTACTGGAGTGGGGTGCCATTGTCTTCTCTGTCTAACCTCAAAAAAAAACAGCTATTTTATGATTGGTAGATGTTTTTCTGCTTTCTTAAATTTTATGAAGCACAAATTGCAACACATGGCACAAAGCTTCATAATATAAGACTCAGACATGTCTTCTATTATTTCATGAGCTATCAACTCCTGTTGTATTATTTAAATACTTTTGCAGCAGTACACTCTACCCCCATTACACATAAGCACACAACAATGCATCCTATCTTGTGAACTAGGAAATTGAAGGTTACAATTCCGTTCTTTGTAATCTTCTGAAACACATCTAACAATTACTATAAAACTAGAATTAACATTGTATGCTTGACTCTCAGTCCAGTACTTTTTCTGATACAAACATCATAGTTCTAAAGTGCTACAGATATCCTCACTAGTTGGCACTAAACATTTAGTGCTTGTGAAGCACTGAATTTGTCTCGATAATAGAAATAAGAATTCACTTAAAAGAAAAAAAAATCTACAGCTTTGCTGTCTTTTAGCTATACTGTCTGTCCTTTTAGAAAACTTCTGTGATTCATCAAAATTAAAGAAGATGATATTTATTACAACATTTACTACATATCGGACACAGTTCTTAGTGCCTGGCATTTCTTAAGTAATTTAATTCTCACAACAAACCTATAAGGTAGGCATCCTTCTTATCATTCCCCTTTTATACATAAGAGTGAAGCAATGAGACACCAAATGGCTTGCCTAAGGTAATAGTGGAAGTAATGAACAAGCCAAGATGTAAACCTAAGCAGTGTGATTTGAGTGAACTTGTTCTTAACCCTTATTCACTCTGCCTTTTGGATGGTAGAAATCTCTTTGAACTATGTGTTTGATAAAATTCTGTTTTATGGCATCACAGTATGCTTAACAGTGCTAGTTGCATAGTAGGAACTCAATTTTTAAAACTCATTACTTTTTATTTTTAAACTTCTTTTCTTTTTTTTTTTAAGTATGGTTGATGTATAAGTTACAGATGTTCTATATAGTGACTCTCAATTTTTAAAGGTTATACTCCAATTGTCATTATTGTAAACCATTGGCTATATTCCATGTGTTGTACAATATATCTTTGTAGCTATTTTATACATGATAGTGTGTACCTCTTAATCCCTTACCCCTATATTCTCCTTCTCCTCACTGATAATCTGTCTCATCATATTCTTTTGAATTTGTTCTGGTCTGTAGTCTTATATTCTCTGCTAGACAGCAGACCCCATAAAGGTGGGATCACAAGTCTTATTTTTCTTTGGGTTTCCTACTGGGTTCAGAATTGTGCTTATCTGAAGTAGGTACTTTTTTAAGCATTTGTTAAGTAAAGAACGAGTAAATTAAGGACTAAAGATGAAATAAATTGCCAAATAATTGAATGAATAAATGAAAGAAATTTTTTTTTTAGAAAATATTTGATTCAATATTAGAAGACAATATCTTAAGATATCACTAAAGATTTCCTTTGAGAGAATAAAGTAATTTAGTCTTTTCATTCCTGCTAAGTGTGCATGTATAAGTGTGTATATGTCATAAAGGAACTTGGGATGCTGTATCAGTGCTCAGTGTGATTGTAGCTGCTTCAAGATTATTATATTCAGGAGAGCTTAGTTAGACTAATTTTCCCCTGAATTTAAATGTGGATGCCTCCTTTAGGTATTATAAGTGAGGTTAATGAAACGTTAACTTTCAATTCTAGTTGGGACCATTTATATGCTAATTACTAACCAGAGACAGTCTGAAAAACAAATACACAACTGTACTCAAGACACCTTAAAAAAACACTCTTCTTATGGTCACAGCTATTTTTTAGCTAGGATAGAATGACTTCTTTTACACAGTTATTCCCTATGTAATTTTCCTCAACTTAGTTTATATTAGAAAGTCCTTCTCTGTCTTTATCCCATTCACTCCAGAGTACCCTACATTTTGTATGACACACTAAAATAGAGGGAAATAAATACCTGCTGCATAATGTTCTAAGAATTGGTACATAAATAACGTTAAATAAACAAACACTCCAGTGTGAGACTTTATGATAATCATAATCGCATTATGGTCATAATCTGTTTACTTTTTAGCAGGCAGTTTTATTTAACACCTGCAAGTACCTGTGAAAAGCAAATGCAAATGCACTGCAAGTATCTCTTGAAAGATATATGGTATTGAATCATTGTTACCATTGGATTTTACTTTTGAAATATTTTTTCTCAATTTAGTTTCATAGTGTCTGTGGTAAAGAGCCACTGAAATGGAGTCACTGAACACAAGGCAGTCATGGGCAGGAACAGAACATCACTCTGGTTAAGAAAGACCTTTTTCATCTGGAGTTTTTGATTAGAAGTTGTTTTTAACCTGCCCATATGAACAAGAAATTGTTGATTTCAAGACAGATTAACTACTTTCTTAAACTTCCCTCTTCTCTTTAGTCAGAAAGCTTAGAAGTGAGTTTGTCACTTCTTGTTCATAACAGTTGGAACAGATTTTTTTCTTAAGATGCGAGGGCCATTGATAAACTGGTAACACAATCTTCCTCCTGTTCATTCTTTCACTCAGCAATCCTTTATTAAGCAGTGACCATGTGACTGCTTCTTAAGCAGAGTTCTACTTTAACATGGCTAGCAACATTACCAACAGTGGGTAAGGGAGAGTTCCTGTAGGAAGTAACTATTCTATTAAAATTTTCCTATCAAAATATATTTCAAGTATTTTATCTATTTTTGCATAGCTAATGGATGCATAGAATACAATTTAAAAGGTGCACATAGACGCCCCTTTCAAAAGTAAATCTGCTTCCCACTCCTATCTTTTCCTTCCTTACATACAAATACAGCTACTAGGCTGTATGTAGAAGAATTTGATTGCAGAAGGGCATTCCTGAGGTGAGGGCAAGGGGAGCAGGGATACATGTAAAAATACAAGGCCATGAAAAGTGAAGATTTGAGGAATTACTGAAAAATATTTCAGAACATCTAGGGCAGAAAAGTGGCTTATTGGGAAGAGGAAAGAAAAGCTGGTACAAGAGCAGGCTACAGGCAAAGAACTGTAGTCTGCTTTTGAAGCCAAAGCACTTTCTCTTTTACAATATTTTAATCAGTCATCATCATACATATATTAATATAATGTCCACTGAATATAACAAGATTTAACCTACATTAATTGACTAATAAATAAGTACTAGGCATATATAGACTCTGCCTTTTAGGCATTCTCTATCTGTTGAGGTAAACAAACATACAGAAAAAGACACTATTGGGGGATAAATAATTAAAAGCAAAATCTCCTCCCTACACAGGAAACTTCTCCTCAGAGATAGAAGAGAAAGAAAGCAGTTTTACTATTGAATAAACATGAAAACAGAATGTGATGCCTATCACAGGAAATCCACTAAGAAATTGCAAAGAGAGAAAGAAATCTCTTTTTTATATAATCAGGTAGATACAGTCATCACATAAATGTTACCAAGATAAACGATACATAGTCCACACCAAGAGGACTTAATGGCACATCTTTCACATGCAATTCATCCTAAATTTACTTGATAATTGGGATGGCCTTCTGTATTATCCAAAGGAAAAATAAGTTCTCATATCTTTATGGCATGTGGTATTTTGCAACTTAGAGCTCATCTCCTAAATTCCCAGGGCTGCTATCTTCCTTGATGATTACATTTTAAGGACTCAGTAGTCCCCAGGTCCTTGAGTTAGACTCTTGTGGACCATAAATTTAGCAAGAGTTTTATTTAGCAATTAAAATCATTTACATCCATGTTAAGGGAGATAAGACTTTGAATGATAATTTTTTTTAAAATAAATATTTTAAGAAAAAGGAGAAAATGGAAGTCTTCCCTTATTTTCAACATAGAGAATTGTCTCTCTCTCTCTCTCTCTTTTATTTATTTATTTATTTATTTATTTTTTGATTTGACTTTACAATACTCTGTTGGGTTTGCCATACNCTAACTCCATTGCTGTATTCACCTTTCTCTGGACAAGTTGTCACACTCTAAATAAAGGGCAAGTCTGTAGTAAAATGCAACATGAAGTAATTGTCAGATTCTGATCAAATAACAAATTTACTAAATTTCACAAAAAATCCTACAGTGTTTGTCTGGAGCAATAATAATCTTTAACCATATCATGCAAATAGTAAATGGTTAAAGTAAAACTTGATTATAAATACACAAATACTTCTTTTTTAGTCATATATTAATTTTACAAATATTTGTGACATATTTATACTTGCATTTTCAAATGAATTAGTAGCTCAAGTGAATAACTATTAGTTCTTTATAAAGTCTTACCCAATCTAAGCCTAAATAATAGCTTAGCACTGAAGCTTGATAATCTAAAACTTTAATTAAGAGTTTTTCTTGTAAGGCCCAGTATATTTCTCCTGAATTCCAGTCAAACACAGAAATACCATAACTTTTGTACGACAATTTAGGCCAATTAGTTATTGTTCTATCTTCCCATGATTGTTCTCAGATGTGAAATACACTTGTAGCCATAATCTAGGGTCAAAGTCTTATTATGAGGCACTTCTTGAAAGGTACAGATTGGAAGTCCAGTGTTTAATGTATATGGCTTTGCTTTTGAAGAGAAACAAACCCCATGGATCACTTTTTTTTTTTTTTTTCCTGCCCTGGATCTAAATCGGTAGTAATACAATTATAATAGGCAACTCATATAAAACCTCTGGGACTAACAGACATTCACCTTTGTTTTGTTGTCATTTAGTTGCTAAGTCACATCCAACACTTTTGTGACCCAATAGCTTACAGCCAACCAGGGTTCTCTGTCCATGGGATTTCCCAGGCAAGAATACTGGAGTGGGTTGCCATTTCCCTCTACAACCCAAGGATTGAACCTAGGTATCCTGCATTGCAGGTAGATTCTTTACTATCTGAGCAACCAGGGAGGTGAATCTCTATATAAGTACCAAATTTCTGTTTGTCTGTTATTAAGGTTTCTTTTTTTTTTACTTCATCCTTTAGATATACCAGTGAACAAAACATTTTTGTATCAAAGTTAGGACCTGAGATCCTGGATGCATATTAGTTACCTTTACTTTCTTATTATCAAAAGTTACTAAGGAAGAAGGCAATGGCAACCCCCTCCAGCACTCTTGCTTGGAAAATCCCATGGATGAAGGAGCCTGATAGGCTGCAATCCACGGGGTTGCTAAGAGTCGGACACAACTTAGCGACTTCACTTCACTTCACTAAGGAAGATAATCTATTTTTACTCTAACAATAGTCAGATATTTTAACTTAAAAGTCCAGACCCTGTTGATGCTGTAAATACAATTTAGAACATTGGGAAGGAGATTATGGGAACTATTTCTAGGAGTGCAGAAAGAAAAAGTAAATGTAATAAATGATATACTTATTTTCTAATAAAGTGTGGTTCTTAAAGAGATAATGAAACAACTCTGAACAGAACAACAATACATCTGTGAGAACACTAATAAGTTTGCTAGAATACCTACATTCAGCTACATTCAGTACCAATATTAGTAACTCTAGAAATCTAAAGTTTCTTTTTGGGAACCATAGTCTAGTCATCTTAAGAGGCTAGCTTCCCATGGGAAGCATGAATCCATCTTGTTTTTTGTTTGTTTTTTACATAAATAGCAACAATATGAACAATATGAAAGTGTCTCACTCAGTACGATGACAGCTTGTGCGGGGGACTGCCCATGAAGGGTTAAGTTTTGGGAGCTGCTCGAGCGTTATCGCTGAGCCTTAGGCANTGCATATCTGAGGTTATTGATATTTCTCCGGGCAATCTTGATTCCAGCTTGTGCTTCCTCCAGCCCAGAGTTTCTCATGATGTACTCTGCATAGAAGTTAAATAAGCAGGGTGACAATATACAGCCTTGACGTACTCCTTTTCCTATTTGGAACCAGTCTGTTGTTCCATGTCCAGTTCGAACTGTTGCTTCCTGACCTGCACACAGGTTTCTCAAGAGGCAGGTCAGGTGGTCTGGTATTCCCATCTCTTTCAGAATTTTCCACAGTTGATTGTGATCCACACAGTCAAAGGCTTTGGCATAGTCAATATAGCAGAAATAGATGCTTTTCTAATGTTTCTAAGCTAATGTTTAGCAGACTGTAATTCCAAGTTAAATGACTAATGCCTCAAAATGTTAATTCAGTCTCTAGTTAAATCTAGATACATAAGTATCTGACATTCAGGTTTGTTTTCCATTCTTCTGCTCATGTTTTCTACAGTTTCTTATTGATATTCTATAAGCACTCATCTCTGAAATAAAAGGCATGAATTTTGCTTTTATTAGCCACAGTTACCAACAGGAAAATGGCAAAAAGTGAAAAAGTAAAACTGTTAGTTGCTGAGTTGTGTCCAACTCTTTGTGACTCCATGGACTGTAGCCTGCCAGGCTCCACTGTCTAGGGAATTCTTTAGGCAAGAATACTGGAGTGGGTAACAATTTCCCTCTCAAGGCCATCTTTCTGATCAAACCTGTGTTTCCTGCACTGCAGGCAGATTCTTTACCATCTGAGCCATCAGGGAAGCTCAAATGGCAAAAACCCATTCTAAAACTTTCAAGACAAATAATCATTTGAAATTATATATGAAAAATTTAATAATTCAAGTTATATGCATGTGAATAAGAAAACAACTCTTGGAATCATTCAAATACTTCAGAAAATAAAAACTATGGGAAATTGACATCTTAGTTTGATTATACCTACTATATATACATTATACATTATATTTCTATGATAATATAGAAATAAATATTAAAATTAAGTATAAATATTAGGTATACAATTAAATAAATATAATTTTATTTCCAACAATAAAATTAAGAAATAATTCCTGCTTCTATCATTTTCACTTGTCTTTAGACTAAGTCTTCAAGTTTAACATTTAGAAGTCTACTGCGTTGTCAGTTTTACTGAACTGAAAAATGTTGATTTGCCCCCAACTTTTTCTGCTCAGTGTATGAAATTGCTTTTGGTTTAAATTACTGATATTTACTCGAAAGAAGATAATTGTAGGGATACACTGCTTTGGTGATTTCGTTATGATGATATAAAGTTAATCAACTTTTATCCAAATAGGTACTAAATTTAAAAGAATAAAAAGAAACATATAATTATTAGATTGGCTTTGTTGAGGAGGAATTCCTCTTGAATTCTTTTGGCTAGTCTAATTTAACTCACACAGAACAGATTAACAGAAGAAAAAAACATTAATTTGTACCTATGGCAATCTCATAGAAGTAGGACCCAAAAAGTAACCAAAGTAGACAGGTTTAATATATTATAGACAAAGGACCAATACATTTGTGAGGAATTGACAGGACACTGAAACTTAAATTTGAGTGCTTAATTAGTGAATAATCCAAATAGAGTTTGGGATTAGTAAAAAAAGAAAAAAAAAGTAACAATATTTATTTACGTAGTCTGTAAGGCCCCGAATTTCCTTATCACTGGTGATTAGAATGTCTGTCCACATCTTGGTATGGAGAGGGTACCCTTGGTATTGGAGATGTTTTCAGGTAGATGGGGAGAGGGTCAGAGTGTGTTTTTTGGACCAGTTGTTTTTTTAAGTAACTTTAATTTTAAAAAATCAATATTCTACTTTGTCATATTTTAGGGTGACCTGCCCTGAGCCCCAATTGTTTAAAAATATTAGACTAATATTTGCTAGTTTTTGGTCATACAGATGAACTTAACGGCATAATATGTTGATTGCTAATAAAGTCATTTAATATTCTACACATCTGCATATTTATCAGCTCTAAGTGTAGTCTTGCAATCAGCAATTTCCCCATGATAACTCTCCTGTGGTGCTTGGCAAGATAACATAATGCCTGATGAGAAGTAAGGCACTCTTGAACCAAGAGGTAGTCAGCTTTCAATTTTGGTACAAAGGAAATGAGCTCACTCTGCTGCCCCAGGCATCAGAGTCAGCACTGAGCAGGGCACCCCCGAGCAAGGAAAACCCAAGCAAGGCTAATTATTTAAAAGAGATCTGCAACATTTTCAAAATATTTTTAAAAGATGAAACAGATTGTTATGCACCCATTAGTAATATATACTTAGCATTAAAAATCCTTTTCAGTGAAAGAGTCTTATAATTTTAAAAAGTAGAGTCCTTATTAGGTGTCATACACATATTAAAACAATACAATAAATAGCTATTTCCAAAGAATTGCAGCTCATAGAATATTCTTGGTACATGATGATTCGTTAAAGAGGTTGTACATTTCTTACCATTATTAACACTAATGTAGCTACACTTGTGTACATATTTTACTGTTTATGATGCAATGTGCTGGAATAAGACCCAGCTATATTTGCTTTTCTATTACTAAGTCAAGAACTAAAATGCAAAATGCTTTGGGGAAAATTGAAGTGCAATATGATTCTATCCCTAACCATACTTTGCTATAAGTACCTTTCTAATTACATTCCCTCAGGATATGAAAGAAGTGCAAATGGTTCACCTTCTATCATGAACTATATTGGGACCTGGTATATTTTAGATAACTAAATTGTTACCAAACTATTACCAACCCAGATTCAGCAAAAAATCAGTAATCAAAAGGCAAGTATCAGTGGAAAGGAGAGATGCTTTAATCAGAAAAGCCAGTAATCTGAGAAGATGGACTCATATCCTGAGATCAACTCTGAAGATTCTGCTCAGCCATAAGTTTTTAAAGGAAAAAAAAGGTATGGGAGAGGGGAGAGAATCTCAGTGAATCATCAAAGCAGGAGGATGGGTTCTGCATCCCTCTCCTTTGAGTGCAGACTTGCTGACTCTCTCTTCATAGCTTATCTTGCCCATGTGATCTGTCTGCAAGATTGCTAAAGGGGCTGTTGGGATAGAGAGCTAGTCATTTTTAACTACCTCACTCTTTGTTCTTACTTCTTTGTATCTAGGAAAAGAATTGGTGGGTTAGGCCAGGTGTACAGTTAGGATCATTTAGTGATCGCATTCTCTTTATTTAGGTCTTCATTGCTGCATAGTCTTTTCTTTAGTTGCAGCGAATGGGACTACTCTCTAGCTGCCGTGTACTGGCTTCTCATTGCGGGGTCTTTCCTTGTTGCTGAGCATGGCCTGTAGGGCAGGTAAGCATCAGTAGTTGTGGTTCCTGGGCTCTAGAGCACAGATTCAATAGCTGTGGCACATGAGCTCCATGTAGTGTGGGATCTTCCTGGACCACAGGCTTGAAATTGTGTCTCCTGCATTGGCAGGCAGATTCTTTACCACTGAGCCACCAGGGAAACAAAGAGTGATCTCATTCTTATACTTAGGTTTTTTCAAGGTTAGAAAGTGAAGTCGCTCAGTCGTGCCCGACTCTTTGCGACCCCATGGACAGTGGCCTGCACCAAGCTCCTCCATCCATGGGATTTTTCAGGCAAGAGTACTGGAGTGGGTTGCCATTTCCTTCTCCAGGGAATCTTCCCAACCCAGGGGTCGAACCCAGGTCTCCCTCATTGTAGACAGACGCTTTACCACCTGAGCCAGCAGGGAAGTCAAAGAGCAAACAGGAAAGGAGCAGAAGAGCAGCTTTCAAAATATGTTAAATAATAGTGAATAGTACCTTCTAGATTCTTCTTAAATTGCTCCTTTCCTTTGGAACTAAAGTAACTACTATTTAGTAATCTATTGTCCATATACATCTTACTAAATATATATTTATAAAACAAGGAAAAATATGCAAGATGATTTCTTTCATGAAAACACTTGAACAAATTTACTCCCTATGTATTTATCAAATGCCTACTTTGTGCCTCTTCTTGGGATAGATCAGTGAAAACAAAAAACCAAAAATCCTTGATGTCATGGAAGTTATGTTTTCAGGGACAGGGAGAGACAGTAATTGTAATTAATGGGTAATATTAAATTAGGCTCTATTAAAGGTGATTAAATTTTATAACAATAAAAAGAGAAAAAAATAGGGCAGGATAAGGGAAATCCAGAATGCTTCTTTAGATGGAGAGATGTGTAGCTATGTTAGAGAAGATGTCCAAGGAAAAACCTCACTGAGAAGTGGACAATTTGAGCAAAAACATATAAAAGGTGAACCATGTATATATGAGAAGGGAAGAACATCAAAGAAAGAAAATTTAGCCAGTGAAAAGGTGCTAAGGGAAGAACATATTTGCTGAACTAGAGGAGCAAGAAAGACAATGTTGCTGGAATATTGTAGAAAGAAGTGAAAAAATAGGTCAGAGAGGCAATGGGGGACCAGATCAAGTAGAGCCTTGCAAGCCTTTGCTAAGAGCTTTGGATTTTAACTCTGAACCAAATGCGGAGCTACTGGAGAGCATTGAGTAAATAAGCTGAGTTATTTTAGAGAGATCCCCCTGGCTTCTTTGTTAGCTATTGAACTTGGGAAATAAGAGTGAAAACAGGTAGAGCCTACCTCAGAACTGTAAGGGTGGAAACTCTTTCTCTTCTTCCTTTCTAGATTCTTTAGTCTAATAATTAAATTAATACAAGATAGATTAACAAGAGAAAGACAAAATTGCATCTGTATGGGGGTGGGGGGTGTCTTCCCAGATGGCTGAGTGATAGAGAATCACCTGCCAAGGTAGGAAATGTGGGCTCAATCCCTGGGTTGGCTAGATCCCCTGGAGGAGGAAATGGCCATACATTCCAGTATTTTGCTTGGAAAATCCATGGACGGGGAACCTGGTGGACTACAGTCCTTGGGGTTGCAAAGAATCAGACATGACTGAGCACGCACGCATGCACACACACACACACACACACACACACACATGTGTACACATATAGGAGCCTCATAGAGACTCAAAAGGCAATCAAAAAATTGAAGCTTATATACCATCCTAAGCTAAGGAAAGGGGTAGGGATCTGGATATGCAAAGGGGAAGAAGACCATTCACAGGAAAGTGAAACAAAATGGTTAGAAAACAAAGGTTGGCCTGTTATGCAGATAAGTTTTCTTGGTAAAATGTATCTCTGGTAATGGCTCTTTTTCTGGATAAGAAAAAAAAAAATCTTATCTCTTGAAGTTTACCTATAGGTGAGGTACAAATATAGTGAGCAAAATAAACTAGTGAAATATTATAGAAGTTACATAGTGATAAGTGCTTAGAAGAAAAACACACACATACGTCAGAGAATGGGAATGTAAAATGACTGGACAAGAAGGAGTTGAAACTTTTAAAATGAATGGCCAGGACAAGTTCCACTGGTAAATGATCTTTGAGCAAAGACATTTAAGAAACAGTGAGGCTATGGTCTACCCTGGCAGTGCAGTAGTTAGCACTCTGTTCTTCCACTGCAGGGGGAGTGATCCCTGGTCCTCAGAAAATTAAGATCACAGAACCTTTGGGGTAACCAAAAAAAAAAAAGTGGAAAAGAATGAACTGTGAAGACCTTCTCATGTAGACAGTCAGCAAAGTTGTAATATTGCTTAATGAAAAACAGGTCTTCCCTTGTAGCTCAGCTGGTAAAGAATCAGCCCACAATGTGGGAGACATGGGTTCAATCCCTGGATTAGGAAGATTCCCTGGAGAAGGGAAAGGCCACCCACTCCAGTATTCTGGAGTATATTGTCAACCGGTTTGTTTAACTTATATGCAGTGTACATCATGAGAAATGCTGGACTGGATGAAACACAAGATGAAATCAAGATTGCTGAGAGAAATATCAACAACCTCAGATATGCAGATGATGCCACTCTAATGGCAGAAAGTGAAGAGGAACTAAAGAGCCTCTTGATGAGAGTAAAAGAAGAGAGTGAAAAAGCTAGCTTAAAACTCGACATTCAAAAAACTAAGATCTTGGCANCAACAACCTCAGATATGCAGATGATGCCACTCTAATGGCAGAAAGTGAAGAGGAACTAAAGAGCCTCTTGATGAGAGTAAAAGAAGAGAGTGAAAAAGCTAGCTTAAAACTCGACATTCAAAAAACTAAGATCTTGGCATCCAGTCCGATCACTGCATGACAAATAGAAGGGGGAAAAGTGGAAGCAGTGACAGATTTTCTTTTCTTGGACTCCAAAATCACTGCAAATGCTGACTGGAGTCATGAAATTAAAAATGTTTCTTCCTTGGAAGGAAAGCCATGACAAACCTACTGAAAAAAAAGGTGCAAGTGTTAGTCGATCAGTCATGTCCAACTCTTTGTAACCTCATGGACTGTAGTCCGTCAGGCTCCTCTAACCAGAGAATTCGTCAAGCAAGAATACTAGAGTGGGTTGCATTACCTTCTCCAGGGGATCTTCCTGAGCCACAGATTGAACCCAAGTCTCCTGTGTTGCAGGCAGATTCTTTATCGTCTGGTGGTATATTAAAACAGTAACTCACCAATGGTCAAAATCCTCTTAAATACTATCTTCAACTGCAGACAAAAGAGGATACTGGGGTTGTGGTTTGGGACTACTAGGTGAGTGGACAATTCACATGGAAATGAAAAAGCAAATGTTTAGCCAGCAAATGTTTGCTGGCCATGCAAAGACAATGAGTCTCTCTCATGTGTGCATATTAGTAAACTTTTGTTCAAGACACTCTTTGACAGAGTATATATAATCTGTGGAGTCTCCTAAGTCATTTCAAATATTCCAATTGGATAAAACAACACAGGTGCCTGTGTTAGAAAAAGAACTAACACGACCAAGGTTTATAGTATGTGCACTTAGATCTGGGGAGACAGAGATGTATATCTAGCTCTCTCCCAGCATAGAAAGCAGATCCCTCTACTCACTCCAGAAGATATCCAAGTTTAGGTAATATCACAAACTTACCATCTTCATTGTCAGTTGATACATAGTATAATATAAATTTGAATATGAAAGTTTGCCCAAAAAAACCCCTCAACATTTAAAACCTAAGATCATGGCATCCAGTCCCGTCACTTCATGGCAAATAAATGGGGAGAAAAATGGAAACAGTGAAAGACTATTTTGGTGGGCTCCAAAATCACTGCTAATGGTGACTGCAGTCAGTCACGAAATTAAAAGACATTTGCTCTTAGAAGAAAAGCTATGACCAACCTAGACAGCCTATTAAGAAAAAGAGACATCACTTTGCTGACAAAGGTCTGTCTAGTCAAAGCTGTGGTTTTTCCAGTAGTCATTTGTAGATGTGACAGCTGCAGCATAAAAAGGCTGAATACTGAAGAATTGATGCTCTCAAATTGTGGTGCTAGAAAAGACTCCTCAGAGTCCCTTGGACTGCAAGATCAAACCAGTCAGTCCTGAAGGAAAGCAACCCTGAAAATTCACTGGGAGAACTGATGCTGAAGCTAAAGTGCCAATATTCTGGCCACCTGCTGTGAAGAGCTGACTCATTAGAAAAGATCTTGATGCTGGGAAAGATTGATCAAAAGAGGAAAAGAGGGCAAAGTGGGATGGCATTACCAACTCAATGGACATGATTTTGAGCAAGCTCTAGGAAACAGTGAAGGACAGAGAAGCCAGGCACGCTGCAGTCCATGAGGTCATAAAGAATCAGACAAGACTGAAATACTGCACAACAACAACCAAAAAACTAAGTGCCTACAATTTTTAATAGATGGTCAGGGTATTGGTAGTTACAGTCAAATGAATTCTGGAAAAGCTTCAATGCCAACAACGTGTCTGTTTATTAAGAATAAAATAAGGGAATTTTATTTTGCTCAGTGGGGGTTGCCTAGGCACTTATAATAGTGGCTGATACATCAAAGACATTTGACAAATACTTGTTGAGAGGATAAGTAAATCACAGTACTGAATTTAAATACTAGTACTTTATCACATATCGTGCCTATTGATAGGTGGATAAGAGCATTTAAATTAGTTCTCGGTGATATACAAAACATCAGGATGGAGGAATGAGGAAAGGAAAATGTAACCAAACCCAGGTTTGACTGTTCACCTCTCATAAGCCAATAATATAAGAAATAAGATGTCAGCAGAAAGGAAAAGTGCTTTAATCAATAAAGCCAACAGTGTGGACAGAGGATGAACTCATGTCCTGACACCAACTCCAAAGATTCTGCTCAGCCATGACAGTTTTTAAAGGAAAAAATGGCAGGAAGGGGAAGAATCTCAGTGAATCATTGAGGCAGAGGGTCAGGTTCTGCACCATTTTCCACTGAGTGCACACTAGCTGACTCTTTCTTCAGATGTTATATTGCCTGCATGATTTGCCTTCTGGATTGCTAAAGGGGGCTTTTGAGGGTAGAAAGCTAGTCATTTTTTAAACTGCTTAATTCTTCATTCTTCTTTTTGTCTAGGAGAAGAATCAACAGGTTAGACAAGGCATGGTATGCATTCAGGAAAGCATAAGTCAGGAGTTATTTTAATTGCTTAGTGATCTCATTCATATAATTAGGCTCCTTTAAGTTTAGAGGGAAATAAGAAAAGGGCAAAGATACTGCTTTCATATGTATTTCTTCTTCATACCCAGTTTGGGTAGGGAGCCTCTAAAACACTTGGAATTTCCTAAGTGATAAAGAGTAATAAGTATGTCTCTTAAAATTCATAACAAATCCTTTTCAGCTACACATGAGCTTATTTTATAAAGTGACTTCGGGAAAGCACCTAAAAATGGGGACTAGTTGCCAAGAGAAAGAAGCATGTGAAGAAGGTTAAAAGGTTAAGCCATTCTGGGATTATTTAATAAAGCCAACATTAAGAGGAAACAGATTTAAGGGCCTAGAAATAGATTTAAGGGACTAGATCTGATAGACAGGGTGCCTGATGAACTATGGACAGAGGTTTGTGAAATTGTACAGGCAACAGGGAACAGGACCATCCCCAAGAAAAAGAAATGCAAAAAAGCAAAATGGTTATTGGAAGAGGCCTTACAAATAGCTAAGAAAAGAAAAGTGAAAAGCAAAGGAGAAAAGGAAAGATATACCCATCTGAATGCAGCGTTCCAAAGAATAGCAAGGAGAGATAAGAAAGCCTTCCTCAGTGATCAGTGCAAAGAAATAGAGAAAAACAATAGAATGGGAAAGACTAGAGATCTCTTCAAGAAAATTAGAGATAGAGAGGACACATTTTATGCAAAGATGGGTTCGATAAAGGACAGAAACGGTATGGACCTAACAGAAGCAGACGATATTAAGAAGAGATGGCAAGAAAACAAACAAGAACTGTACGAAAAAGATCTTCGTGACCCAGATAATCACAATGGTGTGATCACTCACCTAGAGCCAGACAACCTGGAGTGCGAAGTCAAGTGGGTCTTAGGAAGCATCACTATGAATAAAGCTAGTGGAGGTGATGGAATTCCAGTAGAGCTATTTCAGATCCTGAAAGATGATGCTGTGAAAGTGCTGCACTCAATATGCCAGCAAATTTGGAAAATTCAGCAGTGGCCACAGGACTGGGAAAGGTCAGTTTTCATTCCAATCCCAAAGAAAGGCAATGCCAAAAAATGTTCAAACTACCACACAATTGCACTCATCTCACATGCTAGGAAAATAATGCTCAGAAAAGGCAGAAGAACCAGAGATCAAATTGCCAACATCCACTGGATCATCAAAAAGCAAGAGAGTCCCAGAAAAACATCTATTTCTGCTTTATTGACTATGCCAAAGCCATTGACTGTACTGTGGAATATTNGGAAAATAATGCTCAGAAAAGGCAGAAGAACCAGAGATCAAATTGCCAACATCCACTGGATCATCAAAAAGCAAGAGAGTCCCAGAAAAACATCTATTTCTGCTTTATTGACTATGCCAAAGCCATTGACTGTACTGTGGAATATTCTTAAAGAGACGGGAATACCGGACCACCTGACCTGCCTCTTGAGAAACCTATATTCAGGTTAGGAAGCAACAGGTAGAACTGGACACAGAACAACAGACTGGTTCCAAATAGGAAAAGGAGTACGTTAAGGCTGTATATTGTCACCCTGCTTATTT
>SJYV01024203.1:0-13391 GCA_006410875.1 Neotragus pygmaeus | reverse complement strand
TGGGAGGGATTGGGGGCAGGAGGAGAAGGGGACGACCGAGGATGAGATGGCTGGATGGCATCACGGACTCGATGGACGCGAGTCTGAGTGAAATCCGAGAGATAGTGATGAACATGGAGGCCTGGCATGCTGCAATTCATGGGGTCACAAAGAGTTGGACATGACTGAACGACTGAACTGAACTGAGCAAGAAACAGATTCACATTCCGATCTTTCAGATCGGCTGCGGTCCTTAACCATCGCAGCATCGGCCTCCGGGACAGGGCTTCCTGTCTTCAAATACAGAGCTAGATTAATGGACTTAACCTAGGCAAGAGGAAATTCCCCTGGGATGCCATGGCAGTTGCTGATGCTTTCTTGCATTCCAACCTTTGTCCTTGATATTCCATTTATTGGGGGAATGCTTCAATATTTGTAATTTATAGTGCAAATATCCTTTACCTTGCTCTGTGCAAAACACTTAAATGAGGACTGCCAGCTGGCGCACACAGCAGGAGGGCAGCCACCTTTCTAATTTCTGGATAGTGTTGAGGAGGTCTGCAAATCTGGAACACAATATAGCCATTACTAGGCAGCCGGTGTGCCCGTCCTGATGCATTGTGGGTCAGGGAAAACAGTGCTTTGTTACCATGGAAACAAAATGAGTTTGAGAAGGCTGAAAGCAAAACTCCAGAATTCAGAGTACCCTTTAAAGATGGCAGAGAGGGAGAAAGCTCTATCACCATTTACCATATAAGAACTAGTTCTAGAATGTCTAGACTTTAATGAAATCAATTATTCTGGCTGTCTTGAAAGACAGGGAGAAACGTGATCCCCAGAAGTGTCTGATAAGTGAGTCTGTAGCCTTGAAGGGAAGCAGGAAGCCTTCTCCCATCCTCTGACTTCACATCAAGGGTCTTGGGCTCACTCTGTCTGTCTTTCCAGAAAGGTGTGCCATTCAGGAACTCCATGGGAACGTCTACAGACTCCCCAAGGCCGAGGGAGCCCAGTCCTGACACCGTGCTCCGAGAGAGATGGACGGAGTTGTCACTTCACAACCCCACATGCTGCTCTGGTCTTCCTGCTTGTTCACCAAGATAAGAACTCCCGCTGATGGGTAGTTTTCCTTTTTTAGTATATATGTTTTATCCAAGAGCGTTGGTCCTGTAGGAGCCATTATGGGAACAGAACTTGAAAAGCACTTATTTACCTTATGATATTTGGTTTGTTTATTTAAACTTGATTTTGTTAAAGGCTCAGTACCATGTTTTAAACATTATTTTTGCTGCTCTGGGTCGCTGGCAGAGTGCGCAGGCTCTTGGTTGCCCCCTGGCATGTGGGATTTTCCCAGGCCAGGAATCACACCTGCATTGAAGGCAGGTTCTGAACCACTGGACCACCAGGGAAGTCTCAGTAGCTCTGTTTCTTGAGAGCAAAATCTTATTAGGTGACTTAGGTCAACTGACTTGGGGTGTGGGGTGCCCAGAACCTCCACATCTCTGTTGCTGCTGTGAACACTTCAGGCATAAGCGAGCAGGAAGCAGAGGGGCTGGGAAGGGGAGCACACCCCGCTTTTTCCAGGCCCAGGAGCCGAGCCCTCGTGGATGGGGGTAGCCAGGCCTGACCTGGGCTCCTCCTGAGGACACGGCGTGAACATCGATTCTGTGAGAGTGTAGCTGAGGAAATAGCCCGAAATGCCGCAATTATGGTTCATCTGTTGCTATGGTATTTCTGTGGCCGGTTTGGCTCCATGGATGTCTTGATTATTCTCAATACCCATTTATGGAACTCTCTGCTCATCACTGTGGGCTCTGACACCGTCTTCACATGGTGCTCTGGTAACAGACCCCCATTAGCATCAGCACCATCTCTCAACGCACAGGAAGCAGGTGTTGTTTCAATAACTAAAATCAGGGAAAGTGAAAGAAAAGATATATGACAAAGGACATTATCATTCTAATAATGGAAGCTCAGCTTTAGGTTAAATTACAATTGACATAAATTGATGTTTTGATGTCAAAAGACACCATTTGATAGCATTGAGGTTTTGACATCTAGTTGGGGGCACAGTTGAGAGGAAACATTGTTTGATGAATAGGTGACTGATTGTAAAGAGAAGTACAGTGAGGCTAAAGGAGGACATTGCCAACAGCCTTGGCTCTTAGGCCTCTGGTCTCCAAAGAAACTGTGGAGAAAACTAACTGATTCACAGTGCAGGCTTTTATGTACCAGAGGCTATGTTCAGAGAATATTTACAAGTTAGGAATAATTATGTACATATAAATAATAAATTAAAATACCATAATAGTGTTAGCAATAAAAAAGAGAAAAAAATGAAACTTCCTGTTGGTAAACAAATTACCGTGTATTCATGCAACAGAGCTCTATGTGCCTCTGTGTACTAAGTTGCTTCAGTCCTGTCTGACTCTTGGCAGCTCTATGGACTGTAGCCCACCAGGCTCCTCTGCCCATGGCACTCTCCAGGCAAGAATACTGGAGTGGGTTGCCATGCCCTCCTCCAAGACATGTTCCCAACCCAGGGATCGAACCTGTGTCTCTTGTGTCTTCTGCATTGACAGGCAGATCCTTTACCACTAGTGCTACCTGGGAAGCCCGTAGAATTCTATATCACAGTGGAAATGAGTAAGAGTTATGTGCATCAGCACCCACAGACAGCATCCCAAACAGACACGCAAGAAAGAACAAAGTGCTTACAATATTGCACTGCTTATGGAGACTTCAAAACTATGCAAGACTAAGCAATATAAGGCTTGAGGGCGCACTACTATGTACGTATATGTACTATGTACGTGCACTATGTACCTGCATGTACTATGTAAGAATTACAAAGAGAACGAAGTGAATAAAAATCACAAAATTAAGTGAATAAGGAACATAAAACACAACACACACACATATATGAACAAATCAGCTATGACCTTCAACAATATTGGTCCAATTCTAATGCTTAAGCTAAGTAGTTGGACTGAAATGTTCGTAAGATTATTCTTTGTATCTCGTATACTTTCGCTGTCTCCTTTCGGTTTATGAACTACAGTACTGGCCTTCGACTTGCTTTCCTTCTCTACCTGCAATCCATAACTTTCCCTTTGTCCATTCTGGGCTGTCCCAGCACTTGCCTCCCATCCTCACAGGAGACAACTCGCTTGGCTCAGAGAATATGCTCTTCACAAGGGAATTATAAATGATTCCCAACCCCCGTGATTACCATTTAGTAATAATGAGAATAACTAAGTGGCTGAATTCACAAATATATGAGTTTCTGTCTTAAAAAAAATGCAACCGTGAACCAGAATGATAATGATTTATAAATTTTTGAACAGAAGATATTGGCAAAGTCATACAAAATAGAGGATCTTTACTGCCTTTCTTCCTTTATATGATTTTTCTGGAATAAAACAAGATCATATTAGAGAGCTACTGTACAGTTCCCCTTCCTGTCTGAGGTGGAACTGAGGCGGTGCGGTGCGATTCAGTTCAGTTCAGTCTCTCAGTCGTGTGCGACTCTTTGCAACCCCACAGACTGTAGCACGCCAGGCTTCCCTGTCCTTCACCATCTCTGGGAGCTTGCTCAAACTCATGTCCATCGAGTTGGCGATGCCATCCAACCATCTCATCCTCTGTTGTCCCCTTCTCCTCCTGCCTTCAGTCTTTCTCAGCATTAGGGTCTTTTCCAATGAGTCAGTTTTTTGAATCAGGTGGCCAAAATATTGGAGTTTCAGCTTCAGCATCCATCCTTCCAGTGAATATTCAAGACTAGTTTTCTTTAGGATGGACTTGTTTGATCTCCTTGAAGTCCAAGGGACTCTCAAGAGTCTTCTCCAACACCACAGTTCAAAAGCATCAATTCTTTGGTGCTCAACTTTCTTTATGGTCTAGCTCTCACATCCATACACGACTACCGGAAAAACCATAGCTTTGACTAGACGGAGCTTTTTCAGCAAAGTAATGTCTCTGCTTCTTAATATGCTGTTAGGTTGGTCATAGCTTTTCTTCTAAGGAGGAAGCATCTTTTAATGTCATGGCTGCCATCACCATCTGCAGTGATTTTGGAGTCCAAGAAAATAGTCCATCACTGTTTCCATTGTCTCCCCCGTCTATTTATCATGAAGTGATGGGACCGGATGCCATGACCTTCGTTTTTTGAATGTTGAACTTTAAGCCAGCTTTTTCACTCTCCTCTTTCACTTTCATCAAGAGGCTTTTTAGTTACTCTTCACTTTCTGCCATAAGGGTGGTGTCATCTGTGTGTCTGAGATTATTGATATTTCTCCCGGGCAATTCTTGATTCCAGCTTGCACTTCATCCAGCCTCACAGTTCACATGATGTACTCTGCATATAAGTTAAATAAGCAAGGTGACAATATACAGCCTTGATGTACTCCTTTCCCAATCTGGAATCAGTCCATTGTTCCATGTCTGGTTCTAACTGTTGCTTCTTGACCTGAATACAGATTTCTCAGGAGGCAGGTAAGGTGGTCTGGTATTCCCATCTCTTTAAGAGGCAGAGGTACATAAAGAAACTTATTTAAGGTCATAAAACACTGAGTGTACCCAGGGACTCAGTCTCCGAATAACGGGCCAGCCCACCCCATCCCCAGCCTCTGCTCTCCCCTCTGATAACGTCACTATGAGAGGGAGAATCAGGTGGAGTCTGGCAATGGTTCTAACAGAGCACTGGATTGGGAGGCGATCGATCTGGGTTTAAGTGTTAAATTTATAATCTACAATTGCAGCCACCTGCTATGGAGGAACCACCTCTGTGGGATGGTATATTTTAATACCCTGGTGAGCAGGCAGAATTCCCGACTAGATTCAACAACAAAGGTTTATGTGCAGAATCTGATGTGATCTAATTGTAGCCCAAGAAGCAAGGGCAGGTGCTTGCTTGGCTTTTTCTCCAAATGTGCCCCTTTCAATACCACAGTCTTTTAGTTCTTCCAGCATTTTGGGGGCAGGCACCCATTAGGTGCTACTCCTCCTGTGAACACCTTGCGGCTTTTGCCTGTGCGAGGCTTTCCGTAGGCGCCTGGGGCAGCAGCAGACAGTAAAGAAACCAAGATGGTAGGGGTTATGGGGACCGCAAATCTTTAAAAACAAGAAGGCTGTTGGCAGCCAATTAAGCTGACTGTGCTCTTTTCCCCACGGGGACCCAGTGTGCAGCGGCTGCAAACAGCCTTCTTGGTAGTGCATGCAGCTTGTTACCCATACAGGTTGCCCTAAGGGTCCCTGGAGACAACTCTTCCCAGTGGACCTTCATGACTGGCATGCTGGCCCCAGTCTGGGCTCCAAGCAGGTGTGTGTGGTGCCTCTGGAAAGCCCAGGGGTACAATGGCCAGGGTCCACGTCGGCCAAGTCTTACTGTCCATCCACACCAAGCTACAGAACAAGCAGCGTGTGACTGAAGCCCTGTATGGGGCCAAGTTCAAGTTCTGGCCTCCAGAAGATCCCCTTCTCCAAGTGGGGATCTACCAAGTTTCACATGGATGAATGTGAAAACACGGTGGCAGAGAAGCCATCCCAGTGGCTGTGGAATCAAACAGGTCCCTAACTGTGCCTTCTGGACAAATGGGGCCTGCACTCATGAAAGCCTGGTCACTGTCCCCTCCTTACTCAAGCCCAGCAATAAACCTTACTTTCCTGTCCAAAAAAAGGAGGAGGCTGGGAAACATCTCCAGCCCCATCTTTGCCAGCAACACTAAGAAGCAGAGTAGCCAGCTCACTTCCAGAAAGCAAGCCTACCTTTGTTGGGCAGCCTTCTCTCACGATCAGACCGCCTTCTCCTGGTGCTTTCCTCCTGGGGCCTCCTCAGCCTCCAGTGCAAACCCATCTGCTAATCAGTATTCTGATCCTAACTGGGACGATTCTTTCCAGCTATCTAAAGTATAAGAAGTTCACTAGTGGGGGATCAAATACAGGGAGGGCCACAGGCCTGCCTGAGGACTCAGAAGCTGCCAGGAATCCAGAATTCTGGAGGGTCAAGGCACAGGAAGCAGCAGGCTCGCTCTCTGCATGAAAAGTCTAGCCAACAAGAGAGCGGACAACAATACAGCAACTGTGAACAGATTCTAAGCACTGCTTCCCATCAGTGAGTCAATGGGACCCCGCGTGGGAGCGTCCAGCAGGTCCTGCCGCGGGTCAGGCCTGTGCTCCTGCCATCTGGGAGAAGGAAAACAAGGTCACTTTTCCTTTCGACTTTGGTATCAGGAACTAGGACTCTGCATCAGGTGATGGGTTTTCACTAAGACCTCATAGACTACAGCCCTCCAGGCTCCTCTGTCCATGGGATTCTCTAGGCCAGAATACTGGAGTGGGTTGCCATGCCTTCCTCCAGGGGATCTTCCCAACCCAGGAGTCTCCCATATCTCCCACATTGGCAGGAGGATTCTTTACCCACTGAGCCACCGGGAAAGCCCACATCCAAATTGGGATAGTTTTTTCCTTGTCTGAAATCTCCCTAAAAGCAAAGATCATGCTTTGTTCAACACTTTAACCTGTGGTTCTTTTTAAGGAGTGGTTTTCCATAAGAGACTATATCTTTTATTTCTGGGAAAGTCCCAGATAAAATAAATGTGTCCAGGAAAAAAAGAGAATAACAATACTATAGCCTATGAGGCAGGTACAATTATCCTCATTCCCACGGTACAAACGGGAAAAGTGAGTCTTCAAAAGTAAGTCATTTACTAAAGTTCACATAAAAAGTAAGTGAATAATCGGGTGTAAACGCAGCTTTCCAGGAAGTCCTGAGCACTGATTGTGGTGGACCTGGTCACTGGCCTTTAGGGTCTGGACAAGTTTCCTGGAGCTGGTTCACAGCCTGGGCGATACCACACTGGTGGCGTCAAAGCACCAAGACGTATGCTCTCACAGGCCTGGAGGCCAGGAGTCCAGGACACAGGTGTCGGCAGAGTCAGTTCTGCCTTGCCCGAGGGAGAACCTCTGCCGGGCAGATCCTTGGAGCTTCCTGGCTTGTGGACCCACGGCCCCATCTGTGCCCCCGTCATCATCACACGGGCCCCTCCTTGGCATCCGGGTCCCCTCCTCTCTTCTCATGGGATGTTGTTGTTCATTGTTGTTCAGTCGCTAAGACGTGTCCGACCCTTTGCGCCCCCATGGATTGCAGCACAGCAGGATCCTCTGTCCTCCAGTATCTCCCAGAGTTTGCTCAAACTCACGTCCATCGAGTCAGTGATGCCATCCAACCATCTTATCCTCTGCTGCTCCCTTCTCCTCCTGCCTTCACTCCTTCCCAGCATCAGGGTCTCTTCCAGTGAGCTGGCTCTTAGCAGCAGGTGGCCAAAGTATTGGACCTTCTTATAAGGATACTGGTCACTGTAAACAGGGCCCACGCTAAACCAGGATGACCTGATCTTACCTAGTGACATCTTCAAAGACCTTATTCTGAGTTAGATTACATTTTGAAGTTCCGCATGGACAGGAATTTGTGGGGACACTATTCAACCCAGTTCAGAGTCTCCCAGATCTGGACTAAGGGTCTTGGCCCCTCCCTGGCTTCGTGACCTCACAATCCTCACTCCCATGGCAGTTGTGATGTCTAGCTCAGGGGAGAGTACATCCTGGTTTGCCCCAGATGGTCCCTGCTGCCCTGACATCCCTTTAACATTGTCCCGTTTACTCTCAAAAGTGTCTCCGTTTGAACAATAAATGGCACAGTCACTTCACATGTGTCAAAGTCTAACTCACAGGAGGCTCTAAACAAGTAGCACCATCTGGTATCAGAAGAGGTGGCATTCAGGGACGGGACCACAGGCGTGGTATAGGCTTTCTGTCACCAGGAGGTGAAGGCTGAGCCCACAGTTAACAGTTTTGGCTCCAAACCGGAAAGAACCATTTGTGTGGGCAGTGTGGAAAGGAGGCTAAATCACGTGCTGGTTGGAGCGTGCAGAACTGTCCCGTGAGTAGATGCGTCTCCAGCCCTGTGGACGCAGTCTCGTGGATGTATTTAAGTCGACAGTTAAAGGGGGTGGGGGAGGGATGGCTGAAGCTCATCCAGACTTCTCCAGCTTGGCACAGTCAGGCAAACAGCGCAGCTTCCAAAGTCGGCTGAATTCCTGAATGAATTGTGAAGACATTTCCCAAATTGAAGTTCATGACACTCAAGTGGGGGTAATTCCAGCTTTTCAAGACAAAGTCTAAATCACTTTCATTTCTTTGTAAAGTGACCTAATTTGATGCTTCCACTGGTTTGCATGGCAAGTGTCTTGAACTTTTTCTGCATCAGAATCAGCCCCATGTTTGCCAGAAGTACAGTTTCCAAGACCCCTACCCAGACCTACTGAAGACGAGCATTCAGGGTGGAGCACAGAGGACCCTCACTTTTAAACACCACCCCTGGTGATTCTCTGCTCATTCACTAGGAGGGGAGCTGCAACCTCAGGGCACTTGTGATTCAGCTTGGACAGGAAGAAAGGAGGCCCAACCAGCTAGGGCCCAGCACACTGCCTTTACCTATTAAAATTTATCACCAAATGTGGATTCAGGAACAATCCTGAGACTCTTGAACACTTTTTCTCTTATCTCCTTAAATATTGAACTCAATGATGCCTTCCCATCTTCAAATCAACTAAAAGCAAAGTGTAATTTTTCTCTGTGGCTTTGTTGTTGTTATTATTGTTTAGTTGCTAAGTCCTGTCTGACCCGATGGATTGTAGCCCACGGCTCCTCTGTCCGTGCGATTCTCCAGGCAAGAATACTGCAGCAGGTTGCCATTTCCTTCTCCAGGGCATCTTCCTGGCCCAGGGGATGAACCCAAGCCTCCTGGGTCTCCTGCATTGTAGGCAGATTTTTTTTTACCACTGAGCCATGCAGGAAGCTCCTTCTATGGGTATGTTAGAATGCAAAATGAGGACATCAAATTCTACCACAAACCTGAAAAAAGGTTATATCAAAAATAATGTGTGATAAAAAAGTGTAAAGATTTTTCCACTCTGAAAGCACTTATTCACAAAGGATCAGGTTGTTGGTCTTGTTCCAAGGCCTTCCAGAATAATAATAGTTAAAAACACAAAGAGTAAAATGTATATAAAAATGCAACAACACACAGGTTAAGGTTTTCCCGCAGACATGTACTAAGTGGATTATTCTGGAAACTTAGCCCCCTACTGAATCTATTTCATAGAAAAACATAAAATGTTTACAGAGTCCTCCTACATTTCCCAGGGACTTAAATTTCAAATCACACCGTGCTGTTTTTAAGCCCTGAGGTCAAGCAGGAAGAGATTTCTTTTATGTTGGAAAGGAATCAAGGGATTCGAGCATATTTTAGCTCATCTTTCATTTCCAAGCACTCCTTAGACATTAATAAGTGTAATCCCCTAATTTGGCAAAGAAACCCAGCCCCCTCGATATCGGGCCTTTGCCTGGGCTTGAACAAAGAGGGCAAGACTGCCCCAAATCCAGGAGGGGCCGTGACTCCCCCAAACCTTTGACCACCCTCTTTCCCCAAATTACAACTTTTCAGTTAGGAAATTAAAGAAAAGAAAAGAAAAATATTAAAAATGCAATCATAAGTGTGTCTATGCATCATTAAGGATGGACCTTTTTCTTGTCACTTTCCAAACTTTAAATGTGAATTTTTCTTCTAACTGCTGGATTTCATTCTTCTGGGAAAAAAAGGGTAGCCCTTTAAGAACCCGAAAATGAGGCTTCCACCTAATACTAATTTTCTTCTTAGTTATAAAGGCTATTGTTTGTTTGAACAAAGAGAAATAGGAGCTATTAGCAGCTGTTTACATTATGGGAATGAGGGCACAGAGGGGGGAGGGGAGGGAACCTCGCTCCCTAATGAGCGGAGAACGGCTTACTTGTAAACTGTAGGCCCCGAAAGGAAAGCGGCCACTCGTATCTTCTAGTCCTTCCATCCAACCAATATGCTGTATTGACCATTATTGTTAAATGCCACCAACATATTTTAGATAGATTAGGTTTAGTGTTAAAATTTAGATTAAACAAGCAGAGTCTGATTTTCAAAACCAACATAGCACCCTAGAACTCTGGGAGCAGGTTTGTATAGAAACACCCTGGAGCCAGGCTGAGCACCCAGGGCAGCCACGTGGGGGTCTCCACGGCCAAAGGAAGCCTGGCTTCTCAGAAGAGGCCGCAAAACAGGCCCTCAATAAATATTTATAGAACAAATGAGTGAATGAATTTCACTTGAATTAAACATGACTCGTCCACGCCTGGCATAATTCCCTTTCATTCCAGTGAACGGAAGCCCGGCTGAGAGCAGGGAAGTTCCCTGAGCTGCCCAGCTGCCTGGGGGCTTTTCCGGCCTGGGCCAGGGCAGGAGGAAGCCCCAGCTAACTCATAGTCACTCCTCAGAATACTTTTATTAAAGGGGAAAAAGTCACCAACGATGATATCCAGGGACAAGCTTCTGCCACCCTCCCATTCCGTGTTCCATCTGGCCATGCCCTGTTTCACTCACAGGGCACATGCGACCCAAGTCAGAATTTTTTTTTTTCTTTTAATCTTTGGGGAAGAAACAGAAAAGGAGGAGACAGCAGAGTAACAAGTGCAGATTAAATATGAGGCAGGTCCAGGCTTTTAATACCACTGTGTTTAACTTACCAGATAATCAAGAGCATTAAATGCAGGCGTAATTTGTCAGCAAGCTCCCTCCATTGTTCCCTGAAGCATGCGGGGTGGGAGGGTGTGGACTAACTCAATTCACGAGGGACTCGGTGTTTACATCCACGAGTCCTAATGGAAAGGCACACCGTTTTCAAACTGGAACAAATAAATCACAATGCCCTTTGCGGCTAAAACCGGGGACCTTGCAATGCCCCTCTCTCGGTGGACGAGCTACATTTGGAAAGATGTTTTCTTCAGTGTGGAAATCTCTACTTGCTGGCTACTGCAGCAAGTCCCAGAAGGTTAGTTTTTGAAGAAGTCTCCAGGAGACTCGGATTCTGCTCTCTGCCTCTCCCTCACGACTTTACCTTTTTTTTTCCCCCTAAGAGACTTTCATTTGTTGCTTCTAGAAAGCCAGGTGCATGGCAGTCCATCTCTCCGGCGGAACCGTTTCATGGTGGGGCGCCCATGGCGTGCGGGGCGGCGGGCAGGAGCTGCAGAGGAGGGCTTAGGGGAGGAGGGCCCGCCGCCTGGGGAACCGCGGTCGAGTCCCCGGCCCACCTCTTCTGGCAGCCCTGAGCTAGGAGGGAGTCGGCTTTTCTACGACACGCACTGACCAGTCTTTCAGAGATTTAAAAAATCCCTTCTGTGAGCCCAGCCTTCCCCGTGGCCGCCCAGAACAAGCGAGTTCCCAGGATTTGGGGTTCCAGAAGTTATGGGCAAACTGCGTTTGCATAAAATGGGGGCGTGATGGGGGAGGGGGAGGGAGGGCTCTCGGAGTGCCTGTTTCCCACGGTTTACAAACAGTCTGAGGTTGCTCTTAGCCCTTGTGCTTCCTTTTAAAAGTGAGGCAGTGGCATTTTGCATTTAATCCAGGCTAAAGCTCTTTGGTATAGTTACTTAAAAGGTTTTCAAGTGGCCAGGACTGCGCAGTTTGGATCCCATCTTTGCAAAGGTTATATGAGTCCGTTTTCTAGAAAGCCTTTGTGGGCCCAAGCACGGGCCTCTGTCCTGCAGAAAAGGCGCGGGGGTTTAAGCAGGGTTCTCCCAGCTCACCCACCCCACCCCGTCGGTGCGCCCTGCGGGGCTGTGGGCACTCGCTTGTAGCATTCGGATGGAGGCGGAACCACCTCCATCCGCGTGGCCGCGGCCTCCCAAGAAACCGGAGCAGGATCCGGAGCAGGTCAAGGAGGCGCGGCCCAGACCGGCCAGCAGGGGACGCCGCGGGCCCTGTCGAAACAAAGGCTCGCGGCCGGGAGCCGGGAAGTGGGGGCGGCGCCCGGGGCCGGGGCGCGGGGGGTCTCCACCTCGCGCCCTCCGCAGCCGCAGCCCAAGCCCGCCCGCGGCGCGGGGGGCTGACCCAGGGCAGCCCGGGCCCCCGGGAGGGGACGGGCGGGGGTGACCTGGTGTCTTTCCCAAGATGGTTCCCACGGGCCACGCGGTCGCGGGCCTCTGTCCCCGGGTCACCGACGGGCTTCCCCGCAGCGCAGTGCGGTCGCCCGGGAGGCTGCGAGGCGGGGACCCCAGGCCCGCGTGGGCACGGCCGCCGAGGCCTGCGCCGTCCCGGGGGACAGGTCCTCTCGCCCGCGCCGCCCGCCCCCCGGCCACTCCCCGCGCTGACCTCATTCCGGGGTCGCGCCGAGCAGCCTGCCTTCCGCGCCCGGGACCTTGCAGGCTTTTTTTTGCGTTTGCACACGCGGCGTGGGCGGTCTCGTCCTCAGAGGAGTCACCGCCTTTATTTCTGGTACCGGTCACCCCCCTCTTCCCGCCCCCCGCCACCGAGCAGTCACTTTGGCACGGCGTCACGTGGCCCCCGGGGCCGGCTTCCCGCCCCGCACCAGGTGAGCGCGGAGCCGCGCGCACGCCGTCTGCACGGCCATCCCAGCCGGGCCTGCGAGGCTCGGACTGCCGCCAGGCTCTAGTGCAAGTCGGGTCAAGGTGGCCTGACGGGACCTGCCGAGGGAGCCCGGGGCCTCTGGAGAGTCTGCGCAGGGGCCTGAGAGAACACAAAGGGCCCGTGAGTCAGGCTCCTCCCTGCCGGCGCGCAGGCTCCTCCCCAATGAGTGGGGGACACACGGAAGCATCTTCACCCACGCGGGCCACACCTGGGGGCTCGGGATTCCTGCGCCTTTGTCACACTGCCCAAACCCTTGGGAACCCAATCCAAAACTTTAGTTTCAGGCTACACGGCCAGGTCTTTCCCAACACTGAAGGGGTTAGCTGGGGGAAAAAAAAATCAAAGCCAAGTTTTGAGATTAAATTTCCTGTGTATCTTCAATACGTTAGAACAGAAATTCAGAAGGGAAAAAGCACTGGGAACGAACTTTTCTCCTGTGCCCCAGTGAACCCACGGCCCCCTCACCCTCCCCGTCAGAGTGGGGAAAATCTGAATACTGTGATTATAACAGACTGCATTGGACACATTTTCTTTTTTAAGATAAAAGTTTTATTTCACAGAGAAGCACAAAGCCACCACTGTCGTGAACAAGCCGGGGCCTCCTGGGGGCTGGAGGACCTTCCAGATGGGAACAAAAGGCATTGGCTCTTGATTAAGGAAAGTCACTGGTGGGCCCAGCCCTTGGGCCCCGGTCCTCCCCCACCTCTGGACCCTGGCCTCCCACTGCAGAGCTTCTTGGGCGCCAGACCTGGCCTTTCCCTCCCAGCCCCCTTACCTTTGTTAAGTCACCCTCAGGCCTCAGCCTGCTTCTGCCCCCATTCGTCATACCCACCAGGGCTCTTGTCCTCTTCAATCAATGGAAATTGATTAGAAGTCAGACAAGAAATTCAGGCAGGCTTTA
>SJYV01024202.1:0-24142 GCA_006410875.1 Neotragus pygmaeus | reverse complement strand
CAGCCCAGTTGTTTTGTTCATGATGGCTTTCGATTTTTACTGGTGAACTTAAATCTGTAATTCTTAGAAGAGAATGATGAAAGAGAGGACATGAGGCAGGGGGAGCTTGTTATATTTTAAAGGTTCAGGTTACAACTGAATACAAAAGACTTAGCAAAATTCATTTTGAAACAGAACATTTAAATTGCAAATAGTGCAAATAAATCAAAGTGCATACTGATTTAATTGGCTGACTTAAAAAAAATACTCAGCAGTAACAATACAGCTTGATTTGTCATTTGACAAATGGTGGACTGGGAAAACTGAACCCGTCACAATTATTCTACCTCAAGTTTATTTTTGCAGGAAGACTTCCCAGAAAAATCTAGCCCATAATGTACCCTCCAGACCTCACCAAAGGATTAAGCCTTATAACCTACTCAATATTGCTAAGTGGCTTTATTCTTATTAGTTTTACCTTATAATTTTGCAGTTAATAATAAAACTGCTCTGTGTTGCTATTTGATATCTTATTTCTTCAATAGATAGCATAAGATGAGGGCCCTATCTGACACTTTTCTTGAATCTTGAACTTCTCATTTAATGACAAAAATTGCAATATCATTCCTTAGGCACTGTCTGATTCTTTATAACCCTTTGGACTGTAGCTCATCAGGCTCATCTGTCCGTGAGATTTTCCAGAGAAAAATACTGGAGTGGGTAGCCTTTTCCTTCTCTAGTGGATCTTTCTGAACCAGGGATTGAACCCACGTCTCCTGCATGTCCAGCATAGCAGGCACATTCTTTACCCACTGAGCCACTGGGGAAGGCATTATCATAGCATTAATTAAAGTATCCTGAGTTGATACCCTCTTCTATTTCAAAGCAGAGGATCCAATTTACAGTAGACCCTTCTTTGGGAGCTTAATAGCTATTTATTACTGTTCCATTTATTTTATAATTTTATTCAGCTACTCCTTTTTATACAGAATTCTAGAGTCCATTGATAAGTTGAATCGTCTTTAGACTGCCTCTTTTTCTTTTCACTTAAAACATAGGTTTATATTTTAGGAAGAAAAAGGGATAAGAAGCAGTCTCCCATTGTTTCTTTCTTTCTTTTTTTTTTTTGCTTTTCTGACATCCGCTCTTCTAAGCTTGTTTGACCTTACTGTATGTAGAGATGGAAGAGGGGAGTAAATGTTTGGAATCATAAATCTCATTTTGTTTATTCTAGTGTTCCACCCCTTGTTCTCCCCAGTTGTACTTTAAGCCTAGTCTTATTTTTGTTTTCAGTAAGGATTTTTGACAGATGCATTTTATATTTAATTTAATGAGAAAAATGGAGAAAAATATCTTACCTTCAATGAGGTCACAGTGTGGGAAGAGATTCAATAATCACTCAGTTAATTAGCTTGATTATAAAGTAGAGGCTTCCAGTTAGCAGAATTTCTGTTTAACTGGATTTTCTAATTAACTCAGGATTAACCCATCTGTTTAGCTGTTTAGAGAAGAGAAGCTTCTGACTAACGGGTTATTCTCAGTGGTACTCCTGTGTGCATATGAATATGAGTTGATAGTTCAGTGTATAATTTTAGAGTTCATTTTTTGCCAGTGCAAGATAGCATTTCACCAGGGAGATACTTTTAAGAAAAATAAGAAGTAAAGTACATCGTCTAAGAAGGGCTTATGCCAAGAAAGGAGCACTGTGCATGACATAACCGCGGCTGGGGACAGTTCCCAATCTGGTGGGGGAGCTAAACAAGTGAAGCAATGGCTACTGTACAGTGCGGTATGCGCTCCTCGGCGTGGAGGAGGAAGCTTCCACTTCCATCTTCAGGCGCAGGAATGGCTTCCAGAGGACAAGGGACAGCATGGGAAGCAGGCTAGAGATGTACAGGGCCATTTCCTATGAATGGCTTCCAGAAATTCCTAATTACATTGATTTGAGCAAGTGGAAAGATAAATGTCTTAGTCTGTTCAAGCTACTATAACAAAACACCTTAGACTGAGTGGCTTTTGCACAAGAGCATTTGTTTCTTACTGCTCTGGAGTCTGGGAAGCACAGGATCAAGGTGCTGGCAGCTTTGGTGTCTGGTGAGACCCTGCTTCCGAGACATCTGTCTCTTCACTAAAACCTTGTGCAGTAGAAGAGAAGGATGCTTCCTGGGTCTTTTTCATAAGGTCACTAAGTTCATGCACACTGCCCTCATGACCTAATCATCTTCCAAAGGCCCACATCCTAACACCAAGACCTTGGTGGTTAGGATTTCAACATAACAAATTTTAGGGGAACACAGAAATTCTGATCACAGCAGATCATGTTGTTGACTCCTTCTCATTCTATTTTGAGAAATAAAATATTGCTACACAGCAGGGTACAAATCTTGTGTCAATTCTGTGTAACTCAATCAATAAAGATATTTATTGATTCTTCCTCCTTTTACAATAGAGGTGATTTCTCTCAGCTGTAAAGATAAACTCCCTCTTTGAATTCTATCCCCTTATATTTTTAGAGAGACATTATACTATAGACGTTTACTTTTCTCCCCTGTGTTCTGGAACACTAGCTTCTCATCAGATCACTGTCATCAACCTTTAAACACACTCAAGTCTGTCTTTGTTAACCTGGATTCCGTCCATGTGATCTTACAACCTCTGCTTCTCTTTACAGTAGAAAATTTCTAGAAGAGTTATCTCTAGTTCCACACTGCCACTTAATCCTGGTGACTCCAGTCTAGCTTTTGCCTCCGTCACTCAACCAGGACAGCCCTCCTCAAAGGTCACTAATGATTCTGTATCTCTTAATAAAATAGACTTTTCTGTTCTTCTCTTGCTTCTCCTCTCTGATGCATTGGACACTATAAATCAGTTTTCCTTTCCTGAGATCATCTCTTTCATTGATTTCCATGACATCACACACTTCTTATTTTCTCTCATTTCTTTGAATTCTGCCTGTTCCCACTGATTTTCCTTTGGGGACTCATTCTTTTATCTAGTCATTCAATGAAGACTCCTGAAAATTCAGTCTCAGGTTCCTTTCTCCTTTTAGACTTCTTTCTCCTTTTAGACTTCCTCTTTGAATTAGGCAATCTAAATCATACCCATGGATTCAGTGTCTGCACATTCTCAAAAATTCCTAAATTTAAATTTCGAGTCATGACTTGCCTTTTAATATATCTTGGTTTACTTTATAGGAATCTCAAATGCAACGCTTGCAACACTGAACACATCTTCTGTTTCTTACATCGAAATCTGGCTGTCCCTATTGTTTTCTATATAGGAAGGACATAAATACTCTATTATACTTTAGGTTATCAGACCATGAAAAATGCCTTTAGCGTTTTGTTTTGTACAATTGTTATTGGNCCAGTCATGACTTGCCTTTTAATATATCCTGGTTTACTTTATAGGAATCTCAAATGCAATGCTTGCAACACTGAACACATCTTCTGTTTCTTACATCAAAATCTGGCTGTCCCTATTGTTTTCTATATAGGAAGGACATAAATATTCTATTATACTTTAGGTTATCAGACCATGAAAAATGCCTTTAGCGTTTTGTTTTGTACAATTGTTATTGGAGCATAGTTATTTACAATGTTGTGTTAGTTTATGTGGTACTGCAAAGTGAATCAGTTACACATGTACATATCTACTCTTTTCAGATTCTTTTCTCATATAGCCCACTACAGATTATTGAGTGGCGTTTCCTGTGCTATAAAAGTCGCTATGTGAAAGTTGCTCAGTCGTGTCTGACTTTTTGTGACCCCATGGCCTATATAGTACATGGAATTCTCTAGGTCAGAATATTGGAGTGGGTAGTGTTTCCCTTCTTCAGGGGCTTTTCCTAACCCAGGGATCAAACCCAGGTCTCCTGCATTGCATGCGTATTCTTTATCAGTTGAGCCACAAGGGAAGCCCATATTGTGTATATGCCAACCCCAATCTCCCAATCTGTCCCTTTCCCTCTCTTACCCGCCAGTAACCGTAAGGTTGTTTCTGACATCTGTAACTCTATTTCTGTTTTGTAGATAAGTTCATTTGAACCTTTCTTTTTATATTCCACATACAAGCACATACCACATACAAATACGGTATTTGTTTTTCTGTGTCTGTCTTACTTCACTCAGTATGACAATCTCTAGGTCCATACATGTTGCTACAGCTTTTTAAAGCACTTACAGCAAAGTTTCTCAGTGATGACACTAATGACATTTCAGGCTAGATAAGTCTTTCTTGTATTGTGAGAGTGACTTCTATGCATTATGGGCTGTGAATTTTACAATGGAAACAGTGTCAGACTTTTATTTTCGGGGGCTCCAAAATCACTGCAGATGGTGACTGCAGCCATGAAATTAAAAGACGCTTACTCCTTGGAAGAAAAGTTATGACAAACCTAGATAGCATATTGAAAAGCAGAGACATTACTTTGCCAACAAAGGTCCATCTAGTCAAGGCTATGGTTTNGACTTTAATTTTGGGGGGCTCCAAAATCACTGCAGATGGTGACTGCAGCCATGAAATTAAAAGACACTTACTCCTTGGAAGGAAAGTTATGACAAACCTAGATAGCATATTGAAAAGCAGAGACATTACTTTGCCAACAAAGGTCCATCTAGTCAAGGCTATGGTTTTTCCAGTGGTCATCTATGGATGTGAGAGTTGGACTGTGAAGAAAGCTAAGCGCCGAAGAATTGATGCTTTTGAACTGTGGTGTTGAAGAAGACTCTTCAAAGTCCCTTGGACTGCAAGGAGATCCAAACAATCCATTCTAAAGAAGATCAGTCCTGGGTGTTCTTTGGAAGGAATGATGCTAAAGCTGAAACTCCAGTACTTTGGCTACCTCATGCGAAGAGATGACTCATTGGAAAAGACTGATGCTGTGAGGGATTGGGGGCAGGAGGAGCAGGGGATGACAGAAGATTAGATGGCTGGATGGCATCACCGACTCTATGGATGTGAGTTTGAGTGAACTTCGGGAGTTGGTGATGGACAGGGATGCCTGGCGTGCTGGAATTCATGGTGTCCCAAAGAGTAGGACACTACTGAGTAACTGAACTGAAAATAAACTTTTGTTTTTCTCTTTCTGGCTTATTTCCCTCTATATGACAGTTTCTAGGTCCATCCCTATTTCTGCAAATGACCAATTTTGTTCCGTTTTTTTCTGACTAATATTACATTGTGTCTATGTACCACATCTTTTTTTATCCATTCCACTGTTGATGGATCTTTAGGTTGCTTCTGTGTCCTGGATATTGTAAATAGTGTTGCAGTGAACACTGGTGTGCACGTGTCCTTTTGAATTATTGCTTACATGGGTTATATGCCCAGTAGTGGGATTGCTGGGTCATATACAAGTTCTAGTTTTATCTTTTAAAGAACCCCCATACTGTTCTCCATAGTGTCTTATCAATTTACATTCCCACCAACAGTGTAAGAGTGTTCCCTTTTCTCCACACTCTCTCTAGCATTTGTTGATTATAGCTTTGTTTTGTTTTTCAGTTCAGTTCAGTGATAGCTATTCTGATGGGTGTGAGGTGATAGTTCATTGTGGTTTTGGTTTGCATTTCCCTGATTAGTAATGTTGAGCATCTTTTCATATGCTTGTTGACCATCTATGTGTCTTATTTGGAAAACTGTCTCTAGGTCCTCCACCCATTTTTTAAATTAAGTTTACATCAGTTCAGTTGCTCAGTCATGTCCAACTCTTTAAGACCCCATGGAATTCAGCATGCCAATTTTCACTCTCCATCACCAACTCCCAAAGCTTGCTCAAACTCATGTCCATCAAGTTGGTGATGTGATCCAACCATCTCATCCTCTGTCATCCCCTTCTCCTGCCTTCAATCTTTCCCAGGATCAGGTTATTTTCTAGTGAGTCAGCCTTTGCATCAGGTGGCCAAAGTATTGGAGCTTCAGCTTCAGCATCAGCCCTTCCAATGAATATTCAGGATTGATTTCCTTTAGGATTGACTGGTTTGATCTCCTTGCAGTCTAAGGGACTCTCAAGAGTCTTCTCCAACACCACTGTTCGAAAGCATCAATTCTTCAGCACTCAGCTTTCATTATGGTCCAACTCTCACGTCTATACATGACTACTGGAAAAACCATAGCTTTGACTAGACGGACTTTTGTTGACAGAGTAATGTCTCTGCTTTTTAATATGCTGTCTAGGTTGGTCATAGTTTTTCTTCCAAGGAGCAAGTGTCTTTTAATTTTTTAACTTTTTGATTCTTGTTTGTTTTTTGATGTTGAGCTGCAGGAGCTGTTTGTATATTTTGGAGAGTAATACCTTATTGGTTGCTTTGCAAATATTTTGTCCCATTCTGAGGGCTGTCTTTTAGTTTAGTTTGTGGTTTCCTTTGCGGTACAAAAAGCTTTTAAGTTTAATCAGGTCCCTTTTGTTTATTTTTGCTTTTATTTTCTTTGCTTCAGTAGACAGATCAAAAAAAAAATATTGCTTCAATTTATGTCAGAATGTTCTGCCTATGTTTTCTTCAAGGAATTTTATTGAATCTGGTTTTACATTCATGTTTTTCATCATTTTGAATTTCTTTTTGTATACAATGTTAGAGAATGTACTAATTTCATTCTTATACATGTAACTGTCTAGTTTTCCCAGCACCACTTGTTGAAGAGACTGTCTTTTCTCCATTGTATATTCCTGACTCCTTTGTTATAGAGTAATTAACCATAAGTGCATCTGTTTATTTCTGGGCCCTCGATCCTGTTCCATTGATCTGTGTGTCTGTTTTTGTGCCAGTATCATACTACTTTCATTGCTATAGCTTTGTATTATAGTATGAACTCAGGAAATGTGATTCTTCCAGCTCTGTTCTCCTTTATCTAGATTGTTTTGGCTATTAACAATCTTTTGTGTTCCCATACAAAATTTAAAGTTATTTGTTCTAGTTTTATGAAAAATGCCGTGTGTATTTTGATACGGATTGCACTGAATCTGTAGATTTCCTTGTGTAGAGTGTTCATTTTAACACTAATGATTCTTCTAATATAAGAACATGGTATATCTTTCCATCTGTGTCATCTTCAGTTACTTTCATCAGTGTCTTATAGTTTTTGGAGTACAGGGAACATAAATTTTCAAAAGATAAACTTACTTTATCCAAAGCTTATTAATTTTTCCATCTTCTTTGGGCGAGCAAATAAAAAATGTCAGTGGCAAAAATGTAAAGTTGAGCATGAGAACAAACAGTAGCTGTATTTTTACTATGCTGTGACTTATACTATGCTATACTTCATGACAACATCAAGACCACCTTGGCACTCAGAAATCAGCAACCACAAATGGAAAGAATACTAGGCATAAGACTGCAGGTAATAGGCCATAATTAATAAATAAAACATATAGAATGTGCCTAAGTAAAATGGAAAAAATGAAAAACTGACCTCTTTGCCACTTTCTCACTTGTATCCTATAGGCAGTTTCATCAGACATATCACATTGCAGGGGACAACATAACTGCTACTTCTTCTACACTATATTTTTGTTTTTTTAAATTTCCAATTATGCTGTTATTTTTATGGCATGTGCCACAAAGTTTTTTTTTTTCTTTTCTCTGTGAGAGATTTTATTAGCAAGGAAATTGAAAACCTGAATTTCTCTTTATAAAATAAGGACTCAAGCATTTCGGGCTTCCTAGGTAGCTAAGTGGTAAAGGACCTGCCTACAATGCAGGAGACAGAGGAGACATGGGTTCGATCCTTGGGTCAGAAGATTCCCCTGGAGGAGGGCATGGAAACCCACTACAGTACTCTTGTCTGGAGAATTCCATGGACAGAGGACCCTGGCGGGCTATAGTTCATAGGGTTGCAGAGAGCCAGATATGACCGAGCGACTAAGCACAGCCCAGCACAGATCCCACCCACTTCCCGTCCTGTTCTCCCTCCATTACTGTTGCTTTGTCCCTGGCCCTATGACTTTTCTGACTACACATTTGTCAGTCTGTAGAGTAACTGCCAGAAAATAGAGCAGAGAGGAATTTAGAATTGAGACAGCCCAAACAAGGGATCTGGATCACCATCCCTCATAATGCCTGTGAGGTATATGGCCAGGAACAAGCCTTGAAATCACACAAAGAACTGATCTGGGAAAGACATAACTTCACAGATACCATGACTTTTGCTGCTGACAACATCTAGCAGATGACTTAATGGTGATGCCTCAAGAAATTGGATCCACAGCCCCTGCTTTTATCCCTGCTAGAATGAATTCTAGGTATTCCCTGCTGCTTTACATTCCTGGCTCCCAAGCCAAACTCCACTGCAGGTGCTTCTGATTAGAGCTTAGTTTGATGCCGGCATCATAGCTTCAAAGGTCTGAGCAAGCAGGTATCTGATGTCTATGGTGGGGGAAAAAACGTCAAACAGCTATTGCATTTGTCAAGGTCCCTATTACAGAATGACTCCCTAAATTGAACGCATCATTCCACATGGCTTATGCAATATTTAGTATGCAGCACAATTAACCCTCTTCATCTGGACAGAATACATAATTATATTAAAGCACATACTAAGATTATATGAACTTTTTTAAGATCCACATCAAAGGGCTGGTTTATAATTAAGCTTGCAGTTTGCTATAATCCTAAAACGTTCACCTTTTATTGCTGTTTAGCCATGTGTTCTCCATCCTGTATTTGTACAATTGTGTTTTGATTTTTTAAATCCAAATACAGAACTTTATATTTAGCCCTGTTTAATATCACTTTGTTTGCTTTGGCCCATATTTCCAACTTTTTGTAATGCCTTGGAATACGGTTTCTGTCATTCAATACAGTAACTCCACAGTTTTGTGTCAGACACAAATTGGATAAACATGCTTTTTGTTTACATTCACATCTCTGATAAAATGTTGAGAAAAATATAAACTGCTATAGAATACTACAAAGTATTTTCATCTAGGGTGGCATTTAACCATTAATTAATATGTTACACCATATTAACCAAACCTCATTTATCTTGAGTTATGTTAAACTCATGTTCATTATTTAGCTCATTTCATGATGATGATAATAATGAAAAGGAATAGATGAAAGGTATTTAAAAGAAAAGTTCCTTATAATGTGAACCTTATACTCAATAGAATCAGGAAATAGAATGTGATTAATAATCAAGGATAACACATTCACCTGTGTGTGTGCATGTTGCTCAAAAAAGTAAAATTAGAGAATCCCAGATCACTATCACTTGTATATTGAAGATCAGTCTTAATAATGTACCCCTATAAATCTCAAAATAAATTAGAATGGAGGCCAGCAAACATTTTCTGTGAAGGAACAGACAATACATATTACAGACTTTGTAAGTCCTATGACCTCTCTGTACCTATGCCCTTGAGGAACAAAAGCAGATAGACATTACATAAATAAATACTCATGATAATGTTCCCATGAAAGCTTATTTATAAAAATGTGTTGCCAGATTTGACCCCAGGCTATAGTTTGTCCATGTTAATGATTATCTATTCCAGTTTTACCTGCCTTTAACTGATCTTATATACAGGATAACCTTATGAGTTTGATCTTGAATGCTAGTCCTCCTATTTTATGTCCATGTAGATTCCTTTTGCCTTTCCAAATCAATAAAGATCATCTTTTACAGTTAATCTTAAATAACTACACCAGTTGCTTACTGTTTATATCACCATGTGGTTGTCAGAATTCTCACAATTTCTAGAGCAAGCATCATTTCTTTACTGTTGTCTAGGGACACTAAAACATTGCCTTACCAAACTTGAAAGTCCTAAATATCCATCAGAAGAGACAATAAATTTAAAATTTCAACAATTTTATTCTTTCAAAATGAGCTGTATGGAACATTAGGGAATAGAAAAAGCAAATATGAGGTTAAATTTGTGTTCCATATGAGTTTAAAAATCAGTTACAGAGATGAGAAATGAAAAGGAAACTAATGCCTCCTAACAAATAGGAAATACCCAGTGAATGGTGAGAAAACTAAGATAGTTAACACTGTGCCATAAGATGGTCTAGGCAAGGGAAAATGAAGAAGCATTTAAATGAAATGTCACCTTTTCCCAAATTACTTTCTCCCAAAAGATTTAAAACTCATACATAAAATTACTGTCAGTTTAGTTCAGTCGCTCAGTCATGTCTGACTCTTTGTAACCCTGTGGAATGGAGCACACCAGGCTTCCCTGTCCATCACCAACTCCCAGAGCTTACTCAAACTCATGGCCATCAAGTGAGTGATGCCATCCAACCATCTCAGTCCTCTGTCGTCCCCCTCTCCTCCTGCTTTAAATCTTTCCCAGGATCAGGGTATTTTCCAGTGAGTCATTTCTTTGCATCAGGTGGCCAAAGTATTGGAGTTGCAGCTTCAGCATCAGTCGTTCCAAATGAATATTGAGGACTGATTTCCTTTAGGATTGACTGGTTTGATCTCCTTGCAGTCCAAGGGACCCTCAAAAGTCTTCAACACCACAGTTCAAAAGCATCAGTTCTTCAGTGTTCAGCTTTCTTTATGATCCAACTCTCATATCCATATATGACTCCTGGAAAAAGACATAGCTTTGACTATATGGACCTTTGTCAGCAAAGTAATGCCTCTACTTTTTAATATGGTGTCTAGGTTGGTGATAGCTTTTCTTCCAAGGAGCAAGCATCTATTAATTTCATAGCCGCAGTCAGCATCTGCAGTGGTTTTGGAGCCCAAGAAAATAAAGTATGTCACTGTTTTCATTGTTTTCCCATCTATTTGCCATGAAGTAAAAATTACTGTAGCATGGTTAAAATCAGGAGAGATAAAAAAAAAGAGAGAGAGAATAGAAGTGAAGTGACTTTTAGCACTTTCTTTTGCTAGTGATCCTGTAAAGCATTTTGCATAGGCTGATCATTTAATCAGGCTTTCCTGGTGGCTCAGTGGAGAATCCGCCTGGCAATGCAGAAGACACAGATTCCATCTCTTGGGTGGGAAAATTCCCTGGAGTAAGAAATGGTAACCCACTCCAGTATTTTTGCCTGGGAAATCTCATGTATAGAGAATCCTAACAGACTACAGTCCCTGGAGTCACATACAACGTAGCGACTAAACAAAAGTCATTTAACCACTAAATCACTGTGAGGTGAGTTTTGCTGATTACTATTTTATAACAGGGGCAACTGGGAATCAAGAAGGTTAAATAGTTTACCCAGGGACACAAAGTTGTTCAATAGTGAACTGAGACTCTAATCCAATTCATTCTGTCTCTAAACACTTTTCCCCCTATTTACACTACATTGAAAACATAGCAATGTAAAATATGCAGATAGACCTAAAAGGAGAAACAATTGCTTGTATACTTTATTTAAAATGCAACCTAATGAAGATTGCCTGACTCATATTTTCTTCAGAGAAAGAAAAATAAGATAAACAGATTTCTAAATCTATCTTCAGAGTTTACACTAGCAAAAAAGTGTTAAATGTATTTGGACATATCCCAGGGCTGATCTCCTTCAGAATGGACTGGTTGGATCTCCTTGCAGTCCAACGGACTCTCAAGAGTCTTCTCCAACACCACAGTTCAAAAGCATCAATTCTTCGGCACTCAGCCTTCTTCACAGTCCAACTCTCACATCCATACACAACCACAGGAAAAACCATAGCCTTGACTAGACGGACCTTAGTCGGCAAAGTAATGTCTCTGCTTTTGAATATACTNTCTCCAACACCACAGTTCAAAAGCATCAATTCTTCGGCACTCAGTCTTCTTCACAGTCCAACTCTCACATCCATACATGACCACAGGAAAAACCATAGCCTTGACTAGATGGACCTTAGTTGGCAAAGTAATGTCTCTGCTTTTGAGTATGCTATCTATGTTGGTCATAACTTTTCTTCGAAGGAGTAAGCATCTTTTAATTTCATGGGTGCAGTCACCATCTGCAGTACAGTGGAATTGGTTAGGACTCTGTGCTTCCACTGACAAGCTCACAGGTTCAGTACCTGCTTGAGGAACTAAGATTCCACATACAATGCAGTGCAGCCAAAAAAAAAGAAAGACTGGGTTGAATTTTAAAGAAAGGGTACATTTTACACAGTAATGAATTAGAGTCCAGACAATTGCAAAAGTAGTGAAAAGGCAAAAACGAAGGCATAGAAGGGGAATAAAAATGGGTTGTATGTGTGATGTGAAGAGAACTAGGATGACTACAGTGAGAATTATGTGTTGAAGCTTAGAATGGATAAATCTTTCTCTATGAAGGATTAAGGGTGGTAGCAATGATAGCCAGACAAAAGCATTTCAAACATGAGTCCTTGATTAGAATCCTAAGCAGATGGAGGAGTCAAAAAGATTTGAAAATGTAGGTTGTTTCCTTTTTTCTTGACTAGAAAGAAGTTGCTTTAAATACATATACATACACACCCAGGCATCACACCCCTCAATTTCTTAGAAAAATTACAGGTTAAGAAGTCATCTAGAAGCTGCCTAAGGTCAAACTGTGAAAAGCAGTACAAATAGAATGCATTATCTTGAAGGAAAGTGCCTCTTACCTCCAGAGCTCTGAGGAAGTGGGCTGTTGCTTCCTGGCCTGCCTGAATTATCTGGTATGTTCTCGAGGTTATTGTAGAATAAAGGAGAAATTGGAGGAGACCAATAAAAACTCACCCTAGGCTACAGAATCTTGGGTGCTTCCCCTCTGCAAGGAGTACTATTGACCTCAGCTCTGAGATAATTCTCCTCTTCTCGCCTCAATATCTCTCTGGGTTCCTTGGACAGCCAGGTGATGGATTAATGGGCTGTCAAGTTCTCCTTTAATAACTAGAAGCACAGATGGATTGCTTGTCACATTAGTGGCAAGTCTCTTAGAGGAAAGAAGTTGAATTAAAGCTCTGGGAGACTGCAGCCAGGCTTAAATACCTTACTTTATCAACACGGTATTTTTTCGTTTGTTTAGTTGCTTAGATACCCAAAGTAGGAAATAATTATATGAGGTTATTGCATAAAGTTTTACCTTGAAGCCTTAGCTTCCTAATAAATGTATGATGTCAGAATTTTAAAGATAGTGAAGCTAACAAAATCAGCTGTGAAATACTTTTGTATTAGGAACAAACATACTAATAACCACTTACATCATCAGAGACCACGCAGCATGTTCAGGCTTTTCTAATTACTTTATGGTTTTAACTTCATTAAGAGCAGGCTCTGATTGAGAATATTTTCAATGTTTTAAAAATGAACACCAGAAATTTTATAAAAAAGAGCTTCTGAAACTAAAATAATCTTAAGTAGTTTGCTAGGTATTTTTAATACAATATTCTCTTAAAATATAAAATATATAAAACCACTGTGAATATTCATTATCACTTCATAGATGACCAGTACTGAATATTAATTTGTGGGCTGACAAAGTCATTGTAACAATCCCGTATGCAAAATATAATTCCCCAACCCCATGGAGTGGTGTTCATGAAAGAAATCAGTGCTATTACAATCAAAATGAATTCTAACTGAAGGGCTGATTTGATAATAGAAAGAGTACTATCATAAATGTATTTTCAAATCTATGAACCTAGATGTGTATAGTCCCTTTCAATGGCATAGCAAATTTCATTTGGTTACAATGGATGTTTAAAAAACAAAAGATGGAAAAAGTAAAACTTCCATTGTATCTTAGGTTTTCCATTACAAATGCCATCATGTAAATACAGGCATAACCCCCATTTTAGTGAATCTAATGAAATATTATCTGTCAAAAGAAAACAAATGGAATTATATTTGAAATGCCCCTTCCCCCTACTCTGCAGCTAGTCCTATAGTCCTAAAGATGTTTAGGGTCATTTTGATCATGTCCAAAGTCATCTATAGCCATCTATAAGATTCAGTTCAGTTCAGTTCAGTCGCTCAGTTGTGTCCGACTCTTTGTGACCCCATGAATCGCAGCACGCCAGGCTTCCCTGTTCATCAGCATCTCCTGGAGTTCACTCAGACTCACGTCCATCGAATCCGTGATGCCATCCAGCCATCTCATCCTCTGTCATCCCCTTCTCCTCCTGCCCCCAATCCATTCCAGCATTAGAGTCTTTTCCAATGAGTCAATTCTTCTCATGAGGTGGCCAAAGTACTGGATTTTCAGCTTTAGCATCATTCCTTCCAAAGAAATCCCAGGATTGATCTCCCTCAGAATGGACTGGTTGGATCTCCTTACAGTCCAAGGGACTATCAAGAGTCTTCTCCAACACCACATTTCAAAAGTATCGATTCTTTGGTGCTCAACTATAGCGTATTTTAGGTAAATTGTGAATTGCCATTTCTGTATAAAGCAAGTCACAAAACTGTGTGACTAATAATTGTAACTGCAAAGTAGTTTATAGAAGGTTCAGCATAGTCATTCTAGCCTTAGAACCCTAACCTATTTTTCTAAAGCACAGAGCTAACTAGGAGTTAGGTGTCAAAAATCTCCCCAAATATTTGATTACAATTAAGAGATTTTCTGAGTATAGTATCACTTTTTGTCTTGATGACCTTAGCAATATAAATAATTTTAGATCCTCATCTTATTGGGATCTCAGATCTGAGATAATTCTCCTCCTCTCCCCTCAACATCTCTACCACTTCCTTGGACAGACAGGTGATTGATTAATGGGCTGTCAGTTTCTCTTTTAATAAAACTATTTTGTAGTTTTTATATATTTTAATGTATCATTCAATATATTCCCAAATTATATACCATCAGACAGGTTTATATCAGGAAAATCAATATGATAATATCATTTAATCTATATTACTACTCTCTCCTCTAAAATAAGCATTCATCTCATTTTAGAGCTAGGATTTAGTGATCTTTCTATGGCTAGACAACCAATAAGAGATGACTTGGATTTACTTGCTATGATGTTTCTCACTTTCACAGATCAGGCATATTTTTTGTCCCATAGTTATTCAGAGAGATTACACAGTGAGATGAAACATTTGTTTCTGGAATCTGCAAAGGATAAAGATTACTCATTAGAAAACTTTTCACAGTAGGACTCTGTTGTGTCCATTTCCTCTAAGTTTTGAAACTACTTGCTAAGGTAGAAAATTTGCTTTTGCTTTGTCATCTTAAAATATAAAATAGACTATGAAATAATATATGTATATATCATTTGTTTATAATACAAATCACACTACCTTATTATGTTATTAATTCTTGTTTAAAATAGAATAAAGAGTAAATATAATTCCTAAACTGAATACTTTTTTATACTAATTAAGCTCATGATATAATAAAGAGCATCTAACTTTAATTAATTCTTTAAATCGCACTATATGTGGTATTTAATTATTTCAAAGCATGTTTTAAAATGTTAGATTGTGCTCAATGTTGTCTTTTTTTTTTTTATCAGTAGGTAACAATTTATTTGACATTGAATATTTTGAATTACTGGAAAACCTCCAAGTCTGCAATCTGTTCTTCCTTAAGAAGGAAGTAAAGAACAAAATAAAGCAAATTTAAATGTCATTTAATTAATAAAATTTAGCTTTTATAGAATCCTGAGCTTAATTGGATTGCTGGCATTGCTGAACTCTGATTAAATGCAGTTGGATCAATGTTAATATGCTTAACTATGGGGATCACATCAGAGAGACACTTGTGGTTGGATGAATTATGCTTCTTGCTTTTTCTGGACTAATTTCTTTCTCTTATATCATTGGATAATGTTTAAAATTTGTTATTCTTTAAATGACAGCAGATTCCAAACTTGGAATATTATGTAACTGGAAACCATCATAGCCAATCACTCACTTATGATAAACAACCAACCTGGAAAGACATAGTTTATAGACTCTTAGTTATGATTATGCTTGACATTTTGAGTTTCTTTCTTTTATTCTTTTTCTGTATCTGAAGGAAAGAACTATTGATGTAAGCACTCAGTATTGTAACATGACAGGCTTGCTTTGAAGCAGAAAAAATGCCAGAGCCCACAAGAGTTATCTGATGATGGTCAGGAGAAAATAAGCTTGCCTTCTCTTGAAAGGCAAAAAAAATGCATTAATTCTTTTCATTCACTTCAAACAAGACAGCAGCAAGAAGACATTTCCAAAATAACATTTGACCCGTTTTTATCCTCGTTCGTGATGCTATTTTGTAGTTTTTATATATTTTAATATACCATTCAATATATCCCCAAATTATGTACCATCAAGCAGATTTAGGAAACTTATTAGATAATATTATTTAATCTATATTACTACTTTCTCCTCTAGAATAAGCATTCATCTCCCTTTAGAGCTAGGATTTTAGTGATCTTTCTATGGCTAGACAACTAATAAGAGATGAGATGGACTTACTTGCTATGATATTTCTCACTCTCACAGTTCAGACATATTTTTTTTGTCCCATAGTCAGTCAGAGAGGTCATACAGTGACATGAAGCAAACACTAAGTATCTTTCAATTTTACCAAAGTGAAGAGGAACTAAAAAGCCTCTTGATGAAAGTGAAAGTGGAGAGTGAAAAAGTTGACTTAAAGCTCAACATTCAGAAAACGAAGATCATGGCATCCGATCCCATCACTTCATGGGAAATAGATGGGGAAGCAGTGGAAACAGTGTCAGACTTTATTTTGGGGGGATCCAAAATCACTGCAGATGGTGACTGCAGCCATGAAATTAAAAGACGCTTCGTCCTTGGAAGAAAAGTTATGACCAACCTAGATAGCATATTCAAAAGCAGAGACATTACTTTGCCAACTAAGGTCTGTCTGTCTAGTCAAGGCTATGGTTTTTCCTGTGGTCATGTATGGATGTGAGAGTTGGACTGTGAAGAAGGCTGAGAGCCAAAGAATTGGTGCTTTTGAACTGTGGTGTTGGAGAAGACTCTTCAGAGTCCCTGGGACTGCAAGGAGATCCAACCAGTCCATCATAAAGGAGATCAGCCCTGGGATTTCTTTGGAAGGAATGATGCTAAAGCTGAAACTCCAGTACTATGGCCACCTCATGTGAAGAGTTGACTCGTTGGAAAAGACTTTGATGCTGGGAGGGATTGGGGGCAGGAGGAGAAGGGGACGACTGAGGATGAGATGGCTGGATGGCATCACTGACTCTATAGACATGAATCTGAGTGAACTCTGGGAGTTGGTGATGGACAGGGAGGCCTGGCATGCTGCAATTCATGGGGTCACAAAGAGCTGGACATGACTGAGCGACTGAACTGAACTGACCTTGGGAGGTGATTAGGTCATGAGTGCAGATCCCTCATAATGATGTCAGTGCCCTTATTTAAAGAGGCTCCAAATGACTCCCAGCCCCTTCCGACCTATATAATGAGAAGTCTGCAACTTGGAATAGGGCCCTCACCTGACCATGCTGGCACCCTAAATTTGGACTTTCAGCTTCTAGAACTGAAAGAAATAAAATGTTTCTTTTAAGCCTCCCAGTCTGTGGTATTTTGTTACAGCATTGTAAATGTGTTAAGACAGTCTCTTTAGAGATTTCCTGTATAAGCACAGTCCTAATTCTGTTTAGTTAAATGTAGTACTCTTCAGGCCCTCGATGTGAAAATTTTCTTTTGTGTGTATATGCTTAGTCATGTCCGATTCTTCTGGCCTTTTGGAGTCTGTCAGGCTCCTCCGGCCACGGAATTTTCCAGGCAAGAATACTGGAGCAGGTTGCCATTTCCTACTCTAGGGAATCTTCCTGACCCAGGGATCAAACTTGGATATCCTGCTTGGCAGGCGGGTTCTTTACCACTAGGACTGCATGGGACTACCTAGAAAGTTCATTGAGATCACAATGTATGGTTTCCTAAGGTTTGAACTACTTTTATATACTCTGTATTTTCGACATCTTCAATCCAAAGAGATCAATCATTGCTTAAAACTTGCTAAAGGTAAAACAGTGATTACTAGTTTACTGTATTCCACTGGATTAACTTGTAGGATCTATCCATATTCACAGTTTGCCTGAAATTCAGATATCTGAACAGTGATATCTAGACTCAAGTCTTTTTGATAAGGATTCATTAAAATTATATTTTATATATTATAAAATTTTGTCTTTTAAAAAGTGCAACACTGAATCAAATGAGATAGAGCAACTGCATGTATTAGCAAAGAAAAGCAAATCTATAACTTAAGGTGAGGATAGTTGCTTGAAGAAAATGCATAAAGCATCACGTAATAATGTACTGGATCTCTAGGCTAGATATTTATTCTTCCTCTTTTTAATATTATCTCTTTATCCGTTTTTCTTTTTATTCATTTGCATTCACTAGGACAAGTTCCCTTCATGTACTGGTTATAAGTTCCTTATTATGTTCACATTGCGCCTGGTAACTGGTCATAAATCTTTGTTTATGAATAAAAATATTTGGATTAAGGAGTGCATCATTGGTAAAATTTTGTTTTATTTATGCCTAGTAGGTATAAATGGATAAAATATAATGAGACATTTCAACAAATGGCCTGGATATAAGACTATCTCAAATGACTATTTTTGAGAATAACTTTTCTGGATACCAGCAATAAAAATTTACAGTGAAAAAAATCTTGTCCATAACCCACCCTCATAAAATATATAAAATAGTACAACATTATGTAGAACCTGAGTGAAATAAGTTTTTATTAATATACGAGCACTGAATCAATGAAGAGACAAATCATGCTCTTCTGAATGGAAAGCCTAAGAATATAAAGATCTCAGTTTTAATATTTATTTAACTTGAGGTCAAAGTGTCTCAAATAACAATAATCTCAAAGAGTCATTTTTTCTTATTCAAAAACTAAGATGCTTCTAAAATTGCTCTTAAATAAGAGGCAAAAATAGCTACAAATAGTTTGAAACAGGGTAAAACTAATATTTTCCTACCAGATATGAAAACACAATTCTTTGCAACCCCATGGTTTATACAGTCCATGGAATTCTCCAGGCCAGAATACCGGAGTGGGTAGCCTTTCCCTTCTCCAGGGAATCTTCCAAACACAGGAACTGAACCAGGGTCTCCTGCATTGCAGGCAGATTCTTTACCAACTTAGCTATGAGGAAAGCCCATTTAACCAGTACTGGCAGAGCCTGGTGGGCTGCCGTCTATGGGGTCGCAGAGTCGGATATGACTGAAGCGACTTAGCAGCAGCAGCAGTAGTTAAAAGAGGGCTTCCCAGGTGGCGCTAGTGGGAAAGAACCCACCTGACAAAGAAGGAAAGGTAAGAGAGGTGGGTTCTATCCCTGGGTTGGGACGATCCCCTGGAGGAGGGCATGGCTACGTACTCCAGTATTCTTGAGTGGAGAATCCCCATGGACAGAGGAGCCTGGCAGGTTACAGTGTTGAATAGGGTCCATAGAGTCATAAAGAGTCAGACCCAACTGAACCGACTTAGCACACATGCACTCACATAGTTAAAAGAAAGTTAAACTATTTTAAGAATAAAGAGGAATTTAACACAAACAGAAAAAGATACAAAGAAGCAACATTATTATCAGCAGTTTGGTGTTAGAGTTAATCATATTTTTAAGAACTTGAAATTCGCTTACTCTCAAAGAGCTGAATTGTGAAATTAGCACTCAATTATGCATATAAAATTACCATAAAATAGTCATACAATTGGGCACACTGTAAAGCATCAGTTGACTAATGACAAACAAAGCAAGCAATTTTTTTTTTTTTTTCACGATGTCCCTTGGCTTGCAGGATCTTAATTCCCCAACCAAGGATTGAACCCAGCCCCAGGAAGTGAAGGCTTCCCTGGTAGTTCAGTTGGTGAAGAATCTGCATGGAATGTGGGAGACCCAGATTCAATCCCTGGTTCAGGAAGATGCCCTGGAGAAGGAAATGGTAACCCACTCCAGTATCCTTGCCTGGAAAATCCTATGGACAGAGGAACCTGGCTACAGTCCATGGGGTCTCAAGAGTCAGACATGACTTACTGACTACCACCACCAGGAAGTGAAGGCACAAAGTCCTAGCCATTGGACTTCCTGGAAATTTCCATCCCAGCCTTTTAAAAATTATTTTCTGAGCTATGTGCCCCTCTGCCTTATTGAAATAAAAGCACTGATCCTGGTGACGTGAGTGCATGGTCATTGTGGCAGTTAACACTTCTCACTGTAAATAAATTGATTGACATATGACTTTGGGTAGCAGTCCTGTGTGAATTTGATTTAGATATATCATTCCCAGAAGAAAAATCTATTTTTGATGTGTTGACAAATCAGGACTTGGACGATGGCAAGCAGAAAGTCAGACCCTGAAATACAGCAAATTCATCATGGAATTGCCTTTCTAAGAAAAGTTGTAGGAGGCTGCCTGATGGCTTTCTTTTGATGATACCTGACTTGACTGCTGGTGCACATGATTTTCTTTAGTAAATATCATCATTGGTAAAATTTTGTTTTATTCAATAAAATACATTGAGAAATTAGCAAGAAAATGATGCACTTCTCTCACATTCACAAAATAATTCCAATTGTACAAAAGTATTAACTGAAAAAAAATGAATGGTTTAAAAAGCTGTAAAAAATGTGGATGAATGTTTGCCTTATTTCTGAATGGGAATAACATTCTGTATGTCAAAATGATAGAATGCATCATAAAATGAAAGATTAATAGACTTGACCTAAAACATTAAAAATGTATGAATAAAAAATTAAAATTACAAGTTGAAAATAAAATATTAACTATTGGTAATAAATAAAGCAATCAGATAATACCTAGAGTCTATAAGGCTGTCNTGTTGACAAATCAGGACTTGGACGATGGCAAGCAGAAAGTCAGACCCTGAAATACAGCAAATTCATCATGGAATTGCCTTTCTAAGAAAAGTTGTAGGAGGCTGCCTGATGGCTTTCTTTTGATGATACCTGACTTGACTGCTGGTGCACATGATTTTCTTTAGTAAATATCATCATTGGTAAAATTTTGTTTTATTCAATAAAATACATTGAGAAATTAGCAAGAAAATGATGCACTTCTCTCACATTCACAAAATAATTCCAATTGTACAAAAGTATTAACTGAAAAAAAATGAATGGTTTAAAAAGCTGTAAAAAATGTGGATGAATGTTTGCCTTATTTCTGAATGGGAATAACATTCTGTATGTCAAAATGATAGAATGCATCATAAAATGAAAGATTAATAGACTTGACCTAAAACATTAAAAATGTATGAATAAAAAATTAAAATTACAAGTTGAAAATAAAATATTAACTATTGGTAATAAATAAAGCAATCAGATAATACCTAGAGTCTATAAGGATATTCTAAAGAAAGTGTCAAAACCCACAAATAATGTAAATGGCAAATCTGGAGAGAGTTCACAAAAGAAGAAACACATATGATTGATAAATTCATGAAAATGTACTCATTCTGATAGAAAAAAGTGCAAATTAACAGAAATGAAATAAATTTTTAAACTATCAAATTTAACAATAATTAACAATATTAATATTTAAAGCTTGAGTGAGACAGGTAAACTCTCATACTGCTTATTCAAAAGTAAAATAATTTAAACTTTTTGGAAAACAATTTGTTGATATTTATACAAGTCTATTGATCTTTTCCCCAAAAGGGAAAGAAAAGTAAATTCTTTTTCCTACAGAATAGAAAACGTTTCTAACTCAGGCAATCTAGCGTACTCATTCAGTTCAGTTCAGTTCAGTCGCTCAGTCGTCCCCGACTCTTTGCAACCCCATGAATTGCAGCACGCCAGGCCTCCCTGTCCATCACCAACTCCCGGAGTTCACCCAGACTCACGTCCAGCGAGTCAATGATGCCATCCAGCCATCTCATCCTCAGTCGTCCCCTGCTCCTCCTGCCCCCAATCCCTCCCAGCATCAGAGTCTTGTCCAATGAGTCAACTCTTCGCATGAGGTGGCCAAAGTACTGTAAATACAAAATTTAAAGAGCTAGGACTTTCCTGGTGGTCCAGAGATTAAGAATCTACCTTGCAATGCAGGGGATGTGGGATGGTTCCTGGTTGGAGAATGAAGATCTCACATGCCACAGAGCAACTCACATGCACTGCAACTATTGAGTCCACACATTCCAGAGGCCGGACCCCACAACTAGAGTGTCCATTCACTGCATCCAAAGATCTCACACAATGCAACACAGATCCCACTTGCTGCAACTAAGACCCGATGCAGCCAAAGAAATAAATCTATTTTTTAAAGAGCAATTCTAAATATGCAAATCTGTACTGCTTGTATTTCAGTGGTACTGGGGCCTCCGAAATTTTTGCCAAGCTATTTTCAGAACAGGTTTGAATATAAATCTAATCTCCTTCTCTGTATCTTTCTCTCTCTCTCTCTCTCTCTCTCTCTCTCTCTCTCGAGGTGGTAGTGAGGAAACAAATAAGGAACTAGTTCTCTAAGATGGAACACTCTCACACACACATATACACACATTGTAGTTTGGATTCTTTGGGAGCATACAAAGAATACACATATACACAAAGGGGCTAATTCCCAGTGTCGAGGTTCCTGAGTGTGCTCTACAAGGTAATTCATTTTCACAATAACCCATTATTCTCGCTCTGTTGGTTCACTTTTCCTTCCTTCTCTTCTGATCAGTTCATTACAGCAGGTGGCACATTCTCATAGATAAATGTCAGACATGATTTTAAGAAGAGAAATCATTTTTAAATATTTGGAATTTTAACATACAGTATTATAATTCTTCCTTGGAGACTTTTTGGAAGTGCTAGAGATGTGGTGTTTGCCAAGGGCGTGCCTGTGGGGAATGTGCAAGCAGGGAGCAGATTTGACTTTGGTAATTGTTGAGGTAATCAGTAGCTTTTATGCCCCATGAAGCATGTTCATGTTTAATACAAGTTCTGTCATATCTAGCATTAGACTCAAATCTCTCTGTGTGCTCTGTGGTACAGAAAGAGCATATAACTCAGCAGAAACAGACTCCTGCCAGATCTTGCATTCCTCAATCATTAAGGATTTCAATGTTTCCCAAAAGAGAAATTTTGTATTTAAAGGATTTAGATATGTTTATTACATTCTGTTACACAAAAAAAGATTTCTTTTGAATCTAGGTTCTAGCACTTCATGGACAGATATTTATCTTGCACATGTTTCTCATCTGTAAATGATGACGATATTCCATTGGGTTGTAATGACAATTAAGTGAGACGATGCACTAGGATGTCTAATGCATATGATAAATAATAGATATTTTATTATCGTTACTATTATTTTTATTATCATCATTATTACCTGTTCATGAAAGAAGAGTGGGAGATTAGAAGATAGAACCCAAAGCCACCCATAATGTAGTTTAATCACTGGGAGACTTGATGTAGAGAGGGGCATAGACAGATTGAGGTAACATATAACTAAGCACAGACTAGGGAATGAAATAACCAGCCTCAAGTTTCCAAATTATAACATTTTATTTTATTTTATTTTATTTTTTTAACTTTAAAATATTGTATTGGTTTTGCCATACATCAACATGAATCCACCACGGGTGTACACATGTTCCCAATCCTGAACCCCCCTCCCACCTCCCTCCCCATACCATCAAATTATAACATTTTAAATAAAATTGTTTCCAACTGTAAGATTTCTTTAGAAGGAAGAACTGTTTTGTGTTCAAAGGGCTATTTGAGTTTGGATTGGACTTTGAGGGTGGATTTTCCTAAAATAAGTAACTCGTTATATCTTTTAATATGCTTACACTGGTGGCTCAGATGGTAAAAAGTCTGCCTGTGAAGCGGGAGACCTGAATTCGATCTCTGAGTTGGGAAAATACCCTGGAGAAGGAAACAGTAACACACTTCAATATTCTTGCCTGGAAAACCCCATGGATGGAGGAGCCTGGTGGACTACAGTCTATGGGGTCACAAAGAGTTAGATATCACTGAGAAACTAACACACTTCTAAGTAAATGTTCAAAAGTGTAAAATAATTATAACACTGCATTAGCCCATTTGGATATATATGTGTATATATATATATATATATATATATATAGCTTTTTCTGATTATAAAAGCAGTATATATTTATCTTTTTTATTAAAGTACAGTTGATTTATAATATATTTGCTTCAGGTATGCAGCATAGTGCTGCATTTTGGCAGATTATACTCCATTATAGGCTATTACTCCCTTCATGGATCACAGCTTTGTCATGGTGAAAGGGCTTGTGTAACTCAGTGAAGCTATGAGCCATGCTATGGATGCCCACCCCAGACAGGCAGGTAATACTGAAGA
>SJYV01024201.1:1779-14334 GCA_006410875.1 Neotragus pygmaeus | reverse complement strand
AGAGAAGCTTTTTTTTTTTTTTTTTTTTTTGCTTGTGTGAATAGTCCTGCTATGAACATTCGTGTCTTTGTTTGAAAATTTGCTTTCAATTACCTTGGGTAGATAATCAACCAATCAACTGATTGGTTCCAGGACCACCATCATCCTGCCAGCCTCCTGGATGTGAAAATCCAAAGATGTTAAAGTCACCTACAATCAGCCTTCCATATCCAAGGATGGAGGTTTTGCTGATATGGAGAGCCAGCTGTATACCCAGGAGCACAATTCCTTGGTTAAAAGGTCTTTATGTTTAACATTTTGAGGAGGCACCACACTATTTTCCACAGTGGCTGCGCCATTTTTCATTCCCATAAACAGTGCACAAAGGTCTGTTTTCTCTTCTTATAAAGACTTCAATCATTGGCTTAGGACCCACCCTAGCCTGGGATGATCTCGTTTTTATTTAATTATATCACAATGCCCCTATTTCTAAATAAGGTCCTACCAGGAGGAGGGTTAGGACTTGAACATACCTTCTTGGAAGCCACGATTCAATCACAAGAAGGTGTAATATCTTTTTGTATACAGGAAATAGAAGCAGCTCCTGAGAACCATAACTAATTTAAGATAACTCCAATAACAAAATGTCTTTTCCTTAAATTGTAGAATTTCAGCTATCTGCGCAAAGGCAAGGCCATCAAGCATTGAGTGGCAGCCAGACTGACTTGGCAGAACACTGGCGGGGATAAACTGGCTAATTTTAGTTCACAAATACAGTGTTTTAATAACCCTTAATAACTCACATAGTGACTTACTATTAAGTCTCCTGTAGATGTACACAGGCACGAAAAATTATGGCAGTGCCTGTCAGGTGCAAGAACTGAAGGAAAGACAAGAGCTTTCAATATTCCAAAACACTGTGGCTTTTTTATGTTTCTTGGGACAGATCAGTTGGCTGATCCAGCTACTGTTTCCAACCTCTGATTCTCTTCTTCCTCCTATTTTAGAAGTTGGAAAGATCCTCTTCAGCCGTGACTGCCAACTGTGCTATTGGATTTCCAGGAATACGTTTGCTTTCCTGATAAAAGGGATGGACGAACCTTGGCTCCATCCCTTCCCCGACCTCTTCCTGCCTTGAACACTGACATGATGCAAGGAGCTGCAGCAGCCATTTTGTTGCACCGTGAAAGAAAGGCCAGGATGATCACAGAGCAGCTGGCTGGCTCTGGGATATCCTCCACCCAGCAACAGCAGCTACCTACTTCCAGATTCCTTGTTTTGGAAGAAAGTCACTCAACTGATTCATTTCTTGTGATACTTAGACACAGCAGTACCACGCCACCATTACATTTACGGTTGCGTTTTGCTTGGCAATTCAAAAGCCCATTCCCTGAAGTCAAATCTTAATGGGCCCCTTGAGAGTTGGTACCCCCAGGATTTCTCCTCTAATGAGTTCGAAATTCAAGGCTTAACAATAGAGATAAAAACAAATCCGACCCTGCCCTCCCATAACAGGCTGATTGTCAAAGGGATCCCCTAAGTGCCACGGGGGGCCAATTACACCTCTGTTATCCAGGCGACTATTTTCTCTTCTTATGCAGGACCAGGGTAGAATCTCTGAATTCTGTTGGGCTTTGGACCAACAACTGTCAAATGTTTTTAATCTTTCTCACAATATGTATTCAGTCATCCACTGTTGGTTCAAAATCCTACTCTTATGCTCTCTTGGCACCTTTGGGGCAAGATACATTCTTCTGGACTGCTGTTAGAAGCAGAGACTGAGACACTCTCTTGGAAAGAAATTTAGCAAGATTTCTCAAAATTACAAATAAAGAGAATTTCTCTCTACTACCTGACCGTGGAGGCAGATAACCTGGGCAATTAGACGTTCCTGCCCAGGAGTTTCAGTTCTTTACTCAAAAATGCTGAAATCAATGTACGGTGAGTTTGGATCTACTCTGCTGGTCAGCAATCAGCAACTGAGTGCTCAGGCAGGTATATGATCCGCTCTCCACGTGTCCAGTGGTGGCAGCAACATTGACCTGGGCAGAATTTTCCATGCTTTGAGGTTGTTCAGTCGCTCAGTCGTGTCCAACTCTGCGACCCTGTGGACTACAGCCTGTGAGGCTCCCCTGTCCTTCCCCATCTTCCAGAGTTTGCTTAGATGCATGTCCGTTGAGTCGGTGATATTATCTAACCATCTCATCCTCTGTTGCCCCTTCTTCTTTATCCTTCAATTTTTCCCAGCATCAGGGTCTTTTCCAAGGAGTTGGCTCTTTCTATGCTCCCTCATTTCCCGTCAGTTTTTATCCTTCTTACTGATTCCATAAGCTCCTCATAGTCTTCCAATAAACCCCTTTGCAGTGTAAGCTAGTGTCTCTGTTGCTTGCAGTCAAGAACCTTGGCTGATAGAAGTTATATAGGCTGAGAATCTATAGAAAGTGACAAGAGAATCTGGCGATGTGATTGCCTCTGGAGAAGACAACTGGGGCCTCAGTCAGAGGTGGAAAGGATCCTGCCCTTCTGTTCTTCTGGACCTTTGGTAATTTAAAAATCAAATGCAGGGAATCCCCTGGCTATCTGGTGGCTAAGGCCTTGTACTTTCACTGCCGGGGGCTGCAAGTCATATGGAGCAGCCAAAAAATTTTTTAATCAATATACTTATTACTTTCTTTTTGGCCACACCAGGTCTCAGCTGCAACTCACGGGATCTATTTTAGTTGCACGTGTGAGAGCTAGTTCCCTGACCAGGGATCAAACCTGGGCCACTGCAGTGGGAGCATGGAGTCTTAGCCTCTGGACCACCAGGGAAGTCCCATATTACTTTTTTTATGAATAAAAAAATTTGAAGACAAAGACATTCAAATTTTATGTTTAGTTCAAATCATTGTCAGCTGAGTAGCACTCTTGGGATTTCTTAGCACCTATGTCAACTCACTTGTCATAAAAATGAGTGCAAAGGAAAACATCCCTGGAAAGTCATCGAAGAGAAAGTCTTGCACATGTTTGTCTGGTCTCCATCCCTCTAGGGGGCAGGTGGCTGGGTTTTAAGTTACCTTCCTAGTTTAATGAGGATGACTTGATGGTCTAAAAGCAAAAAGAACAAAACTGAATGGCAGTGCGTGAGCTTTCCTATGTCTTGTTTGCTGCTGCTGCTGCTATGTTTCTTTAGTCGTGTCTGACTCTGTGTGACCCCATAGACGGCAGTCCACCAGGCTCCTCCATCCATGGGATTTTCTAGGCAAGAGTACTGGAGTGGGGTGCCATCGCCTTCTCTGATGTCGTTTAGCTTTAGAATCTAAATTTAGCAAAAGGAATTTTTTAAAAGCCCATTTTCTTATTTATGGGCCTTCCCAGTAGTATTACCTCATCTGAACTCTTCGAGAGCTCACGGGGCTTGTTTCTCAAGTCTTATTTATTCCCACACATGGAGTCACCCATTCAATCAACAAATGTTTGTTCTCTGACCCACGTATGCCTGGCAGCAGGGTGGGTGAGGCATGGGCTGCCAGTAAATATTTCTCACTGTTAGTAACCCAAGCTCAACTCAGATTAGCTTTAGCAAAGAAAGAATTTATGGACTTCTGTAAGTTTCAATGCAAATCAGCTTCAGGCATGGTTGGTTCCATGGGCACAAGCAATGACATCCATATTTAATCTTCATCTTTCAGCCAGGCTCTCTTCTGTGAAGGCTGCAGCCCTTCAAGCAGCTTCTTCCCGGAGATGGTAACAATGATGGCCTCCAACAACTCCAGAATTACCAGCCTAGCCACCACAGGAGTCTTTCCCCAAAATTCCAGTGAAAGTGCTAAACTGGCTCTAACTTGGCCCGTCTTGAGCCTCATGCTTTCACTGGACTGTAGCCCGCCAGGCTCCTCTGGCCATGGGGATTCTCCGGGCAAGAATAATGAAGTGGGTTGCCATGCCCTCCTCCAGGGGATCTTCCCACCCCAGGGATTGAAACCAGGTCTCTTGCATTGCAGACAGATTCTTTACTGTCTGAGCCCCCAGGGAAGCCTCACAGGGGGCATAGGTTCCCCTAGTTGGCTTAATGGGAGTAAAAACTGGGAGCAGCGCCGCTGGGAGCGACCTGCCCAGACTTGCCACCCACATACCTTAGGACATGGCTGTCACCTCTCCTGAGTATAACTCCCACGGGGGACAGGCACAAAAATGCCCACTGTGATGGCACGCGTGAAGGTAGAGGCAGGGATGAGGAGCATCGCTAGGAGAGTTCATTGGTAAAATGTGGCGAATGCACAAATAGATTCAAGGGATTAGAGCCAACGGACAGAGTGGGGATTAGTTTCCTATTCTCTTTTGGTCTCTGTACAGCTATAGAACCCACATTCTGATCTGGTGCTCAACAAGGGTATGAATTTCATATCATTGTTATTCGTCCATGCTCAGTCGCTTCAGTCATGTCTGGCTCTGTGACCCCGGGGACTGCAGCCCACTAGGCTCCTCTGTCTATGGGATTTTCCCAGCAAGAAGACTGGAGTGGGTTGCCATGCCCTCCTCCAGGGGATCTTCCTTACCCAGGAATTGAACCCACATTTCCAGAATCTCCTGCATTGCAGGCAGATACTTTACCACTCTCAATTATCATCATCATCATTTCATTGACCCAAAGCATTTCTTAAGTGCAATTCATTGAATTCTCTTTGAACCATAAGGATTATGGCCTATAATGGAAGTTATAATCCTTAGGGCTCTTTAGTTACAAATCACAGAAAACTAAATTAAGCACACACACCCCCCAAAAAAAAAAGCCTAAATTAAGCAAAACAAGATGGAATCTATTGGTAGGCTGTGGGGGAATTTATTGACTTAAAAGAAAAGCTGAAGAACCAGGTTTCTGACAAACCAGGACCTGGGGCTAGGAAACCAGTTAGTAGGAACTAATGAGCGCTAGACTAGGTGATTAATTGTGATTTACAGAGCAGGGAGGCGACATTTACCCAAAAGCCTCCACTGGGGAAACCAGTTTAGAATAGGCACCAGGGCAGGCCTCTCAAGGAAGTGACGTTTCAGCTGAGAATGGACGACAAGAAGGAGCTGGCAATGCGAAGACCCTGGAGGGGAGTATCTCAAGGGAAATTCCCTGGAAAGAGACTCTTTGAGAAACACAAAGTGGGGCTGGACAGGTTGGAGTATAATGGAAGAGGCAAAGAATGTATGAAATGAAACCAGAGACCAGGGTGCTCTTATGCAGGGTCTTGGAGGCCATGGTAGAGAGGTTTTCTCCTGTCATGGAAAACCAGTGGAGAATTTTAAGTGAGGGTCTGGTATGATTTACTTTTTCAGATCCCCCTGACTGCTGGGTAGGAAACTGGTTGCAGTGGGCACGGATGAAGGCAAGGACAGCGAGAGATGGGGAGGTGGCGCCCACAGGGCTGACCGATCCCAGACGTGCGGTGGGAGGGAAGAGAGGGCAAAACCCAGTCCTCACTTTCGTGCTTATCAAATCCAAATGGAAAGGCGGTGGGTTTCGATGGAGCAGTCAAGCCTTCTGTTTTAGACGATGTGACAATGTCTGGAGACACATGCTTAGGAAACATAAATGAGCAGACATAAATGGGGAAGTTGTCATCATCAAGATGCCAATTAACATCTTGGCACCAAACAAAATCATCTAGGAGGGCAGAGTCCGGGACCCAAATCCAGGGGTCATCCAAGGTCCACAGACACGTGAAAGTTGCTCGCTCGTGTCCGACTCTTTGTGACCCCATGGACTATACAGTCCATGGAATTCTCCAGGCCAGAATACTGGAGTGGGTAGCCTTTCCCTTCTCTAGGGGATCTTCCCAACCCAGGGGTCAAACCCAGGTCTCCTGCATTGTAAGGGGATTCTTTACCAGCTGAGCCTCAAGGAGTCTTACCTGGATCCACCTGGATCTCTTCCACCCGGATCCTATCCTAGATGTCATTCCCAGGGACTGCATCATTTCTCTGCTCCTGATTTTAGTAAAGTTTCTTGAAGGTGTATTTATAGCTCCTGACTCCCCCTTTTACACCTCCCTCTCTCTTCTCAACTCACCCCGGTCAGGCTAAAATATTTATGTTTTAGAATTTAGTGAAACCATTCCATTTATAACAGGGCAAGTGGTTCTTGGATGTGAAAAAATATATCCTAATTTCCCATCAAGAACTTACTCTAAGCCCTCAAACATACATGCTTGCCCTGCCCCAGGGCCTTTGCTCTTACCATTCTCTCTTTCTGGAACATTCTTTCCCCCAGATAATGGCCTCTTTCTCTCTCTCTCTCCCTTATGTTTTTGCTTAAATGTCATCTTCTCAGTGAGGTCTCCATTCCCCCTTTTAATTTTTCTCCATGTGTCCTATTCATTCATTGTTTCACTGATCATCCTAGGGGTTTCTGTCCTGCATATTTCTGTATTCCCAGCACCTTGAACAGTGCTGGCACAGAGTGGGCACTCAAAAAATATCTGTTGAATAACGGAATGAACAAATGGACCAGATCAGGAAGGGGACACTGGCCTTCAGGGAACACACCCCGGACTTTGATAACAACTCTAGGAGATTTCATCCTGGACATTCCTCAGTAGGAGTCTTGGGGAAGGTCAAAAGGTGAAAGTCCCGATTGTTCTCAGCTGCGCTTTTACCAGCTTCACCACTTTACCCCAGCCCCTTGAAGTCCCCAGGGCCCGGTCCACCGCCCTTCCTTGACATTCCTCAGCTCTGAAGTCCCCACCCCCTTTCAACACCCGAAGTTCTTTCTGCAGATGGAATGAACTGAATCAGATTTTCCATGTTAGTAACAGGGCCCAAGAATGCTGATGACTTAGAAGACCAAGAGCGCCCCGCTAGGGCCGCCGAACGCGGCTCTCCAAACAGCCACCAGGGGGCGCCGTTCCTCCACGGAGCCGGGCGCTGGCCGCTCTCCACGCCGCTGAATAAAGCGAGCAGCCAGGAGGCTTTTGGTGGTGTAGCCTTGGGCGTGCCACGCGGACGTCTAGGCGAGCTCTGGCAGCTGGTGGGAGAGCTTGCTCTGCTGCCTGAAAAGAAGTGGATGGCACAGGCCCTCTCTTGCCTTTCATTATAGACAAGCTTTCAGACCCAGACTGGCAGTTTTCTGGCTGTCTGACCCTAACCATGCCACTTCACGTTTGGGAACCTGCGTTGCCTCCTTCCTAAACTACTGATAACCACGGAATCCCGTGGCTGCGAGGATACAGGGTGATACACTTTACAGGTGTCAAGGATATCTGAAACGGGAGATGGTGACCTGATAAGAGGTTATTACCATGGCAGTTGACCCAGCAATGATTCTCAAAGCCTGTTGCGGGGACCAGCGGCATCTGGGGAGTTGCAGCTCCCACCCAGACCTTTTGATGAAATTATGGAGTGGGCCTTTGAGTGTTCAACGAAGCTTCTCGGGGATTCTGATGGTGCTCAAGTTGGTTCAGAGACGTAAAGAGATTTCCCCTAAACCACATTTGTTTGAAAAGTGGAGCTGAAATCTAATTTCAGATATATATATATATATCTCGCCTTACTGACTGCAAAGCTTGTGGTGTGTATGTCTGCATGCATCCATGCATCGCATGAGATGCTGAAATTCGCAACAACCCTTTGGAGTTCCCTTCCAGGATAGTTTAAAGCTGTTTATTCTCAAAGCTGACTGTACATTAGAATCAGCTGGAGTTTTGTTTTGTTTTTTCCTTTCTCTTTTCTGGCTGCTCAGTGTGGCATGTGGGATCCTAGTGGCCAACCAGAGATTACCCAGCGCCCCTTGCCTTTGAAGCACAGAATCCCGAGCACCAGGGAAGTTCCTGGAGATCTTTAAACACTGTCTCAATGTCTGGTCCTCTCCCAGACCAATTAATCCAGAATTTCCTGAAGCATCTGTGCTTTTACAAACTCCTCAGGTAATACTGAGACCCAGGGAGGATTGAAACCCCCAGCCAAGAAGCACCTGACTGGCTATTTATTAATAAAGCCTCCAGCTTTGGGTGGATAGGAAAGCACGGGAGTCAGGAGGAGGCCAGGGGTCAGAGCCTGCTTCCTTCATCTGTAGAATCAGAGTTGAGATGCAGGCGTCTCCTGGGTTGTGTGAGGAAGAAACTAGAGAAACTCCAGAAAGCTCCCGGCCTGGGCCTTGGCTGGGGGAAGGACTGATAAAAGGACAGCAAATAGTTAAGTGTTGGAGGCATGCAAAGCACTCTACACACCCCCTTGCAAGCCCGCGCCTCGCCTAATCCTCACCAAGACCCGCATTTCATAGCTGAAGACCCCGTTTCTGGGTCTGGCCACCTCCGGATCTGTCACAGAGCCAGGACTCCCCGGCCCTGGACTGAAAAGCAGGCTGGGACTGGGGTGGGGCAGGGAGGCATCCAGAAGGCAGCATTTAAGGAGGCGCTGATACTCAGGGTCATGCGAGCATTGAGCGGGTGCCTGAGAGCAAGTGCCTCCTTAAATGTGGGGCCCTGGGCCTCGCTGGACTCCCTGGGGTCCCAGCCCGGCTCCAGAGGCTGCCTTCTGAAGTCGCTAGGGTGGATCTCACTCAGAATGAAGGACGGGGAGGAGGAAGGGTGGCCTGGCCAGGCCAGGCGAAGGCAGCCTTGTGAAATAAAAAGCCTACGTTTTGTTACCATAACAGAATTTTCCTCCCCTTAAGCAGAAAACAAATTAATATATAAAAGGCAGAATGCACATCAGGAAGGTACTTTAATAATTAATAGTGATGCATGGTGGGCTCGGCAGTGTCGCACTGTTAGAAATTTAAATTCGGGGCCCATAAGGCAGGCTTTTCAAAGTCTACATTATACTGTCCTTAGAATGAATGAACACAGGAACAAATAAAGGAACAGTTTACTACCTACCTAGCAGCGAGGTTCAGGGGACACGAAGAACAAAGGGATTCCACAGCTGATGTCTGTACTCAAGTAACCGTAACCGAGAGCCTCTGGTGAGAAAGCACAGTAACTCAGACTCACATGCAGGTTGTGTAGCCGGAGAAACAAGGTAGAGGGTCCTCACTCAAGCTCTTTACTTTTTAAAGATTGATTTATTTATCGGCTATGCTGGGTCTTCCTTGCTGAGGTCAAACCAATCACCATTGGCCAATGACTTAGTCAGTCATGTCTGTGTGATCAAGCCTCCATAAAATCCCCAGAGGACAACTCTGTAGTCCTTTCTCAGACAGCTTCCATGTAGGGAACCAGAAGGCTTTCACGTGCCATGGTGTGAGGCCCCGCAACCTACAAGGACAAGTACTTCCTTGTTTGGGACCTGGCTCCTGTCTCTCTTCATGTGGCTATTGATGAGGCATCGGTGCTCATTGGTGTCTGACTCTTTGCGACTTCATGGACGGTAGCCAGCCAGACTCTTCTGTCCCTGGGATTCTCCAGGCAAGAACACTGGAGTGGGTTGCCATGCCCTCCTCAAGGGGATGTCTCTTATGTCTCCTGCATTAGTAGGCGGGTTCGGGTTCTTATCACTAGCGGCGGAAAAAAAAAAGAAAGGTATATGTCAGAGGTGATAGCCTACAATAAATGGATTCTTCCCAGTGTGGTAAGCACTGCTGCTGCTGCTGCTGCTAAGTCACTTCAGTCGAGTCCGACTCTGTGCGACCCCATAGACGGCAGCCCACCAGGCTCCCCCATCCCTGGGATTCTCCAGGCAAGAATACTGGAGTTGGTTGCCATTTCCTTCTCCAGTGCGTGAAAGTGAAAAGTCAAAGTGAAGTTGCTCAGTCGTGTCTGACTCTTCGCAACCCCATGGACTGCAGCCCACCAGGCTCCTCCATCCATGGGATTTTCCAGGCAAGAGTACTGGAGTGGGGTGAACGGAAAAGGAGTCAAGGGAGACTCAAACTGGAAAAGGGGGACTAACTTAGCTGGAGGGCCACAGCTAAGTGCCTTTGGGGGAAAATTCTGTGAAAGTGGAGAAGCAAGTAAGTCTGTGCTGATCAGGCTCAGAGGAAGGCAAAGCAGGGCCTCTTGCAGAGGAAAGTGCCAGAAGGCCACGGGGACAGAAGCAGCAGGAGCTCGGTTTTAGGAACTAAACGTAGTAAGTAAACGTTTACTAATGTAGTTAGTAAACGTAGCCCCACTGAGACACACGGAAGGGTGCGAGAGGACAGCGCAGCTCGTAGTAGCAGCCTGAGGTTCATGGGCCTGAGACGGCCATGGCGTGGCCATATTTTGGGCTGTTCCATGTTTTTTTTTTCATTAGTTATATATTTATTTTTGTAATGATTGAAATTTTTGTATGATTTTTATTTTTTCTATTTATTTATTTTACAATATTGTATTGGTTTTGCCATACGTTGACTTGAATCTGCCATGAGTACACATGTGTTCCCCATCCTGAACCCCCTGCCCACCTCCCTCCCCCATGTTTTTTAAAAGTGGACTAAGTTGTGGGTTTTTTTTAAAGTGTTCTCCAGAAAAATCTAGATTTCAGATTTTTTTTAAAAAATCATAAGATCTGGCCTTACTGGGCTCATGTTTCTGAGTAGTAGCTAACAGCTGGATCTGAAGAGTATTGGCGGTGGAGTTTTAACTTCTGAGGTTGAAACTGAGTTGCTTCTGAGGTTGAAACTGAGTTGCTTGTTGGCCTTAAAATGTTATGTGTTGTGTTCACTCGCTTAGTCATGTCCAACTCTTTGGGACCCTAGCCCACCAGGCTCCTCTGTCCATGGAATTTTCCAGGCAAGCATACTGGAGTGGGTTGCCATTTCCTACTCCAAGGCATCTTCCCAACCCAGGGATCAAACCTGTGTCTCTTGGGCCTCCTGTATTGGCAGGCAGATTTTCATGCTTTCTTCTAGTGTTTCTATGGTCTATTTCTTTTTAACCATTACATCTTTGATAGCCAAGGAATAAGGCATGAGTCCAACACCCTTCTTTTCCAAATAGCTACACTGTTTCCAGGATTATTTACTGAATTAGACATCTTTTCCCCCTGATTTAATGCATCACTTCTGTTATGAGAATTCCATACATACTTGGGTCTATTTGTGGCTCAACTCTTTCATACTTTCTTTTATGTCCTTTGTAGGCTCAGTGGTAAAGAATCCACCTGCCAATGCAGGAGACTCATGTTCAATCCCTGGCCTGGGAAATCCCATGGACAGAGAAGCCTGATGGGCTACAGTCTATCAAGTGGCAGAGTCGGACATGACGTAATGACTAAACAACAAGCAAAGTTTCATAGTTTTCTTCTTAAAAGCTGCTGCTGCTACAAAGTCGCTTCAGTCGTGTCCGACTCTGCACGACCCCATAGACAGCAGCCCACCAGGCTCCTCCGTCCATGGGATTCTCCAGGCAAGAGTACTGGAGTGGGCTGCCATTGCCTTCTCCATCTTAAAGGTTAGGTGCCTGTCGACTTAACTGGTTTTATTGTTATTGTTAATTAGATTTTAAAATTTATATGTATGTGTATTTTTTGTTGTATAAGAATATGAGTAACAGAGAAGAGTATGTTAATCATTTATAGTGCTAGTTTTTTAAAAAATTATATTTATTTCTAATAGTTTTTATGTTTAGTGTTTTGGCTTTTATGTTCGCTTTTTATATTTTACAAGTTATATGATACCATTATTAAAGAATCAAACCATCTCAGCAACAACAACAAAGAAAATTAGGTTCTGGACTCCTAGGCTGGTTCTTGTAGGCAGTGTCAAGAATTTTGGAAGAGGAATTTCCTTGGTGATCCAGTGGCTAAGACTCCGTACTCCCAGTACCTGGGGCCAGGTTCCATCTCTGGTCAGGGAACTAGATCCCGCATGCTGCAACGAAGAATTCATATGTTGAAACTTGAGATCCCAGGTGCCATAACAGAGATCAAAGATCTTGCATGCTGTGACTAAGACCCAGCACAGGAAATAATTTTTTTTCTTTTTTAAGAGAGAGACGTTGTGGGGTGGGAGGTGGGAGGGGGATTCAGGATTGGGAGCTCGTGTACACCTGTGGTGGATTCATGATGTATGGCAAAGACAATAGAGTATTGTAAAGTAAAATAAAGTTAAAAAAAATAAAATAAAATATATAATCAGATCTTAAAAAACAAAAAAAAGAATTTTGGTTCTCATTTCAGCAGCACATATACTAAAATTGGAATGATACAGAGATTAACATGACACCTGCACAAGGATGACACACAAATTCGTGAAGTGTTCCATATTTTTCTGGAAGCTACCTAGATATCCACTGACAGGTGCATGGATAAAGGAGTTGTGGTACATACACACAATGGAATATTACTCAGCCATAAAAAGGGACACATTTGAGTCAGTCCTAATGAGGTGAATGAACCTAGAACCTATTAAACAGAGTGAAGTAAGTCCAAAAGAGAAAGATAAATATCGTATTCTCACGCATATATACAGAATCTAGAAAAATGGTACTGAAGAATTTACTTACGGGGCAGCGGAGAAACAGACATAGAGAATAGACTTATGGACATGGGGGGAGGGAAGGAGAGGTGAGATGGATGGAGAGAGGAACATGGAAACTCACATCCATATGTAAAACAGATAGCCAACAGGAATTCGCTGTGTGGCTCAGGAAACTCAAACAGGGGCTCTGGATCAACCTAGAGGGGTGG
>SJYV01024200.1:510412-550406 GCA_006410875.1 Neotragus pygmaeus | reverse complement strand
AGTGTCAGGATGATCCCCTCAGCAGGTAATAACCCAGCAGATAATAACATAACTGGCCCCAAGTGATGTCAGAAGTGCTGAGGTGGAAAAACCCTGAGGTGAGTGTGTGTGTATAAAATTACATGTTTGTATATGGATATGTACATAGATAGATATGTATCTATGAATATATGTAAATATATACATATACTTATAAGGGGGGATGGGGAGAGGCTAGGTATTACCTTTCAGTCATCTATGGATCCACAGCAAGGACTAAGTTTTATTTCCTGCATAACCAACACGCCTTGATGTTCAAAAAAGCAGGAATTAAAACTAGAAGACATACAAGATTTTTGTTTTTGGCTGAATAGCCATTGGATGAATCACAGTTTATGTACCTGTTCACCTTTTGAAGGACATCTTGGTTGATGTCATGTTTTGACAATAATTAATAAGCTAGCATTTTTTAATGACTTCTTAGATGGTGACGAACCTGCCTGCCAATGCAGGAGACATGGTTGAATCCCTGAGTTGGGAAGATCCACTGGAGAAGGAACTGGCAACCCACTCCAGTATTCTTGCCTGGAGAATCTCATGGACAGAGGAGCCTGGCGGGCTACAGTCCATAGGGTTGCAAAGAGGTGGGCATGACTATGTGACTGAGCGCACAACCATGACAAACTTTACCTTCCCTAAAGATTCTCAGAGGGAAAGATATTTCTTTCTTTCCCAGAGTTAGTTTTTCAGATAGAATCCTATTTCACCTTGATATCCAAAATGATCACAGGTAAATCAAAGCATAAAAGTACTCAAGATGTCAAGTGAATATACATATACTATCCCCAACCAACAAAATAAAACCCCTAAAATAGTCAAGTGGGCAAAACAGACCCAATTTCTTAAGTCTTCTGTTCTAAAAGGAAAGCTTCAGGGCACTCATTCCATTATGCATTTTAGTTGACTTGTCTCTAATGGACATTCTTCTGAATGAGGACATTGGCCAATGATGAGTCAGTGTTTCATGCAATTAATTGAATGCTATGGAGCAGAAAAACAATGTCTGGCAATCACTGTGCTGATCCAAACTCAGAACCATGCCAGAGAGCCAGTCCCAGGAGCAGAAGTCAGCAGCCCCTCACGTTACTACTCTCTAACCACAACTTAATTAGATCAGGGATAATCACCTCGATTTCTGTTATTACTGCTTAGGCCACCTTGGAATCTTGGACTCATAATGTGACCAGGGAATCTAGAGCTGTTCACTTTTCCCCAATTCTAAGGAGCAAGAGAAACCAGGCTTCATCTAAGAATCCAAGACAAAGATCATACAGATACCTGTTTGCACAATAGAGATTAATTGCATCACTCAATAATTAATATGCTTCATTAGGCACCAGCCCCTGGAGTGTGGACTATCCACAGGTGGCTACTTTTAGAGGAAGAATGGGGCTTGTCTGGTTTCCCTGGCATGCTGTGTTCTTTCGCCTTCCAGCCACCTCCTCAAGTCATTACTCGTGCATTTTCCTTGCTTTGTCTGCTCTACCAACAAGTCTCTCACTTCTTTTCTTTTTTAAAATTTTTATTGGAGTACAGTTAATTTACAATGTTGTGTTAGTTTCAGGTGCACAGCACAGTGACCCAGTTACACATATATGTATACCTACTTTTCTCCCATATAGCTTATTATAGAGTATTGAGTAGACTTACCTGTTCTGTACAGTAGGTCCTTGTTGATTATCTGTTTTATATACGAAATGAAGTGAACGTGTTAGAGGCTCAGTTGTGTCCAACTCTGTGACACCAGGACTGTAACCAGCAAGGCTCCTCTGTCCATGTATTTCTCTGGGCAAGAATACTGGAGTGGGTATACATTCCCTTCTTCAGGGAATCTTCTCAACAAAGGGATTGAACCTGAGTCTTCTGCACTGCAAGCAGATTTTTACCATCTGAGCCACCAGGGAAGCTCCCATTTTGTATATAGTAATGTGTATATATGTCAACCCCGATCTCCCAATCTATCCCTCCCACTCCCTTACCCCCTGGTAACCATAAGTTTGTTTTCCACATCTGTGACTCTATTTCTGTTTTATAAATAAGTTCATCTCTGAAGCCCCTGCCATACCTCTGATGGGAACTCAAGAAATAGGAGCCAAATGAATATTAAAAGTTTATGTTTCTGAAACAAGTCCTGTCCAGAGCTCTGCACCACCCTCTTTACACGAGGCCCATTGACCTGGCTGGTCCCTGACCTGCCCCTGTGCCCACAGATGAATTTATAGCCCATGGGTCGGAGTCTATGGCTGGAGGCATGGCCCGATCACTCCCTGGTGTTGTCCAGTCACGGTCACATCAGGAGGCTGTAGTCATCCCTTCCACATGGCCCTTCTCCTTCCAAGGTTAAAGGTTGCAGAGCTCAGAAACAGGGCATCCAAAAGCTGTGCTTCCTCCTTCCTTCTACTTCATAAAAGGTGTCTAAAACACTCTCCAGGAAGCTGGGACCAGGGTGGGCTGGCAGGAATTCTCAAGATCAGTCTGATGAGGGAAGTGCAGAACTCAGGGGTCAGGAGAAGAGGCTGGGTAACTCAGGTTCAGGGAGAGAAACACTGCAGTTAGATGTCAAGGTGTGAGGTCTCCATGGGCCAGCGGCCTGGGACCCCTGTACCTTGGGGTCCTGGGTTCCCCAGGAACTAGAGAGTCTGACAGGAAACTGCACTTCCCTGTGGGGACCTGGGTTTCTGGGGTGCACGGCGTCTTCTTGCTCTGGGTCTGAGGCTTTATTTCAAAGGCAGCCCGCTTGCTGTTTCTCAGGCAGGGCCTCCCCCAAGGCTGAGAAATATAGTGATTTTTACAAACATGTCAGCCACTTGGATGGAATGTTAACAGCCTGTGAGGGAGGTTTAAATGAACAGGGAAAGTCTGGTTGTTATTTTAGAGCTGTCTTCCTCCAGGCCCTGCTCTTCGCTGGTGAAGGTAGCCTGAACCCCCCTCCCCAGCCCACTTCTTAGCAAGAATGTGTGGAGAGGCGTTCTTTTTCATGATTGGTCCACCTGCTCACATAAGTTCCGTATCAAGGGTAAGATTTTTGGACACATTTAAGAGAAGAATAAGACATCTGAATTACAAGCTTAGATGCTTTAGGTAAGATTCTTCATCTTTTTCAGCAGAGAAGAGTTTCTCCCAAATGTGTTATTTTAGGTGAAACCTTTTCTCAAGGGCAGAATCCTGGGTGGCGGTGGTACTGCCCGGGAATTGGTCACCTAGGACAGAGGCCCGGAGGGGTCGTCTAGGCCGGGCAGTGAGTACTGGCAGGCGAGAGACGCGGCCTCAGGGCTCTCACGGCTCTGGATCTTTCCTCTGAGCATGTTCATGCTCATGACTTCAGTCTCCCATTTCACATCTCATTAGGTTTACTGAGATTTTCACGTCCACTTTTGCTAGTAGGCGAACAGGACTGGGTACAGTTTAGACCTTGATTATTGAAAACATTCATTTTTCAAATATTGATGTTTTCATGGTTCTTAGGACTTGACTCATTAAGCTAGCACTAGCTTGACAGTCTTTCTGGATTGACTGACTGAAGAGTGTCCGTAGATACCAGGGTGGGACGAGTGGCAATGTGGGGACTGTGTGGCCAGTTGGTATTGGGCAGATATTGGCCTAGACAAATACAGTCAGATTTTCAACCTTAGTTGAACTTGCTCTGTGATGATACAAGAGCTACTGTGAGGCTGTAAAACAGATCGGCCCGCAGGACTCAGGCTGGCTGGGAGGGATGGGGTGCAGCAATTCATCCGGGGGTGCAGGGAGAGGCTCACACAGCAAGCAGAGCAGCCAGGAACCCTGGCAGGGGAGAGATGGGCTCCAGTGCAGTGGCCAAGGTCATCTGCTTCACAGGGCTGGTCACGTGTCTACACAACACGCTGTAATAGTGGGCAATTACACATAACCACTCTCTATTATATATAATATAAATTGTACAGTATATGTACATATACAATTTATACTATACACATGATATATAAATTATATAGCATATATAATATACAATATTATAAATTATATAGCATGTTATATAATATAGTATTTGTATTATAATGATATAATCATGATAAACAGAATATATGTTATTTTAGGTGAAACATATATCAAATAATGTATCTACTATATAGAAATATACAATAATATGTAATATACTTTATTCTAATATATAACATATATATATTATACAATACTTATATTTTTATTTTATAGACTATAATCAATATAGTGTGTAAATGTCTATATTATCTAGAACACAGGGAACTCTACTCAATACTCTGTAATGATCTATACGGGAATAGAATTTAACAAACAGTGGATGTATGTATATGTATAACTGATTAACTGTGCTATACAGCAGAAAGTAACACAACATGTAACTCCACTCTGCTCCAATAAAAATTAAAAGAAAATAAAACTTAGAAAAAACCTTCCCAATCCTCAAAGTCAGCTGGAATCAAGATTGTCAGGAGAAATATCAATAACCTCAGATACGCAGACGACACCATGTTATGGCAGAAAGCAAAGAATGAAAGAGTCTCTTGATGAAAGTGAAAGAGGAGAGTGAAAAAGTTGGCTTAAACTCAACATTCAGAAAACGAAGATCATGGCATCTGGTCCCATCACTTCATGGCAAATAGAAGGGGAAACAATGGAAACAGTGACAAACTTTATTTTCTTGGGCTCCAAAATAATTGTAGATGGTGACTGCAGCCATGAAATTAAAAGATGCTTGCTCCTTGGAAGAAAAGCTGTGACCAACCTCAGCAACATATTAAAAAACAGAGATATCACCTTGCTAGCAAAGGTTTTTCTAGTCAAAGCTATAGTTTTTCCAGTAGTCATGTATGGATGTGAGAATTGGACTATAAAGAAAGCTGAGCATGAAAGAATTGATGCTTTTGAACTGTGCTGGAGAAGATTATTGAGAATCCAAGGAGATTCAACCAGTCCATCCTAAAGGAAATCAGTCCTGAATATTCATTGGAAGGACTGATGCTGAAGGTGAAACTCAGCTTTGGCCACCTGATGCAAAGAACTGACTCATTGGAAAAGACCCTGATGTTGGGAAAGATTGAAGTCAGGAGAAAGGGACAATAGAGGATGAGATGGTTGGACGGCATCACCGATTCAATGGACTTGAGTGTGAGCAAGCTCCGGGAGTTGATGATGGACAGGGAAGCCTGGCATGCTGCAGTCCATGGGGTCGCAAAGAGTTGGACACGACTGACTGAACTGAAGTGAAATTCTATAATAGGACTCCTCTACTTTAATAATAGGAGAAGGCAATGACACCCCACTCTAGTACTCTTGCCTGGAAAACGTAATAAGTAATATATAATAAGTTTAATAAATGTGAACTGGGGATTATCTATTCCACATTATCATAGTGTCCAGGGTCTCATACACTGCTTGCTGTGAAGGAGGTTTAGTGTCTATTGAGCTGGATGCTCAAGCATTGAGTGATGTGTCTCTTAGACATGCATCTAAGTAGAAAATGACCAGAAAACCTTCAGTTATGTTGATATTGGGCTTCCCTAATAGCTCAGTTGGTAAAGAATCTGCCTGCAATGCAGGAGACCTGGGTTCAATTCCTGGGTTGGGAAGATCCCCTGGAGAAGGAAAAGGCAACCCACTCCAGTATTCTTGCCTGGAGAATCCCATGGACAGAGGACCCTGGTGGGCAACAGTCCATAGGGTTGCAAGAGTCTGACATGACTGAGCAACTAAACCATGAGACCATGTTGATACTGGAGATGTATATATATATACACACATGTACATACATACACACCTCTCCATATCCATTTCAACTTAGGGCTTATTACTGAAGAATTACATTTTTTTCCTAGAGAGAGAAGTACAATTTTCTCTTTGTTCTTTCTTTTTTCATGTTTTACTAAAAAAAAAAAATCCAGCTATATGGCACTGTATCACTCCGAAGAGGCAAATTGTGCACAGTCAGCAAATAACTTCAGATAAATTCTTTTTCACTTTAAGCAGAGCAATTTAGTCAACTCCAAACACAAGAAAAGCTGATCCACAATGGCTTGTCAGCCCCACAGACTGAGTCCCATCTCTGCTGGTTTTTCCATGTGAAAAACTAATGTGTTGACACCTCTGAGCCACCAGGGAAGCCCGACAGATATTTACTTCACAAATATTTAAGGGGATTCTGCCATGTGCTTGGCTGAATGGACAACATCTTTCAAGGTTTACTCATGTCTTATTTAGATGTCAGAGGAGAGGCTTTTCCCAGGAAAGTCCCCAACCCAACCCCATCCACTGAGCCCTGCGGTCATCCCCTGTTAGAAACAGAAGCTTCCGGAGCATGTGAGGGAGAAGGACTCCTCTGAAGGAGCATTAAAATAAGGTGAGCTCATAGAAGAGGAAAACCTCCCTTGCTTACTCTTAGACTCGCCACTGACCCATGGATCACATGGATACAAGACAGACAAACAGGAGAAAAGCATTCAGATTGTGTTGAATACTTTTATGTGCACAGGGAAGTATTCAGAAGAAAAATGAAGATCTGAAGAAGCTCTGCGTTTCCAAAGCTGATATGTCTGTTATATAAAGAATGGTAGGGAGATGATAAGGTGGCTTGGATTGGGGGCAATAAATTGTGGGACAGGGACTAGGAGATATGTGGGGGGAGTCTAATGGATGATTCAGTTTATTTTAGCAGGTGGCTTGTACAGGTTCTTCCTGGCATCAGTAAGAACATTCTGATCTTCCTGGTCCAGGGAGGGCACCCTTCTCACAGGAATTTGATGACCTGCTTTTGGGTAGGTCAGACAGCCCTTCCTGTGTCTGCTGGTTCTCCAGACCTCCAGCTCAAAAATGATCAATATGCCAAAGTGGTGTGCAGGGTGGCGTTTCTGAAGCCCCTTAAGCATTAAACCTTGTATGTCTGTAATAACCGTAAAAGGACGTTCAGGAACGCAGAGCATCTCACATAACTCACTGAGGTTTATAAACACCGGGGACGGCCTTTCTTGTCCGTCAGCATCTGTGCTGGTCTCTGACAGCTGAAAGCAGAGCACAGTCTCTGGTGTGGGTAAGAAAGGCAAGAATGTTGTTGGAGAAATCTATGTCCCAGCACATCAGGCTCATGGGATTTATGGCCCCAGAACAGACCGACATCCAGATTCTTGTAGGGGAGCCTGCTGCCTGTTTCTGGCAAAGTCCAAATTTAACTCTGCAGGCCTTGGCGTTTTAGATAACCAGTTATTTGTTTACAGTTCTGGCCCCACGTCTGTGCTCTGATTTGCTCCCCAAATATTTGGCCAGACAATGAAATACGATGCGAGGTTGTGTCTCAGCGCCCTGGAAACCTTCATTATTTCAGCTGATTCCCACATTCTGCACATGCAGAAGTGCAGTAGAGAGATTTCTTCTTCAAGGGAAAGTTGGAAAGCTTAGAATTAATTTTATATAACTTCCAGTTCACTTTACTCTGGTAAGAAGCCATATATTACTCAAAGCCATAAAGGTATTCTTTAGAGAGTCCAGTTATAAAATATTCCTTCTTTGTTGTCAAGCAAATTACATTATGTAAGAGGAGATTCCTTTTCAAAGTTTAACTCTAAGAACCGAGCTGTCGGTTATTGAGTTTATGTCAGTCAATTCTTTGCTATGTGCCTCTAACCCTAAATCATAATTGCCACCAGTAGGTAAGGGAGTTAACAAAAATAAGCAATAAACTTTGAGATTTAGTTTGGTTTTACTCATCTGTTGGAAATTAATAACACAGATTTCCTAATTTGAGGGAAAAATTTAATTTAATCCTAGTAGGCACTGGGGACAGCATTCTGAAATAGAGAGAAACAAGAATATTAGAATCGTTGAAAGGAAATGATTCTTTGTTGTTGTTGTTTAGTAGTTAAGTTGTGTCTGACTTTTTTGCAGCTCCATGAACTCTAGCCCCCCAGTCTCCTCTGTCCAGGGGATTTCCCAGGCAAGAATACTGGAGTGAGTTGCCATTTCCTTTTCCAGGGAATTTTCCTGACCCAGAAACCGAAGCAGCATCTCCTGCATTGACAGGTGGATTCTTTACCATTGAACCACTTGAGAAACCTGCTTTAAAAAGGACACCATTTACACCAATTTCCAGTTCTATGTAAAAACAGACTTTCTTATGCCAATTGTTAATCTCATCAGAAAAATTTTAAAACATTCAGACAAATACTTCCCATGCTGACTTCTTACCTGGATATTTAATTTAGTCTTATATATTTTATCCCACAGTAATTAAGGCATCCACAACTTATTATGTCAAATTTGAATATATCAGAAGTTGGAATGTGAGGTCAAGTGGGCCTTAGAAAGCATCACTACGAAAAAAGCTAGTGGAGGTGATGGAATTCTAGTTGAGCTATTTCAAATCCTGAAAGATGATGCTGTGAAAGTGCCACACTCAATATGCCAGCAAATTTGGAAAACTCAGCAGTGGCCACAGGACTGGAAAAGGGTCAGTTTTCATTCCAATCCCAAAGAAAGGCAATACCAAAGAATGCTCAAACTACAGCACAATTGCACTCATCTCACATGCTAGTAAAGGAATGATCAAAATTCTCCAAGCCAAGCTTCAGCAATATGTGAACCATGAACTTCCAGATGTTCAAGCTTGTTTTAAAAAAGGCCACGGAACCAGAGATCAAATTGCCAACATCCGCTGGATCATGGAAAAAGCAAGAGAGTTCCATGAAAACATCTACTTCTGCTTTATTGACTATGCCAAAGCCTTTGACTGTGTGGATCACAATAAACTGTGGAAAATTCTGAAAGAGGTGGGAATACCAGACCACCTGACCTGCCTCTTGAGAAACCTATATGCACGTCAGGAAGCAACAGTTAGAACTGGACATGGAACAATAGACTGCTTCCAAATAGGAAAAGGAGTACATCAAGGCTGTATATTGTCACCCTGCCTATTTAACTTATATGCAGAGTACATCNTTTAACTTCTATGCAGAGTACATCATGAGAAACGCTGGGCTGGAGGAAGCAAAAGTTGGAATCAAGATTTCCAGGAGAAATGTCAATAACCTCAGATATGCAGATGACACCACCCTTATGGCAGAAAGTGAAGAGGAACTAAAAAGCCTCTTGATGAAAGTGAAAGAGGAGAGTGAAAAAGTTGTCTTAAAGCTTAACATTTAGAAAATGAAGATCATGGCATCTGGTCCCATCACTTCATGGGAAGTAGATGGGGAAAGAGTGGAAACATTGTCAGACTTTATTTTGGGGGGCTCCAATATCACTGCAGATGGTGATTGTAGCCATGAAATTAAAAGACGCTTACTCCTTAGAAGGAAAGTTATGGCCAACCTAGATAGCATATTGAAAAGCAGAGACATTACTTTGCCAACAAAGGTCTGTCTAGTCAAGGCTATGGTTTTTCCAGTGATCATGTATGGATGTGAGAGTTGGACTGTGAAGAAAGCTGAGCACTGAAGAATTGATGCTTTTGAAGTGTGATGTTGGAGAAGACTCTTGAGAGTCCCTTGGACTGCAAGGAGATCCAACCAGTCCATCCTAAAGGAGATCAGTCCCAGGTGTTCATTGGAAGGAGTGATGCTAAAGCTGAAACTTCAATCCTTTGGCCACCTCATGAGAAGAGTTGACTCATTGCAAAAGACCCTGATGCTGGGAGGGATTGGGGGCAGGAGGAGAAGGGGACGACAGAGGATGAGATGGCTGCATGGCATCACCAACTTGATGGATGTGAGTCTGAGTGAACTCCAGGAGTTGGTGATAGACAGGGAGGCCTGGCATGCTGCGATTCATGGAGTCACAAAGAGTTGGACATGACTGAGCGACTGAAATGAACTGAACTGAACTGAAGTTGATATAACAGTTCTTTGGCTTCCTCTCACCTCTTCATAAAGAAAAATACCTGCTTTTGGTAATCCACTTGTATGTTCAGGGTGAAATCACCATTTTGTCCCAGTCCTCTTTACTTCATTCCCGCCTTAGGGAGCATGCCCCCTTCCCGCTCCTAAAAAAAACAAAACAAAACAAAACAAAACAAAACAAAACATGTAAAACAAATGCAAATCTTTATTTGTGATCATTTTTCTCCTCCTCTTCTTTCCCCATCTTATAGATTCCTCTCTGATTTTTGCTTTTACACAATAGGGGTAGCACTTACAGACAAGATGCTGGATGCTTGGTTGTCACACTTGAAACAGGCAAGAGCTGGTCATTGCACATTAAAGGGCAGGATGACGGCATGTAAACGGCGGGATCACTTTTCAGTTCAGGAGTGTGACAAGCGCAGAATGCCTCAATAGAGCAAATGTTATTCTTAGATTTCAGCTGAGAAGGAATGTTGAAACTTACCGCCAGGAAGGATTTTCTCATGTGTGAAATGATTTTAATACACACACATAAACACATTCACAAATACCCATCCCTTTTGCCTTACTTCCAGGATTTATACATATCTCTTAATATGATTGTGAGTGTGGCTGCACTTATACATATTTGTTGGGTACCTCTCAATGAGGGTGTATTATGACCCTCTCCCTTATAAAACACTTCTGATGTTCTATCTTTATTAGTTTTAGCAAATAGCAGTTTGTTGCTAACAATTCTAGTGTTACCCCTGAAACTGGTGTGTTATTTTCAGAGACACACCCTCCATGTGGGTTTGGAAACATCTGTTCAGACCAGAACATATCAGTTAAAGCTATATTCTGCTCCTTTCCCCAGGCCTCCAGATTGTTACATCTATGGACTGTATACTGTAGAGTTGTACCACCTACTGTAACTTAATTCATTTTCTTTTCTATGTTTGCTGAAATTATTTAAGACAACACAAACTCCAAATTCATTCTAAGGTCCCCAAAGTTAAAATCTCTAAGTACATGTGCATATGTGTGTTTCTATTAAGATGCTTTATGTTTCTGTTAAATCGTGTGTATGTGTGTGTTAGTTGCTCAGTCGTGTCCACACTTAGCAATTCCATGGATTGTAGCTCGCCAGGCTTCTCTGTCCATGGGATTCTCCAGGCAAGAATATTGGAGTGGGTAGCCATTGCCTTTTCCAAGGGACCTTCCAGATCCAGGGATTGAAACTGGGTCCACTGAATTGCGGGCAGACTCTTTACCCTCTGAGCCACAGGGGAAGCTCTAAAACATGTATGAACTACACTATTTAAAAAATATTAAAACATTTATTCTGAGGGGATTTTTAAAAAATCCAACAAAATAAATATCATGGGAGGTATAGCTTCAAGCAAGATCATCACTGAAAATTATGATGCAATTATTAGTTAATTAAACCAAATAATACACACTTCACCATTGAAACATGAAAGTTATTTGTCATTGATCACTCTTTTGAGAAAAATGACAAAGATATTCAAATAAATTTAAACGTCAAATTTCAGATAACTTTGCTTTGGAATGGATGTTTTGTGATGCTTTCTAGATCAGTAATCTTCAAGTGTTTTTCATTGTTATATTCTGTTATTTTGAAAACTGCAATCTCATAATCCTTATTAAACTAACATATAAAATTTTTTCTCATGAGTTTAAATAATTGCAAGAGAAGTAAATTTAAGTAAGCTGTAACATGGACAGATAAAAATGAAATGATTCAGTTATTCTTCCATGTGGTCAGTGATTTGACACTGACCACTGTCCAGTGGAGAAGGAAATAGCAATTCACTCCAGTATTCTTGCCTGGAGACTTCCATGGATAGAAGAGTTTGGTGGACTACAGTCCGTGGGGTCACAAAGAGTCAGACACGACTGTGTGACTAACACTAACACTATCCATTAAAAGAAAATACACAATTTTCTAACTGTAGGAATTGGACATTATTCTTATAGTATGGTTTGAGCAGTACCCTGGCAATGATTGTTTGGATTTCTCTGGGGTTTGCTAACCAATCCCATGATTCATCTTTGTTGTTTCCCTCATGGTGATGAAATGGCTGCAAAATTCCCAAGAACTGAGTTTGCCTCCCATACTGCTTCCAAAGGAAGAGAAAGAACTTCTCTCTGAGGGGTCCTAAACAGCACCAGAGGAAGAGAACTGATGCAGGGGATGGAATGCTGCCCAATCATCAAGGGTCTAGCTACACATACGAGTCCTTGAGTGAGAAATACACATCCTGTTTATTCTGTCATCATTTAGGGGTTCTTAGGAGGTCAAACTCTGGGAGATAGCGGAGGACAAAGCAGCCTGGCAGGCTACGTCCACAGGGTTGCCGAGTCAGACACAAGTTAGTCACTGAACGACAACAACAATGAAGACAAAACATAACTCAAATCTTAACTGTAACCTAAAAATGCAGTAAATCGGATTATTATATCCTGTTTCATAAGGTGACAGCTTTAAGATGCTAATAAGAGATTGCAAGGACAGATGTTAATACTTTTGTCTTTTTAGCTCAGGGCCGTGATTCTGGAGTCTACCGCAGTGCCTGACATGCAGTGGATTCAGTCTGGTGAGCTGCTGAAACAAGCAATGAAGAACATCAACCAAGTGATAAGGAACAGCTTCAAGTGAGGACAGGAGCAGCACCTCTGGTAGGACTTGTTGACTGTTGACAGCCGTCAGCCAGTCGAAAGCTGTGACCCAAGACGCACCAAGTGTTAGTCGCTTCAGTCTTGTCATCCGTGTTGATTCCATTGACCCCACTTCCCAGCACTCACCTCCCACCTTCTCCCACAACAACTCTCCCTGCATCTAATCTTCCTGAAGCCACGTGGATCGGCACTTCCTCTCCTGTAGTGGAAGGAAGTGACTGCATGTGTGGAGACATGGATGTCCAGTGCCAAGAAATTCTATTTCTGTTCCCCTCCATTCATCAGGAGGAAACACCAACAGCTGTAGCACCACGTCAGCACTTTCTAGACAACACAACTAGTTAGTGTCCACTGATGAGGTCATGTTGATTTACTGCCGTTTCATAAATAAATTACTGAGACATTTACACTCATAGAAATACATTGGTTGAGAGTATATCAGTGATTGAGAGAGATCTAGGATTCTTTGCACCATAAACAATATGTTTCTTTCTCATCTTAATCTTAAAATGTGAAGCCTTTGGTTTTAAATAAAATGAAGAAATAGGGAAAGTTTAAAACCTGCTCAAAGGAAAAGCAACACATTGTCCCAATGAACATGGAAAAAGAGACAGAAAGTGAAATTTTCATCTTTTGATGCCATGGAACACTGATTGTGAACAAGGACACATTCGATTTCAGAACTGAAACCTATCCTGGTGTGAGGATGTGACAGTTAAATTCTATTTTTAAGAATGAAAAATTAGCAAATCTGTTCCCACGGTTTTTGTCTCAGGGACAGAAGTTTCTGTTATTCTACAAATCAAGTTCAGTCTTTCCTTTCGTGTCTGAATTGTGATCAACCAGTTTGATTCTGTTTTCCCCACATCACAGCATTTATAAACACGCACTCTTCTTGGAGGAACCACCTCTCCCAGACAGGGTGTGTGGTCCTGCAGAGGGTTTGCTCTGATGCTCTTCCACTCGGGCCCTCATCTTGGCTGGATCATCCCATACCTGCTGCCTCTGCACATCCCAGCAGGAAGGGAGAGGAAGTTGGACCCTGATGACTTGGTGAGTCTGGTGTCTACAGCTCTACCTGGGTCCTGTGACACCATTTGCCACTTATCATGCCTGGGATGATGGAAAAGCTTGAGTTGGCAGGGGGAGCGAGGTCAAGCTGGGCACACACTCACACCAGTGGGGCGGCTTCAACAACAGGAACTTATTTCTCACAGTCCTGGAGGCTGGGAGTACAAGAGCAAGGTAAGGACAGGCTGTTTTCTCTGAGGCCTCTCTCTTGGGCATGTCGACAGCTTCTTCCCATGTCTTCCAGTGACCCTTCCTCCGTCCTGAACACTTCTTCTTCTAAGGACACTGGTCAGATATGACCAGGGCCACCTTGATGACCTCATTCTTATTTAATTACCTCTTTACAGACACTGGGGGTGGGGGATGAGTTTATAGAGTTTTTAATTGAGATATAGTTTATGTACAATATTATGTTCCCATGGACAGAGGGGCCTGGTGGGCTGCAGTCTATGGGGTTGCAAAGAGTTGGACATGACTAAGCAACACACACACACAATATTATGTTAACTTTAAGGTGTATGACAGTGATTCATAATTTTTAAAAATTATACTTTTCATAGTAATTATAAAATACCAGGTGTACTGTACCATATATCCTGTTGCTTACCTATTTTATACATAGTAGTTTGTATCTCATAATCCCCTACCCCCATCTTCCCCCTGCCTTCTTCCCTCTCCTCACTGGTAACCAACTAGTGTGTTCTCTATATCTGTGAGTCTGTTTCTTTTTTTTAAATTACATTGACTAGTTTATTTTATTTTTTTAGATGCCACATTATAAGTGTGAAGTACAGTATTTTTTTTCTCTGGTTTATTTCACTAAGCAAAATAATAAGTCCATCTATATTATTGCAAATGGCAAAATTTCATTCTTTCCTATGGCTGAGCAGTTATATATGGGGCTTCTCTTGTGGCTCAGCTGGTAAAGAATCTGCCTGCAATGCGGGAGACCTGGGTTCCGTCCCTGGGTTGAGAAGATCCCTTGGAGAAGGGAAAGGCTATCCACTCCAGTACTCTGGACTGGAGAATTCCATGGGCTGTACAGTCCATGGGGTTGCAAAGAGTTGGACACGACTGAGAGACTTTCACTTTCGGTGGTTATATATGTGTAGATAGATAGATATATAGATGTATACATATGATGGATAGAGAAGATGTGACTGTATAGATACATAGTTATTGAGTCGCTAAGTTGTGTCCAACTCTTTGCAACCCCATGGAATATAGCCCACTATGCACCTCTGTCCCTGGGATTTCTCAGGCAAAAATACTGGAGTGGTTTACCATTTCCTTCTCCAGGGGATATTCTGGACTTAGGAATTGAACCCACATCTTGTGCATCTCTTGCCTTGGCAGGCAATAGAAAACATTCATCAGCTGATGGACACTTCTTTTGCTACCATATCGGGTCTGTTAACATTGCTGCTATGAACATTGAGGTGCGTGCAAACAAAATCACTTTCTGAGGCACAGAAGTGAGGATGTCAATGTGAGTTCAGTCCATGACACCAAGAATCTTTTTTAAACCAGGGTTCCTTGAAAGACTCTCTCTTGCCTGGGCCCCCTGTCTGTGGCCCCTGCATCCTCAGTAGATTCTACGTAAGCTACACTCCCCAGTGGCCCCTCCCACTTGACAGGACCGCTGGGCTTGGGGAGGCCAAGAGAAGTTGTGTTCTCTGAAAGTCAGCATGGGGAGGGCGTGGGGATCCAGAGGAGGAGCAGAAGGGATGCAGGAGGAAGCAGGCTGGCTTCTGATGCTGCCTGGGGGTGAGGCAGCCCAGAAAAGCCCCAGAAAAGATTGTAGGATATTTAAGTTTTCAAGTTGGTGACTAAATTCTAAATACCATCATTTCCCTACACATGGCAACTATCCTTTGCTTTTTAAAAATATGTCCTTTTAGAAAGTAGCGATTCATTTAAATTTGAACTCATGTGACAGGTTTCAAATACAGGTTTTCAGAACAATATAGACATTTTGACTTAGAAAATGGGCCATTTCTTTCAGATATTTAAGTCTGTGTAATGAGTCTTTCCAAATAAACTGTCTCAGGAAATGATAGTTTCCTCCGAATTTCCTTTCTAAAGATTTTCATACTACATTTTAGAGGATTTTTTTTTTTTACTGTTTTTAAAAGAAACAGGCAAAACCCAATACAACATTGTAAAGCAATTATCTTCTAATTAAAGATAAATACATTAAAAATATAGTCTATAAGATAATTGGGCTCAGGGAAAGAAAAAAATTGAAAAAAAGAAATAAATCAGCATAAACATTCCATAAGAGTTCACCAAATGGAGAACTTATAGGGAGAGCCGACAGATAAAAAACCTCCAATATTTGTTTGCCAAACAAGAATAGCCAGAAAACCAGAATTACAAGTATAACTGCTTTCCTTTCCTTTTTTTTTTTTTGTCTACTTCTCTACCTTTGATTTCATGCCTCCTTCCTAATTTGGGAGGTGCAGCTGGATAATTTATCTTTGATGTCATGTACTGTATTAACCGTCTCTTCATTGCTTACAAGGCCTTATGACAATATCACAGCGTTTGGTTTTGGGGCGTAACTCACGTTCCCAGGATTCAGAGATTGGAAGTGGAATTCAGGAGAGATGTGTCCTTACTAGAAACTCTGCAGTCCCGGGCATGACTTAGCCAGATGAACACACTGAAGGCCCCAAATCTGCCAAATCTAAACGGCCTTTGACAGCCAAAATCAATTTATCATTGCTTTCATTAGAATGGTGTTTTAGATACATGAGTGGTCAAGGTTGTTAGTGCTATCCTGCACTGTGAAAAATAGTCGTTTTCAATAGTTGGGAGGATGTTTTGAAAAGAAACCTTTAAATGTGCTTCATTATAAAGGATATTTTGGATACTGTGCTCCGTGAGAAGAATACCAGGTCTGCCTTGTCAAGGGTTGTAACCCAACCCTTGGGAGACTGGCTGACCTGCAGCTGGCCCTGCTCACCGAGGGTGCTGATGGTGTCCTGACGGGGAGCCAGGGGCTGCGTCCACACCCAGGCCATCAGTCATTCCGGCCTGATGAGGGGCTCAGGGTCTGCAGCTCTGGGACCAAGCCTCCAGAGAGGGCGGGAAGTTATTCCTGTAAGATCTGTAGAGTGGCTGAGGCCCACATGATGATAAGGAAGCATATTTCACTTAACAGTGGACCGGCAGGGCTTGGGGGAGGAGACCCCTGTAAAGGAACCGTATGGGTCCTTTAGGAAGCCTGTGCAGCGTCTCCTTCAAAGCCGCTGCTTCCTTTAGAATCGCGTGCAGCCCCCAAAGCTGACTCAAAGTCATTGGTTCTTCTGGAAAACAAGGAAAACCACATATTCCAAGCCCCAAAGATACCTTCACTATTCCTCAGATCACCAAGTCCTATTATTTCCCCTCAGTTTTTTCTAGGTGTGTCTTTTTAGGAGAGGTTGTGACCATCACCCCAGCATCACTGTGACAGCCTCACAGACAAATGGCCAGACAGTTCTCCCCATTTCCCCCCACATTTTGTGCACTACAGCCAGATTAACCTTCCTCAAAGGTTACTTTCATCTGTCTCTTTGCTCATTCATTTTGCATCACCACATGTATCGCAAGGCACGAGGTCCCCCACCACTGCCTCTGGAGGTCCTTCAGGGACTGACCCTGGTGCTCACCTGCCATGGTCCAGGGCCAGCTCACGGCCTATCTTCTCTTATCATGGGAGGGTTCTGACGAGCGGGAGCACCTCCCCAGGAAGTTCTCCCTGATTGTGCCAGCTCTCAGGGATGTTCTTCATTCAGAAACCCACCATCATGCAGCCCCTGATCGTCCCGCCTGCTCTAGTTGTTCCACGGTGGTTGATCCCACTGCCTTCTTTGGATGACAAACTCTTGGAAGACAAGGAGCACTGCATTTAACTACTTCAGCACCAGTTATAGGAATGGAAAACAAAGCCCCAAACCATATGAAGCCAACAAAAAAGAGGCATTCCCAAAACATTTGGTGTGAAACTTAGAAATGATATCTAACCCTTCTTTGCTTGATTGTCTCAGTAACCTGAAACATTCCAAATTCAATAACTGGGAGGAAAAAAAAGAAATGTGACTGTGGCAGTAACAGGGTATGACATTACGCTTTCCTGATACCTTAGTTGGTAAAGAATCGACCTGCAACACAGGAGACCCTGTTTCAATTCCTAGGTGGGGAAGATGTGCTGCAGAAGGGATAGGCTACCCACTCCAGTATTCTGGCCTGGAGAATTCCATGGACTTTATAGCCCATGGGGTTGCAAAGAGTCGGACATGACTGAGTGACTTTCACTTTCAGCAGGTGTTTAGGGACTGATATGAGCCACTAGTTAGGCTGAAAGACAAGCTTTATTCAATTACATGGCTTATTAAACAGCTGTCAGTTAACAGTAGGGATGGCTCATGGCTTGTCGTTCACAGCAGAGAGGAAGACACATTCTCTCTTATTTTCAGATGTCAGGATCTAATGATTAGAACAATGGCATTTAACTCAACAGAAATCTTACTTTATTTTCTAGTGATTAGGAACATTTGACCTGGTATTAACAGAGTGACATTTATAAAGTCCTGTTTTCATGGGTTGGAGCATCTTTGACGGGCCGGGTAAGATCTGTGTGCTCATTTTGGCCTCCTCTATCTGTCTGCTCTTTTTAAAGGTTTTGCAGAAACCTATGAGGGGCTTTAGAAATGAACTGCCCATACATTCAAGCTGGAAAGTGCACACTTGTGGTTTTCCGGGTGGTTAGGAGCTGGACAGGTGGAGAGAGAGGCCGGAAGGGGAAGCCTGTGGGCCATGGAGGATGGCAAGTGTCCTCAGGGGTTGTCTGTTGGGGTGGGAGGGTTTCAGGCACCAGAGGGGCCTTCCCTACACAGTTGGTGGAGCTGGTTGGAGAGTCTGGCAAATGATGACAGCAGCTCATGAGGTCAGCAGTTTAGTGCTGCTGCTCCACCTGTACTAATCCTCCATTTGGTGGCAAGGACTTTGTTTTGGGCCTGATTCTGGGATGGCGCAAATCCATTACCCTGGTCCTGATCCCCAGAGGCTGCACATGTGTGTTTCTTTGGTGACCCAGCAGAGGCAAACAGGTTCCGGGTTCCTGTATCTTTGGAAAGGCAAAAGGTTTTGTTGTCAGTCTTGTGTGAGCTAGATTTGTATCCATTACCTGGTTCTCTTTAAACAAAAGAAAAAAAAAATTTTTAATTGAAGGATAATGCTTTACAGAATTTTGTTGTTTTCTGTCAAACATGAACATGAATGAGCCATAGGTGTATATATGCCCTCTTTGCTTCTCTTTAACGGGATGTGTGACATGGGAGGCAGTGCATCACAGGGCGATTTTGGCCTCATCACCAACAAACACTTGTGAAATCACAAAGGGTAACACTGTGGAAAGTTGAGGCAGATGGCCTTGCGACATAATCCACAAACATACACCTTATTTGGTGAAGCGCCTTGCAGGGGAACATTTATCATTCAAGTAACGCTTTGCCTTTGGACAGTCCTGACCATGTTCCAAGTCTTCGCACAGTCCCCTCCAGTAATGGCCGTCCTTTTTAAAATTTTATTTGCTTATTTGAGGCTGTGCTGGGTCTTCACTGCTGCAAGCAGGAGCTACTCTCCAGTTGCAGTGCACAGGCTTCTCACCATGCTGGCTTCCCTTGTTGTGGTGCACATGCTCTCAGGCGCACGGGCTTCAGTGGTTGAGGCTCTCAAGCTCTAGAGCAGGGGCTCAGTAGTTGTGGCCCACGGGCTTAGTTGCTCCACAGCACGTGAGATATTCCTGGACCCATGTCTGCTGCATTGGCAAGCAGACTCTTTACCACTGAACTACTAGGAAAACCCATGGTCATCCTTTAAAGGCAGCCTCTAAGTATTATTCCCATGTTACAGATGGGAAGGCTGAGGTTGGGAGCTATTTATGAACATACAACAGCTAGTACTTCCTGAGCAGTTGTTATGTTCCAGGCTTTGTTCTGCTCACTCATGAGTATCAACTAATTTCATCCTCAGTCAAACCTGGGAAGCAGGGACTACTATTATTTCCACTCTACAGATGAAGCAGTGAAACACACAGAAATTAAACAAGTTGTCCAAGGTCACACAGCTAATAACTGGAACCTGGTTATTCTTTAGCTCCTCCAATCCTAACTGCTCTGCTGAGCTGTGTTTGTCATTACATGACACTACCTGAGGCTGAATTGCACTTGTATGTTTACACATCTGCATGTCTTTATAGAGTTTGGGCTGCTTCTTGACTGAAATCGTTTGTTTCATTCACATCTTTAAAATTCCTGGTGCCCACACAGCTCTGTGTCCTGGCGTGGAGCTGATGTTCAGAACATGTTTGCTCGAGAATTCTCAAGGCTTCTGGATGGTAAATATTCATGCTCCCATTTGAAATCAGACTTTTGACTCTTCTTTGAAATGTGGTTACACGGTTTACTTTTTGTCAAAAATAGGTCAACTTGTTTTCTGAATGATACATTCCTTATTGTCTCAGTTCCAACTGGGAGTATGGATTAGACTGCTAGAATGTTCAAGAATAGCCAAGACAAGGAAGCAACCTAAGTGTCCATCAACTGAAGAATGGATAAAAAAGATATGGTATATATACACCGTGGAATATTGCTCAGTTGTAGAAAAGAATGAAATAATGCTGTTTGCATCAATGTGGATGGACTTATAGGGCATTAAGCTAAGTGAACCAGGTCAGACAGAGGAAGACAAAAGACTGTATAATATCACTTATATGTGCAATCTAAAACGATACAACGAACAAAACAGTAGCAGACTCATAGAGAACTAGTGGTTACCAGGGTAATATAAGGGTAAAAGAGTAAGAGGTACAAACTACTATGTACAGAATAAATAAGCTATAAGGACATATTGCACAGCACAGGGCATTTAGCCAATGTTTGATAATTACTATAAATAGAATATGATCTTTAAAAATTGTGACTTGCTGTTTTATACGCCTGAAACTTACATAATATTGTATATCAACTATACTTCGATTAAAAAAAAGAAGAGAGTACTCTGACCACAGGCATTCTCCTTGCTCCAAAGCCCTGCATTCTTGGGGCCACCTGTGGAATGACTGAGTCCTCTCCCCTACTCATACCCCCAACTCCCAGCTCACATTCTGTAGCTTCTAAGCCCCAAAGAAGATGAGCTTCCTAGACCCCCTTAGGAATCCCTGATTGCTTTAAAAGGTTTCTAAATGTGTTAAAATGTTTTTATTGCTTAACCTATTTAAAAATTGATCGGCAAGAGGAGAAGTCAACAAAAAGTCTTCACAAACCAGAAGCTGCTTCACTTTGCATTTCCATTCCTCTCCCCCAGGTCTTTCCCTTCCCTGGTGTTTCCAGTGTTCACAACAACGTTAACATCACCAGCATATAAACAGCTCTTTCCTGTTCCAAGAGCCAGAGAAGCAGTCCAGGAAAAATGGATGGAGGCTATAAATAGGACAATTTTGGAGCATGAATTCTACAGGGCCAGTAATCATGTGAAATTTTCTTTCAATGACACTGGGTATGTTTCCCCAGCTTAATTTTTCTTTCTTTCCCAGCAAATTGTTCCAATGTAGACATGCTCTCATCTGCAGAGTCTATGGCACAGCATTTCCACCCTCCTGAGACTTCCTTTGAATTATCCAGAGATCTTGGGGTTCATGTGGTCCCAAAGGCTGCCATCCTACACCAAACATCAAAGAGAAGGAGAGCAGGGATGCAGGAGTCAGGCTCGCGTGCTGTAGATGGATGTGTTTGTTGCTGGGAATGCCTCTCCTGGTCTGGGTACTGGACCACTGCCCTCAGGTTTGTAATCTTTGTGGTTCACAATCATTGCTTGACACTAAAGGGGGTCCCGAGGTGGCTCCCAGGTAGGCTGTTCCAGCTTCGCCCACACCCTCCGTGGGCTTGAGCCCTTCCAGTGTCATAAATCCATTCATCCCCAAGACATCTGCCACCATGAGTATGTTATCTTCCCTTATGTATGTTATCTTCCATGGGTCAGAAGAGCCTTCTCAGGGCTTGTCTCTTGAAGACGCGTCAGATGCTCTGGGTCATCTACAGGCCCCTCCTTGTGTCCGGGGAACATGCAGTCCTCTCAGTGTGTCAGAGTGGTTTGCTGTCTCCCACTTGCTACAGCAACCTCGTGACTTAATTTCATGAATGTCACCTCACCACATCTTTTTATACTAACAATCAAAACTAAATGCATTATCACAGTGCAAAGATAATTTGGGGCTAAAAAATTAGCAAAGGTTGAAAAGCTGTGGGAAAGTAGATACCCTCATGTATTGTTTGTGGAGGTGTACATTGTCACAATAGTTTTGGGGGCAACGTGTCAGCCTGGACACAAAATCTTAGCAACGTGGACCCTTTGAGTGTTCAGTTTCATTTTTTAGAATTCATCCAATAAGAGATCACGTTCACAAAAACTGAAAAGTAAGCATCGTCATTACAGAAAAGGCAAAAAGGAAGTAAGAGCCATGAAGGGCTGTCAGTGGGAGACTGATCAGGCAAGTCCTGTGGACTAGCAGGCGCCCATGAATGACGACGAGCTGATCCTTGTCTGTGTTTACGTTTAGCAACATCCCGAGCATAGCACTGCTTGGCAGAAGGAGGTGATGAATCTTGGGGAGCCTGCCCTATTTCTGCAGCAAAACCACACACAGAGATGGGATCAGAGAGGGAGGTATGGGGACGGCAAGAAGCCAGTATGCTCTTAGACAGGAACTCCTCTCCATTGTGAAATTACTGGTGGTTTCATGTGTTTATGGCGTTTTAAAAACTGACTTCACATTTTTTAACAAAGATTACTTTTAATTTTTCATTGCCACTTGTGTGGTTGAGGTTCCTTATTGCTTGCCCCAGAGAAAACTTTATGGACTCTTCCAATTGAATTTTCACGAAACCTCCTGAGGTGGGCATCACTGCAATTCCACCTACAAATAAAGTAAAGTGAATTGGAGTGATTTTCCAAGTTCATAAAACTAGTGACCCCTGCAGCTAGGATTTGATGTGACCCTCTTGTCTACCCACAAATTATCCTTCATAAAAAAAAAAAGTGGGATGATAACCATACATGTATGTATGCGTGTATATATTTAAAAAGAAGAAGAAAGTTATTCTCTAACCTTCATGAGTATTGGACAGTATTTAACCTTTTTATTCATAAAATTTCAAAAATAAACACATGCATAGTGAAGCAAGGGGTTGCTGGGTTGTTCACTTTTTGTTTTCCCTTCCTAGTGGCAGTCAAACATGTCAGAGTTAATTCTCTGGTTATTAAAGATACAATCAAACTGAACAGTCTTCCCTTACAAGGAGTAAGCAACTCATTTCTCTGTTTTCTTGCTCACAGAAACGGTCTTTCCAAATATACTGATGAACATATTAAAAAGAGGACTTGCTATCCTTATGCCTGAGTGGGTATAGGCTGCCTGTACTGGGAAGGCAGGCGAGGCTGGGATGAAGGCCCTGTGGTCTCTGGGTCCCCCAGGTCCTGCCCAGAGGGAAGCGTGGATTTGCTCTTCCGCAGAGCGTTTACGGTGAGAACCAGGTGTTCAGTGCCTCTCCAAGGACCTAGAAAACGTTGGCAGATGCGGGGGGTAGGGGGGAAATGTGCTTCCTGCTATTCATGGGCTTTCCCGCTTCTTGAAAGAAATACTCCACGTGCGTGTACACACCAACACACAGATGTGCGCAAATATGATCTCATCTTCCTCCCAGGGATAAGAAGGACCACAGCCCTCCCACCTCCATTTACAATCAGGCTGGAAATGCAAGACACACGGTTTCCTAACGATGGAGCTGGGATTAAAAATGAGGTTTACCTCCTGCCAGCTCATCAAGGGAGCCCTTCATGTGAAGGGCATGAGACGACCCCCAAACACAGCATTAAAATAGGGACTGGACATGCTCAGGGGTGGGAGCTGTCCTGAAACCATGGAGAGGATTGCACAGGGACCCACTAGCTGGGGAGTCCATGCAGAGTGCCCCCAGCAGTGATCACCAGAGCACTGGAAAGAAAGGCCATCTGGCGACCCCATCAGCTGCCCCTTCTCATCCTCAGATGGTCATGACATGACTGGGACCCTGCCCAGAGACTGGTCATTTGCAGACTTGGTGTGTCCTGTGTGAAAGAGCCTCAGACTTGTATGTGCTTTACACTTAGTTATAAGATTCAAATCACCAGACACTATAGCAAATTTAGCTCATCTAACTAGGTAAATATTTACATATGTATTTGATATGATTTCTAGCTAAGCTTGGGGCTTTCCCTGTGGCTCAGCAATAAAGAATCTGCTTGCAATGCAGGAGATGCAGGAGACTCCGGTTCGATCCTGAGTCAGGAAGATACCCTGGAGGAGGGCATAGCAACGCACTCCAGTATTCTTGCCCAGGGAATCCCATGAGCAGAGGAGCCTGGTGGGAAGTCCATGGGGTGGCAAACAGACATGACTGAAGCAGCTGGCCATGCACAAACAGCTGAGCTTAGGTGCAGCGAACAATGAACTACTGAGAGGAAACACTGTCAGAGCTACAGGGAGAAAGCGGCAGCTTTCAACATTGTATTAGCAGGGACTTTGGTAGCGTAGCGGTAAAAGAATCTGTCTGCCAGTGTAGGAGATGGGGTTGGATTCCTGGGTTGGGAAGATATTCTGGAGGAGGAAACAGAAACCCACTCCAGTATTCTTGCCTGGGAAATCCCATGGGCAGAGGAGCCTGATGGGCTACAGTCCCTGGGGTCAGAAATAATCAGATACCACTGAGTGACTGAGCAGTTATGCATTATTGTGGAGTTGAGCTCAACTTTCTAGCTATATTTGACTGTTACTTAAGTTGCTGTTGATTCTTAATGGTAAAATGATACAATAAAATAATAAGAGCTTCCTAATGTGATACTATATAAGCAGTGAGGATAATGTACTTAGCAAAGTGTCTAGTGGGAAGGAAATGTGCCATAAAATTAAATAATATTGTTGTTATTGTTACAGTGTTCTTGAGGAAGGTGGCAACATGATAAAGCAATATTAGAGACAAACGATTCTAATTGCATTGTGCAATAACTGACAGATAGAAAACTCTGGAGGAAGGGTTTTTGTGGAGCTGGGGGTATCTGGAAGCTATTTTCAAATAGGAAATAATAACCTTTTCATTTCAGGTTGCTGCCATGACTACAAAGATAAATAAATAAAGAAGGCAATGATGAAAACCAAACAAAAAAGCTTTGTGATGGTGGAGATTATTGCTCTATTTGCCTTGGAGGCTAAACATATTGCCAAAAAATATAGGTGTTCAGAGAAGAGTAAAAATCCTCCAAATTCTTCGAATTTTGTCTTTAAATGTTTAAGTACTGAGAAACAGAGTATTTCCTGCCATCTCAGTGAACAAGGATGCCCCAGTCCTCAGAGATTCCAGCCCTCCAAGGCACCCAGGAAGGAGAAGACCTGAGTCACCTGCACCCATCAGCCTGTATGTAGCCATTCCCCACAGGGAGCCCTGAGCAGCTCAGGGCGTGAAAAGCACAGGACACTGGCCCTAGATACAGGAATGATTTCAGTGAACCTGGACTCTTGCATCTTCCCGTAAATAGAAAAGCGCTAAATTCCTTAACTTGGGATGCTCAGTTATGTCCACCTCATTGGTGGACTGTAGCCTGCCAGGCTCCTCTGTCCTTGAGATTTTCCAGGCAGTAGTACTGGAGTGGGTTGCCATTTCCTTCTCTAGGAACTTGAGAAATCTGGTTTTTTTTAATTCACAAAAATATTTTTGATGTTCAGACTAGCTACTTTTTGTTGCAAACTTCTATATAACCTGACTTCCCATGCCTGCCCCACCACCACCTCTACCCCCCCACGANCTCTGGGAGTTGGTGATGGACAGGGAAGACTGGTGTGCTGCAGTCCATGGGGTCACAAAGAGTTGGACACGAATGAGCGACTGAACTGAACTACTAAGTGCCAAGCACTGCTCTTTTTTTTCCAAGTGACCAGAGAATGAAGAAAGCCTAGTACCTGACCTTTATTCAGTTCAAGTACACCCTGATACTTAAAGAAGTGCTACAAGAAGGCCAGATTGAGGGCTGGGAAAACCACGGATTCAGTGAGGAGCTCTTATGCACAGGAAACGGGTGATTTTGCAGAGCAACTGATATTAAAAATTGATCCCTGAAAAATCACTAGACTTTAAACAGCAGTAGGAGAGAGAAAAGCACTCCGGGAAGAAGAATCGACACATGTAAAGGTGCAGAAGTGTACTTGTGCACACACAGAGTGCTCTCTGGTTGTATCAATTAAAATTAGGACTGCTTACATATAACAGAATACCCAAAAGAATAGTGGCTTAAATGAGAGGTGTTCATTCCTTTTTCACACAAAATAAGTTGCAAGTAATTGTGACAGCTCTATGGCCATAAGGAACCCAGGTTCTCTCTACTTTTCTTCTCCACTATTCTAGTGATAGCCTTCATACTCAAGGTCACTTTATGGATCAAAAAGGCTGCTGGAGCGCCAGCCAGCACATCAGCATTTCAGGTAGCAGGAAGGGGAAAGATCCCCAAGGCATTCCTCTCAGCTAAGTCAGCTCCTTGTTAAGTTGACATATGGGAGGATTTATGTAACACTTTTGTCGACACTTTATTGGCCAGAATTTTGTCATGTGGCCACAAAGAGCTGCAAGGGAAACTGAGAGATGCAGTCTTTATTGAGGGAACAGATAAACACAGGGTTCTATTAAGGAAGAAAGAGGGATGTAAGGAGAGGATAACATGGAAACATACATTATCGAATGTAAAACAGTCAATGAGAATTTGCCCTATGACTCAGGGAACTCAAATCGGGGCTCTGGAACAACCTAGAGGTATGGGAACAGGTGGGAGGTGGGAGAAAGGTTCAGGGGAGGGGGAAATATGTACACTTAGGGCTAGTTCATGTTGATGTACAGCAGAAATCAAATCAATATTGTAAAGCAATCATCAATCAATTAAAAATAAAAATTTTTTTAAAAGAAGTTCCTGCACAACAGTCAAAATGGAGAAAGTAGCAGTGGATTTAAATTGCAAGTAGGAGTGAAGCTAGAATTGAGGCAGTCGTGGTCACCAGCAGGAAGCCCGGAGGTAACCGCTCACACAGAGCTGTTATTTCCCCGGAGATGCTCCAGAACAAGAGGCAAGCCCAGGGAAGGCATATCCCACTGTGAGGAAGTGGATGGACAAGGACCTTCCAGGCTGGAAGGCCTTGCAGGGCCCCTGAGAGCCAGTCAACAACCCCAAGGCTGGTGGCCCACCGGGAGTGACACACTTATCCAGAGAGACAGGAGGGGAGCAGGGTGAAAAAAGAAAGGAAAAAATAAACAGTGGGGGGTGGGGGAGAGCTTGAGACGGAGGAGTGGCTCACCAAGATGTCTCCCTTCAAGAGCAGCCCAGGCTCAATGGTGATGCAGATGCTGGTCTGGCTGTCTCCTTGGACGTTGCTATGGGAGAGAGGTGGGCAGAGGGACAGAGGGCTGCTAAGAGGGCTGAGCAGTGTACCTTCTTCCAGCTGCCCCTCCACCAGGGGGTTGTCGGGAAAGCTCACTGACGCATCCCTCAGCCCTCCTCCTAGAGAAGGTTCTAGACAGCCCCCCAATCCCTGTCCCCAACCTCAGTTCTCGAACATTCCTGGCCTCGTATTCCTATGGAATACCTACTAGATGCCAGATGTGTAGACAGGTTGCATGGCCTGGTAGATCCGGAGAAATGGTCGACACCCTGTAAAGGAGGGGTGGTGTTAGCCAAGACAGCAGAAATAGCGAGAGGAGGAAGGGGGAGAGGAGAGGTGCAGAAAGGAAGGACCAACCAGGAGGAAGAAAAGTGAGCGGGGGAAGGAGGAAAAGAGGAAAGAGAAATGGGAAAAGAAAGAGGAAAAAATGCTAACTTTTCATTAAAGGCATTTTGAGGGACTTCCTTGGTGGTCCAATGGTTAAGGATCTGCCTTCCAGTGTTGGAGACACGGATTTGATCCCTGATCTGAGAACTAAGATCCCACCTGCCACAGGACAACTAAGCCCACACACAACTAGAGAGAAGCCTGCATGCTGCAACGGAAGACCCCATATTTCGCAACAAACCCCAACACAGCCAAAATCAAATAAATAAATCAATATTTGTAAGATAATAACAAAATAATAAAGATATTTTGAGTTTAAGAACGTGGTTATATCCAGCATCACCTGCCGGCAGGCACTGCCAGTATTAAACCCACTTTGCAGATGAATCAACTGGGGTGCAAAGAAACAGGAAGTGGTACAGTTGACACGCCAAGCTTAAGACTTGGCAGCTAGCCAGCATTTTTACCATCTAACGCTGCCTCCGCAGAGAAAGAGACGATAGACAGGAGGAGAATGGAAGCCAGGGGGTTCAGAGAGTTACCTCCTTTAGACTCGAAGTTGGGGATGCCGTGCATGATCACATGGTGCAGAAACAAGGGCTTGTTGTTCATTTTGATGGAGCCAGAGAGCAGGCCGCTGAAATAATGCACGTACCTGGAGCAGGGAGAGGGGCAGCTTCAGCCAGGGAGGCCTGTACTAGAATACAGCCATCCTGTTCTCTTTCTCCCCAGCACACTGCCCTAGGTGGCCCTGCCGACTCCCCACCATCTCCATCAGCCCCCAGGTCTCCTGACACCTGGGGTCTCCACCCTTGCTGCCTGTACAGGTACTGATACACCTAGAGTGGAGTCCAGCCAAACCTCCCACTTGGGGTTCTCCAGCGCCCCCTGGTGGTCAATGTGGCCATCTCTTTCCTGCTTCACTCCCAGCCCAGGAATCTCCAGCTGGACCAAATTTCCTGCCACACATCCCTGACAGGCATCATTTAGCTGTTACTACAGAACAAGGCAGGATGATCAACCATCAAATAGCTCTGACACCCTGACCCCCAGCCCAAACCAAGTTTACATTTGTACCCACAGGCCCCAGTTCTGTCCCTACAGATGCATCAGCCACATAACAAAATAGCAAATAGTAAGAGCTTAATAATTTTAGTCCTTCACTTTTTCTTGCCTGGAGAATCCCGCGGACAGAGGAGCCTGGTGGGCTACATGCATGGGGTCGCAAAGAGTCGGACACAACTGAAGCGACTTAGCACTCACACAAAAAGGGTACAAAGTTACTCTATATCACTTCATTCGATACTGAAGGATATCTAACTTCCCACTAAGTAGTCCTATCTTTAGAGTCAACATTCCCCAGTTCCCTTAACAAGGATCTCGCTAGAAGACTGGAAGAAAAAGCCACCCCCACTCCTAGAAGAAAGGGAAAACTAATCCAGAAAGAGTCATGAGGCTCCCAAAGACACAGCAAAGTGAAGTGAAGTCGCTCAGTCGTGTCTGACTCTTTGCAACCCCGTGGACTGTAGCCTACCAGGCTCCTCCATTCATGGGATTCTCCAGGCGAGAATACTGGAACGGGCTGCCATTTCCAGCAAGAGGGCACAAAGGTGAGAGGGGGGCATGTGGGAGGAGCAGGGAAGCAGTCTGACCCCCACGCATCTACTAGAAGGAAGGGCCAGTCCATTTGGTCAGTGCTTCCTCCTCTCCTGATTGGCCAAAGGATGCCACTCTGGGTCAGCTGGACCAATCAGAATGTATTCTGATTTGAGGTGAGTGGGACCAGAACCCTCATGACCTGACAATGGTCTCGTCCTGACTCTCAGCTCCTTGGCCCACCTCCAGGCTTGTGGGCCTCTGTCCCTGGGCTGGGGTGGGGTCACCTTGGACTACCCTAGCAAGATAATCTGATGGGCAGCGCCAGCTCCTATTCACGCCCCTACCCAACCCCCAGCTCCGTTGCTCAAACCGGAAACCTGGAATGGCAGGTTCCTATCAGATCTTCTGATCGTGCCAACAGGATGTGTCTGTGTGCTGGGGACAATGAACCCGGGGGTGGGGTGACAATGAATGGGGGAGCTGCAGGCAAAGCTCCTCCCTCCCTCTCTCCCTGCGCTCCGCTCCTCCAGCTGATCCAATCCCTGGAAGTAACACTGACAAGGCGGGAAAGTGGCAACGAACGCCACTTCCCCAACGGTCGCACTTCCACATTTGAGCACAGACAGAATTACCCACCCATGAGCAGATGCAGCTACAGATACCAGCGGCAAGGCAGATACAAGGCAGATAATGTAAACACAGACACACACACCCCGCAGTGGCACGCTATGTAAGCACATACTGAGCACGGTGGAATCCTCGAACCATCCTATTCCAGAGAGTAACACTAATCCCTGTCCTCCAGGCTTTTAGCTGCAGAGATGTGACTGCCCTGCCCACACTCTACGCCACATTGCACCATCATAAACATCGTGCTCCTCTTATCTGAATCTAATCTTTTAAGGCCAAGGGCCAGACTCGTGACCGAGGCCACCAGCCATATGTAGCAAGCCAGGATCTTGAACAGCAGTTCTTTCCTCCCTGGGAAGACTCTCACTGAACCACTGCTGCTGTGTCTGACAGCCTAGTCAGAATTTTCTGCACAGAAAGATATTCCCTTTCTGATCTCTGACCCAGAAGCGAGCTACCCACTGCCCTGTGCTGCTTGTAAGGCACTGGTGGCCTAAGGACTCATTCACTTCTGCTTGGGCTTCCTGCTACAAAGGCAGAAACACAATCCCCAGTGGAGCCAGCACACTTTTAGCCAGGCAAGATGGAGGCGATGGGGTGTGAGTTGGGAATCCCCTGCCTGGAGAAGTTGGAAAGCTCCAGGACCTGTGGCTAGGGGGGTCCTGCTTTGCCTGGTCAGTGTTCCAAGGGGCTAGAAAAGTCAGTGAAACACCGTGGCCTTCATACCTGTTCAGTTCAGTTCAGTTCAGTCACTCAGTCGTGTCTGACTCTTTGCAACCCCATTTATCTGGACCCTTTACCCCAGACCTTCACGCATATGCTTCCTTCTCCCTTCTCAGATCTCATCTTATATGGCATCTTCTCAGAATGGTCAGTCCATCAGAATCAGCCTCTCACATCCACCCCGATCACACTCTCTAGCTCATCATGTTCTATTTTGGCTTTNACTACTTGATGACCATGAGCACAGCCCCACGCTTCCTGGAGGCTAAGGACTGATAATGCTAACTTCTGTGATACTACCCTAATTACCTCACCAGGAGCCAATCGGAGAATTGTGCACAAGCTGACCACAGACCCTGCAACCTGCCTCCTGGCTTTGAAAAATGCTTTGCCAAAAACCCTTCAGAGAATTTGGGGCTTTTTAAGGCCCAAGCCACCTGTCTCCTTGCTTGGCCCCGCCATAAACCTTTCTCTGCTTTAAACTCCCACGTTTCAGTAGGTTTGACCTCAGCGTACGTCAGGCACAGGAACTTGTGTGAACAATTTGTTCTATGGTGATAGCTAGAGCAAATAAGTGGCTTGGTGAGAACTTGAAGTCTTCCCCACTGGGGAGATGCTTTGGGCAGGGACAACGCCACAGGGACACTTGGCTCGTGGATGGCCTCTCCGATGGATACCCCGCCCTCCGCTGGAGGAAGTCCAGGCCAGGGAGCCCTTGTGCAGTGCACGAACTGTGGCACTGTATGTGGCAGCCCCGAGTGGAGGCCTCACCACCCACAGAAGGAAGTGGGAAATGTCTCCACCAGGGTCCCCACCACTCCTCCACTGTGTCCATCACTCACTCGTCACAGGGCCCCTCCCTCACCCTGGCCTGTTTTGGCTGCCAGGGAGCTTAGCCAAACATGGAGCCAGGGGAAGGTGCCAGCAGAGGCAGGCCTGAGTGCCAGGAGGGGGCAGGGGAGGTGCAGGGAAGGTGCCAGCAAGGCCCTGGGGCCTATGGGCCAGGACTTGACCCCTCCTCTCGGGCACAGGTCTGTAGTCTCTGCTTGTCCCGGCCTTGTCTAGCCCCAGGTGAGCCCTTGTGAAGTCTGTTGCTGGGAACTATTAACAGGAGCCCCGATCCAGAACCCAGCAGGCCTTCCCACCCTGCACCCTCTCCTGCGGGGGAGTGTGCCTCCTGCTGCCCACTTCCTGGCCTCCCTGGGCCTTGGTGTCGCAATCCAGTCTGCTGTTTGGCCCTGAGAATATGGGTGCTGGCGCCTCTCTCTGCCCCTCCAGACCCCGATCCCACTCCCCAACCCGCTGCAGACATCTCAGGGTGCCCTTGCCTTGGGCGGTCCTGGCTCCTGCCCTTGCTGGCCCCCATCTTGGAGGGTGACCCCTAGGCCACCCTCCATGGGCACTGCCTGCTCTAGCAAGCCCCTGCCGGTGGGGAACTGAAGGGAGAACAGATTCGAGCTCAGGTGAGAAAAGCCTCGTCCCCACTCTGACTCCAGAAAAGCCCCAAGAGNCATCTTGGAGGGTGACCCCTAGGCCACCCTCCATGGGCACTGCCTGCTCTAGCAAGCCCCTGCCGGTGGGGAACTGAAGGGAGAACAGCTTCGAGCTCAGGTGAGAAAAGCCTCGTCCCCACTCTGACTCCAGAAAAGCCCCAAGATATGTGGAGTAAGGGGCCTCCACCAGGAGAGCGTTGTCCTCTATATTCCACATGCTTGGGCCTGATGGGGGTTGCAGGGCAGAAAGAGAAACCTGCCCCCTCGTCCCTCCTCACCGGACGCCGACGCTTCATGGTTCACATCGGGGCCCCGCGTGGCCTTGCTGGCCTCATCCGCTGGCCTGCTGCGGCGGTGGGGACCTGGGGCAGGTGACCCAGCCTCCCCAGAGTCTCACATCCTCCCGTATAGTGACGACAGCAGAGTATAACTGATGCCCACTGCTCAGAGACAGAGGCTGTCGCCTGGCCAGACCCTAGGCAGGTTCCTCCGAGCACATTTTCAACAAGGCCTCGTCCTTGGGCATGCGCTCAGGAGCTGATTACAGCAAGAAGTCTGCTTAGTCAGCTCAGTCAGCTTCCCCCACCTTGNAGACAGAGGCTGTCGCCTGGCCAGACCCTAGGCAGGTTCCTCCGAGCACATTTTCAACAAGGCCTCGTCCTTGGGCATGCGCTCAGGAGCTGATTACAGCAAGAAGTCTGCTTAGTCAGCTCAGTCAGCTTCCCCCACCTTGGTATCTGACCCCCTCGATATACAACCCAACCAAGTCCTCCTCCCTCCCCTTCCGGAGGAGGTCTCTGACGACCTGGGCTGCCTCCAGCAGGAGGCCTGTTGGCCAGAGTCCCCTCCCCTCCCACTTGTCCCCTTCCATAACTTTTCCACCCAGTGACCCCACCTGGCCCTTAGCTGTGACCCTCCCTTCCTGACGCTGTTTTCCAGGCTGAGCCCATTCTCTCTCCCTCCTGCAAATCCCTCCCTACACCCACTGTGTGGAGGGGCACCCCCATGCTTTCCTTGACAACCGACCATGGTTCACTTTGGAGGGAAGGAGAAGGGAGCCAGAGTCCCTGGCGCCTCGAGCTTGAGGCAGCAGCCTCTCTCCCCACCTTCCTGGAAAACTCTGACTACTGAGAGGGAGACTTCTGCGCTCGGGACACCAGAGCAGCTCCTGGGGGCCCCTCGGGAGACCTCCAAGAGGACCCATACAAGCCCACCTGGCCCAGGAATATGTATGCACGTTGGGTGGTGGGGAGTCGCTTCCACTCCTGGGGAGCCCCCCTCCCTGCAGCCTGACCCTGAGGAGGGCAGCGGAGCCCAGGCCAAGGGCAGCCAGCCTCCAAAGAGGCCACAGCGGAGAAGCCCGAGGGCTGGGGCGATGTGGGTGTGGCACTGGACGCCAGAGCTGCAGGACCGGACCAGACAGGACTGGACAGGAGGTCCGCTGGGCAGAGCAGGGGAGGAGAGCTAGGGGTGTCCAGGCAGGCACCCTCAGGATGCAGGGCGACGGCAGGAGGCAGTTTTGACTATCAACACCTGTGGGGGGCAGTGCTGTGGCACCTGGGAGTGGAGGCCGCATGCTACTTGACAGTCTACAGTGCACGGGATGCCCCCCTTAGACCCCCAAGATCACGTGGGGGTCAGGAACCCCTGCCGTTGCCACGTGCTCTTCACATAGGCAACCGTGACACCAGGACATTCGTGTGGTCAGCGCCCCCACCCTGGGCACAGCCAGGCAAAGCGCCCTGGCTCTGCAGTCACCCACATCTCGGAAGCCTCGCTGAGCCCAGGGCCTTGGAATCCCTCCCAGAGTCCCCGGCGCTGGTGAAGCAGGGTTCTGTCCCTCCTGGGGACGTGCCCCTCCCTGACAGAGGGCATCTGGGGAGATGCTCCCGTGGTCACTGGGGTCTCCCTTCGCCCTCTGCGCCTGCACAGTTTCTCGGGGCTCCAGGAGGGTGCAGGCTCCTTCTGAGAGTCCCCCTCCCCCTCCCGCAGAATTCCAGCCCGCCTGCCGGCTCCCCACCAAGCGGAGCGCTGGGTGGCGCCAGCTCTTTCCACGCTGTGGCCGCCTGTTCACTCGCACTTCCCACTTGANCTTCTGAGAGTCCCCCTCCCCCTCCCGCAGAATTCCAGCCCGCCTGCCGGCTCCCCACCAAGCGGAGCGCTGGGTGGCGCCAGCTCTTTCCACGCTGTGGCCGCCTGTTCACTCGCACTTCCCACTTGAAAGGCTGTTCTGGGAGGCGGCGCAATCCGAGAGCATCTTGCATCAGCCACCAGCCTCTGCATGAGGGGGAGGGGCGGGGAGTGTGCCCCCAGATTCACTGATGCCAGGAGACCAGCGTGTCCCTTGGGGCTTCTTTCTCAACAGAACACGCTCCATCTTTTCTGCCCGGTCCAGCCCTTGTGTAACCGGAGACCAGGCTGCGATGGGCCAGCGCTGCAGCTTGGAGCGGCTCCCAGGTGCCCACCTCCACCTGGCTCTGAGTCACCTCCCTGCACAGAAGGGCAGGGGAGGGCAGGGCAGGGTGGGGAGGACCCAAGAACCAAGCCTGGTGTCTGCAAATTGGTCTGATGCAATTAGGTCTTGGAGAGGGCAACTATGTTAGAGGGCAACTGGGTTAAAGCGCGGATGTGCAAACCAGGATGCAGGCAACGTAGGGATGAAGAAGAGGCTTCTCCTGGGGAGCAGTTCTGATCAACCCCTGAAAGGCATGGGGAAAGGGCAATGCTTGGCAGTGCCTGGAGATACTTTTGGTTGTCACAGCTTTGGAGGGGGGCGGGGAGTTGTTACTGGCATCTAGTGGGTACAGCTCAGAGATGCTGCTCAGAAGCCTACAATGCATATGGCACCCTCCCCCCCAACGCCCCACCAACCACAGAGTGATTTGGCCCCAGATGTCCATAGCCAAGACGGAAATGCTGGCTCAGAGAAAGACAGCTATATTACAGCCAGTATTTACATCTGTCCCTGGCACAGAAGAGGAAAGTGGTGGTGCCCACGCAGCTTAGTCTCCATCTCAGGCTTACCTGGCTGACAGCGACCCATTCATTCCCCCTTCCCCCTGTCTCTCTCTGGGGCCTTTACACCTATAGGACCCCTTTGTGATGCCAGCTGCACGCAGACCCTAGGGAGCACAGGTGTTTGGACCAGGGCACGTGTCACCCTATTCTGGGGGTTCTCTGATGTGGTGGCCTTATGTGGGTTACTTCGTTCTCAGGGATGGTCTGTATACTGGTCAGGAGTTGAAATCTTATGTCTCCAGGAGCTGGAGCCTAAAGAGAAAGGAGCTGACTGGGTGGGTGGAGGTGATGGTTACATGCCCAGGTAGCTGCTGGGCTCACCAGCAAATTCAGTCCCTGGGGATGGAGATGCTGACATTGCTAGATCCTTGGGTGAGTTTTTTTTGTTTTTTTTTTTTTAAGAAAAATAATTAGAAATTTTATTATTTTTTAATGTGAAGTTGACTGATTTTTTAAAATCACAAATAAGGCTTTTAATTATTTAGCTTCTTACAGTACTCATATAACAGAAACTGACAAATCCATGTTGCTGTTTAGTCACTTAGTCACGTCTGATTCTTTGCGACCCCATGGACTGTAGTCACCAGGCCCAGGAGAAAGGAGCAGTGACCCCACAAGAGACTGACCCAGACTTGCCTGTGAGTATCCAGGGGTCTCCAGGGGGGTGCGGGTCGGTGGTGGCCTGCTACAGGGTCAGGGGCACTGAGTGGCCATGCCTTGTAGTGCCACCCAAGACAGAGGGGTCATGGTGGAGAGTTCTGACAAAATGTGGTCCACTGGAGAAGGGGATGGCAAACCACTTCAGTATTCTTGCCTTGAGAACCCCATGAACAGTATGAAAAGGTAAAAAGATAGGACACTGAAAGATGAACTCCCCAGATCGGTAAGTGCCCAATATGCTACTGCAGAAGAGTAGAGAAATAACTCCGGAAAGAATGAAGAGGTGGAATCAAAGCAAAAACAACACCCAGTTGTGGATGTGACTGGTGATGGAAGTAAAGTCTAATGCTGTAATACTGCATAGGGATCTGGAATGTTAGGTCCACGAATCAAGGTAAATTGGAAGTGGTCAAACAGGAGATGGCAAGAGTGAACATCAACATTTTAGGAATCAGTGAACTGAAATGGACTGGAATGGGTGAATTTAACTCAGATGACCATTGCATCTACTACTGTGGGCAAGAATTCCTTAGAAGAAATGGAGTAGCCTTCATAGACAACAAAAAGTCCAAAATGCAGTACTTGGGTGCAATCTCAAAAATGACAAAATGATCTCTGTTCATTTCCAAACCATTCAATATCACAGTAATCCAATTCTGTCCCCCAACCAGTAATGCTGAAGAAGCTGAAGTTGAATGGTTCTATGAAAACCTCCAAGACCTTCTAAAACTAACACCCCAAAATGGTGCTTTTGGATGTTGGATAGATGGATGTCTTTTTCATTATAGGGGACTGGAATGCTAAAGTAGGAAGTCAAAAAATACCTGTAGTAACAGGCAAATTTGGCCTTGGAGTACAGAATGAAGCAGGGCAAAGGCTAACAAAGCTTTGCCAAGAGAATGCACTTGTCATAGCAAACACCCTCTTCCAACAACAAAAGAGAAAACTCTACACATGGACATCACTAGATGGTAAATACAAAAATAGATTGATTATATTTTTTGCAGCCAAAGATGGAGAAGTTCTATACGGTCAGCAAAAACAAGACCAGGAGCTAACTGGAGCTCAGATTATGAGTTCCTTGTTGTCAAATTCACACTTAAGTTGAAGAAAGTAGGGAAAACCACTAGACGATTCAGGTATGATGTAAATCAAATACCTTATGATTATACAGTGGAAGTGACAAATAGATTCAAGGGATTAAATCTGATAGACAGAGTGCCTGAAGAACTATGGACAGAGGTTCGTGACACTGTATAGGAGGCAGCGATTAAGACAATTCCCCCAAAAAAGAAATGTGAAAAGGCAAAATGGTTGTCTGAGGAGGCCTTACAAATAGCTGAGAAAAGAAGAGAAGCTAAAGGCAAAGGAGAAAAGGAAAGATATACCCATTTGAATGCAGAGTTCCAAAGAATAGCAAAGTTGAGAGTTGGACTATAAAGAAAGCTGAGTGCCAAAGAATTGATGCTTTTGGACTGTGGTATTGGAGAAGACTCTTGAAAGTCCCTTGGACTGCAAGGAAATCAAACCAGTCAATCCTAAAGGGAATCAGTCCTGAATATTCATTGGACTGACTGATGCTGAAGCTGAAACTCCAATACTTTGTCCATCTGATGCGAAGAGCTGACTCATTGGAAAAGACCCTGATGCTGGGAAAGATCGAAGGCAGGAAGAGAAGGGGACGACAGAAGATGAGATGGTTGGATGGCATCACCAACTCAATGGACATGAATTTGAGCAAGGTGTGGAAGTTGGTGATGGACAGGGAAGCCTAGGGTGCTCGCAAAGAGTCAGACTTGACTGAGCAACTGAACTGAACTGAAAGAATAACAAGGAGAGATAAGAAAGCCTTCCTCAGCAATCAATGCAAAGAAATAGAGGAAAAGAACAAAATGGGAAAGACTAGAGATCTCTTCAAGAAAACTAGAGATACCAAGGGAACATTTCATGCAAAGATAGGCTCGATAAAGGACAGAAATGGTCTGGACCTAACAGAAGCAGAAGATATTAAGAAGAGGTGGCAAGAATACACGGAAAAACTGTACAAAACAGATCTTCACGACCCAGATAATCATGAAGATGTGATCACAAATCTAGAGCAAGACATCTTGAAATGTGAAGTCAAGTGGGCCTTAGAAAGCATCATTACGAACAAAGCTAGAGGAGGTGATGGAATTCCAGTTGAGCTGTTTCAAATCCTGAAAGATGATGCTGTGAAAGTGCTGCACTCAATATGNCACCGTGATCCCCTCCCCCACCCCTCTTTTGGATTCCCGGACAGTGACCTTCGGACCGGCCTTTGCGAAGCCTGGGGCTTGGGGAGGGTCCAGGGCGCACGAACTGCGCGTGGCCTTAGGAATCCCCTACGGAAGGGAAGAGGCGCTGCTTGGAATGCTTGAAGCCAAACCGGTTTGGGAACCGGCTTTCGGGAGGGGTCTCCAGCGTCTGGTTTCATGACCCCCACCCCCATCTCGCACCCTCGGACTTCTGGACATTGCTCAGGGCTGCGCTCCGAAGTAGATTCTTTCGATCAGCCCAGCCCAGCAGGCGCCCAGGGAAAACTTCAGTGGGTTGAAGAGGTTCCTGTTCAGAGGCAGATTACTGGGCAAACCACTTAGAACCTTTCTGGGAATTAAGGATGGTGGGCCCCCTGGGGGAAGCCAGGCTCGAGCTGCTTCTGTGATGGACGCCCAGTTGCTGCCTGGCTTAGCTCTGTGAGCTCAGCTCCGCGGGCCTCAGTTTTCCCCAGTGTTAAAACAGAGCGACGGGCTGTTCTCCGGCAGCCCCGAACTGGGAAGCAGCTGGAGGTGACTGGCCCTAGGCTAGTGGGAGGGGTGTCTCAGAGGGACCTTGAAAGCACTAGATCTGAATGCCTCCCCTCTTCCCCCTCCCCCATTTCCGTCCCAGCCTAGATCCTTTCCCTTGGAAGTGGAAAGACAAATGTCATCCGCTGGAGGAACTGGAAATTTTGTTGGGGAGGGCGCCCCCCACAAGAATCAAATATCTACCACACCCAATACTGATGGGTTGACCTAGGAGGAGATTCCCAGGGAGGAAGGGGAGGTGAGGGGCCAGGGTCTCAAACTCTGTGACTTCCTGTAATTGTCCCAGGTTGACCTCTCCTTACCCATTTCCTCTTGCCTTTCTCTGTTTATTACTGGGTCAGTTATTAATACTTAACCTCTCTGTGCCTCATTACTTAGCTAGAAAATGAAGATAAGTAATAATACTTTTCAGAGTTGTTTTGAGGATTAAATGAGATAATGCATAAGAAGTTTTGCACCTGGGGTGGAGGGCAAACTTTTAATAGTTATTATTACTGCTATTATCATTTGTTGATAACCTCTGTTTCCCGATTGCTTAACTGGGATGGCCTTGGCCTCATCCGTAAAATGGGGGCAATAATAACACCTGCTTCTTAAGATTGTTATGAGGATTGGATAAGTTACTATTTAAGTAGCTATCCACAGGCAACCAAGGATTAACACACCAGTGCAAGCTTACTTTAAACTGTATGGGGGCCATCCATCATAAATAGTAATTGAATATTGGTTTGTTGCTTTAAAAAAAAAAATGTGGCTTTATTTAAGAGGATCTTTGGAGTTGGAAGAGTTCTGAGATAGTATCTCATTTAGCCTTGCACCCAGTACAGGAATCCCATTGACAATATTCCTGAAAGGTGCTTGCATACCTCCAGTGATGGGGAACTTAACCACCACTGTGTTAGTCTTTCCAATAGATATCAGAGAAAGTCTACCTTCTAACTTGTACCATTAGAAACCCTTTTCAGAGGGGCTCAATCCTTCTTCACTCAGGTACTAGAAGGCAATTCTCAGTCTCAGCCGTGCATCCTCTGTCAGCCCCTGAGCTGCACATATACCCGTGTTACAGTACCCAAAGATGATGAGGGGCAACCATCTATGACCCCTCACCCCCAGGCGACCCCCAGAGCCTGCCGACCACTCAGGGCTGGCTTCTAAGTCTTTAGCTGAGCTCAGCTTTCCACCTGGCTCCCAAAGCCCCCTCCTCCTCGCTGGCAGGAGATGGATGTCCGGATAGCCAGGGGAATGCCTCCCACCCCACACCCAGGGGCTCGGAGGGAGTGGCTTGGATGTCAGCCCCCTGGAACAGGAGTATGAGGATCTTGGCAAGCAAGCTCCGTCTGCTTCTTATTGGAAATACCGGCTGGGGAGAAGGAAAATACAGACAGGCTGCCCAGTACTCTGGATGCAGACACTTCTCTTCCTCTATTCATTCAGTGTTCATTCCACAAGTAGTGTCTGCATTAAATGGGGGTGGGGGTGGGGGGTGGCAGCCTTAAACTGAGCCCCTGCCGGCTTGCAGCT
>SJYV01024200.1:426691-500954 GCA_006410875.1 Neotragus pygmaeus | reverse complement strand
TATATCTTTCCTTTTCTCCTTTGCTTTTCGCCTCTCTTCTTTTCACAGCTATATGTAAGGCTCCCCAGACAGCCATTTTGTTTTTTTGCATTTCTTTTCCATGGGGATGGTCTTGATCCTTGTCTCCTGTACAATGTCACGAACCTCAGTCCATAGTTCATCAGGCACTCTATCTATCAGATCTAGCCCCCACTAAGAACTTATCACATCTCCAGGGCAACCAGTGACCCTCTAAGAAAGCTGTGAAGCTGTGTCATGATCACGTGATGAAAGCCCTCTATCTGGGCTCCCATGTGGACGGTAAGAATGACCAGACCCCCTGGCAGCCATGTTCCCATCTCTCTCATGTGCTTTATTGACCAGCAGGAAGTTAAATGATCAAGTATTCCACATTCCCTTTATCAAACTGTCAAAAGACTAAATAAGATTGGAAGGATTATATAAAACATCCACAGATGTATTTTTAGCTTTTTTTCTGTACTGAAAGCAGTACAGGAGGGTATTCTAATTTCATCTTTGGAATTCATAAGGTCTTAATAGAAACCTCACAGTACAAAACAGACTGTTGAGAAATTCCAGAGATGTGAATTTCTTTTCCCACATTCTCTCTAGAGATTCTCCCTATGTTTACTCTGTGTGTGTGTGTGTGTGTGTGTGTGTGTGTGTGTGTGTAGTTACTGTAGGGTAAGGGGAATTTGAGCTGCTTTGAATGACTTTACTTTCCGTGTCCTGATGAAGTGCTTCATTCCCATTGTGTGCCTTGCTCTTTAAAGAATAGCAGAGTGACAAGCATGGGTACTTCCCATTGCTGCAGAGGTTTTTCATCACGATGCCCAAGTTCTTGAAGCCCATGTGTGTCCTTTCAGCACGTCCTCTTTTGTGGGACATGCCACCTAGCTCCTTAGCAGTCTCTTCATGATATTTAAAATTCTACCAAACATATCCTTAGCTTTGTGTAGAGCTGGAAATAGAAACTTGGTTGAAAAGACACTCCTTTTGGATTTCTTTTATGTGTTGCATTTGAAATGCAGTCATCAAGGCTTGCAGCTGTTCATCATATCTTAAACAGCTTTTCACCCAGACAATCCCATCCTCCACCATGACCAACCAAGATACTCAGAAGTCACAGGAACACAGGTGTGCAACCAACCTGAATACATCACAGATGCATGTGGCTGAAAAAAGATCAGAAATGACACAGCAAAATGTCCCACTTTCTAAAATCACCGGTGCGTATTTCCCTGGTGCTCCAGTGGTTCAGATTGCACCCTCAGACAGATGATTTAATTTGCTTTTGTTTTACCTCTGACTACCTCAATTACCTTTCCTGTGATAATCATATCACTGCAGCCCCCAGACTTGTTTGTTCCCATCACAAAAGACAAAAATACGGAAGGTCCACAGAACCTTTGTGTCCCGGGGAAGTCAGATTCACCTCCTTCACTGGACCCATTAACAGTATTTATAATCAGGAGAGCTTCATCAATGACAAAGAAATACAAATGGCTCCCAAGGAAAGTCGATACCTACTACCACTGAATAATAATTTATAAAGCACCAGAAGCAATTTTGATGTAGTCATGCCATGATTTTTTTAAAAAGATAAAAGCAACTTGAAATAAATTACGTGGTTTGTCTCAAGATAGCATGAACATGTGTTGAGGACTTTAGGCTCCTGACTACCTGAATTTAAATTCAGCACAGCTCCTACTGTGTGACCTTAGACTAGTCACTTTACTTTTCTGGGCTTCAGTTTCTTCAGGTGCACAAGGGAGGTAGTGAGAGTACCTGCCTTAGAGTATTTCTGTGAGACTTATGCGCATTAATATATGTAAAGTATTTAGAACATTAGGTGGCATAGAGTAGGAACATAAAAATGTTCGCTGTAGAAATTATGCTAAAACCATTCTAAACTATTTCTTACTACAGGAGTGTTCTGGCCTTGACAGACAGGTATCTGTTAGCTTTTCTTCCTTTCTTCCCGAGACTCTCACTGACAGCAAGGATGAAACAGCCATGAAAGGGAACTAGTGGGTCTTCAGGGCCTGGCGTGTGTGCGTCATGCATACCTCATAGCCAGATGCTCATCTCAAACCATCCTGCAGACAAACAGTGGGAGAATCAGAGCAAGAGGCTTCCCTGCCATCACATGGCTTCTAAGAGGCCACTTTATCCTGTGACCGTGAGCAAGCAATCTGTTTTCTGGTCCTCAGTCTCTCATTCCTGGATGAGTTGATGGATGGACCCTAGGGGTCATTCAAGGCCAGACCTGGGGCTACTGTGGAATTGCTGGGGACACTGGACTTTGTAATTATGGGAAGAATAAAAGCCAGCATCTTCTCACTGCATCCTCACCTGGAGGAAGGGGTGAGGGGGCTCTGTGGGGTCTCCTTTATAAGGCCACTAATCCCATTGTGGGGGCTCCACCCTCGTGGCTTTATCACCTCCCAAAGACCTCACCTCCTGACACCATCACCTTAGGGTTAGCTTTGAACATATGGATTTGGCGGGGGAGCATGAACATTCATTAAATCCACAGCAAAGCAGATCAGTTTTGAGCCCCGATGGGTGTGGTCAGCTTGGGAGCTCCACCAGAAGCCAATAGAGAAGACACTCAGCTTTGGAGGACACATTGCCAGGAAGAACCACTCACAAAAGCCACAGCTACAGAAGATTCCAGAAGCTGCCATGGAGAGCAAATGCATCATAAGGCTGAGCCGGGTGGGGAAGCACAGAGAAACATGAATACTGTAAAAATCAATATTAATTTCTTTCTAAGTGTCTTATTAGATGAGTTTTGACAATTGCATAATTCAAAGTCTGAAATAAGATGAAAGTTTCATTTTCCCAGAAAGCTTTCTCCTGCGTCCCTTCCAAACACCTCCACCACACCCCCTCAAAATCTGATTTTATCACCTTAGTTTCTCCTGCATTCGAATTTCATATAAACAGAATCCTGCAGTATGAATATTTTTGTCCAGCTCCTTTCTTTTTAAAGATGTACTTGAGATCCAACCAGGTGGTTGCATGTGTAAGTAGCTGGGTTTCCATAGCGAGTTGTACCCCAGGTTGCCATTCTAGTAACACACTGGACGGCCCCTGGGGGTGTTTTGGTTTGGGGCTTTGACACATAAGCTTTCATCCTGTCCAGCCTCATCTACAGACTATCCAGTGCTGTCACCATCCACTCACCAGGCTCTGAGCCCTGTCTTCCAGTGGGTGGGGAAATTGCAAACTATTTCTTTTGATAAGAACAGCTTAAGCTCCAACCTAAAGCATGTGGATGCCGTGGGTGAGAGCAAGTTGGGAAGTGAGTTCCTGGCAAAGACACTGATGTGCTCCAGGTCAGGAGACCAGATAGATCTAGGCCCATAGAGCAGAAACTGAAACAATGCCTCATGGACAAGGAGAGAGGGGGCCGGAGAGGCAACTGGGCCAGGTCATGAGGGGCCGGGTAGCGGGAGGTGGGTAAAAATGTCTGAACGTTACTCTGAGGCAAATGAGAAGTAACCCAAGTGCATTCAGCAAGAAGGTGCTTGATCGGATTTTCCATCTTAAAAACGTCTCTGATTTTAGAGCTACTTTCTGTGTTTGCTTTCCACTTTCTCTGGCTGTTTATGTTATTTTGTTTCCCTCCCCTTTCCTCCCTCTCCATTTATTTAGGGTGAATAAAGAAGGAACTGGGCTTCCCAGGTGGTGCTAGTGGTAAAGAATCTGCCTGCCAATGCAGGAGACCCGAGTTCGATTCCTGGTGGAGGAAATGGTAAACCCACTCCAGTAATCTTTCTAGAGAATGTGGACACAGGAGCCTGGCGGGCTATACAGTCTATGGGGCCAAGAAGAGTCAGACACCACTGAGCATGAAGAAGGAACCACTGGCACTAATACGGATTTCCCTGAGACGACGGCCCTTCATGGATGATTCCTTCCCGAGTCCCGGCTGTGCTTTTGGGACAAGCCTAGGCCCTTGGCCACTTCGTGTGTTAAAAGATGATTACTTATTCTTTTAGGTTTGGGGCTGAGAAAACATAAGGTTGCAGCATGTGAAGAGGTTTAGTGTTTAGGTGTAGTGAGTGTTTTCCCAGAGGATATATACTCCTGGGAGCCTGGAAGCGGTACTGGAGTTCTTAGTCTTCACATGAATGAATCTGAGGCTCAGATCTCTTATAGCTCTTGCCTAACAGCTGACCGTCCATCCCAACCAAAGTGTTCTTCACAAGAACCTGGGCCTTCCAGAGGAGTTTGATTTCAATTTCTGATAACTCTACCCATGACAGAAAGTACTTTCTTGTATTGGTCAGAAAATCTCTTTTTTACAACCTGAGCCATGACCCCCAGTTTGTGGCTGCAGATCAATCCCGTCTCACAGTGGCCTTGATAACCCATTTGTTCTCTGAAGGCACAGGTTATGTCCCTCTAAATCTTCTCTCTCTTAGATCAAAAGTTCAGATTTTCTCTAGCCAACCCTGGTCGCCTGTTCCCATCCCCTTCTTGTCCTGTTTTCCCCAGACACATTTCAGAGTCAGGCTCCAGGACAGACTGTGCTGCTCAGGAATGAATGTGGTATCTCGTGGTTGGTGGAGCAGTACCATCTCACATGTCCTGGGTTCTGCACACCCATTCATAGACTCCAGAAAGGAGTATACGTCCTGGACTGCACAGCTCAGGATTGACCTGAACTGAATTTGAAGTGTTTTAGTATTAATAAGACTCAGACACAGATCTGCAGTTACAACTACCAAGGTGACATCAGTCAGAATCTAAGAAGCATGTCTCATAGTTTAGAGAGTAATTCAGGTTTTCATGCACGGTAAAATACTTATTTAATATTCAGTCATTCTTACCCTAGATCCAGAACAACCTAGAAGAGAGCTGTGAGGCAGAGCTGTCCACACCCATGAAAATGTCTTGTGTCTGCACTTTCCCACGTGGCAGCCATGAGCCACACAGCATGAATGAGAAACTGTATTTCAACATTTTATTTCATTTTAATGAATTAAAGTTAAGTAGCCGCGCCTGACTAGTGGCTATCGTATTAGATGCTGACAGTATATAAAACCACTCTATTGCCAAAAGGGAGGTAGAGGTGGGGATGAGGAAGATGTTGGAGAAATAGAAAGAAAAAAAAATGTTTCTGAGATATTTGATTGTGAGCCAATTTTGTAGAACAAAGAGGAAAAGAATGGATTCCTTACTTTCTAGTATTAATAGCTTTTATAGGCTTATTAAGAAGAACACAATGATTGTAAAAATAGAATTTTTTTTTTACAAAACTTTGTGAGTTTGTCAGTATTGATTATCTTCTTACAGATAAATATAAATGTAAGAAAATTGTCTATTTGCATACACATATTATGTAGGGGAGTCTGGATTTTAACCCAGATTCATTCATATGTATATTTATCACGTTATTTTAATATATATTTATTTATATGCAATTTATCTCATGCTGCTGCTGATGTCTAGCTGTGACATACCAGTCTTTGTATATTACATATCAGCTGTGTGCATAGACCTGTACATGTGTTTATGTGTAGAGATGTATGTATTTATACATGTACACCTGTATACATTTCCATGCATTTTATATATGTTTAACTGGGAGAGTCTGTTGTTCAGGAAGAACATTTTCTAAGTGAGAAGTCATCTTTCTGCATGAAACTCTGATGGTGAGTGAAGTCCTATGATAAGCCTCGACAAAGGTCTCAGAACAACTATAGAGTCATATTCTTTTCATTTTGGAAATTGATCATGAATTAACACACTTTACTTGAGCACCATAAGCTAGAAGACTGGCGGAGAGCCCATCTTCGTGGTTAACTCAGTCGGGTCTCTGAGTTTCCTCTCCAAACAGTGGATACAGCTGTGCATCACTGGGTGTCCTCACCACTGGGGAATCAGAAATACTGGTCGATATTGTAATTTTGCTGTTTTAAGTGGGGTTCTAAACACTGAGTCATGAGTCAGTGACTGAAGGGATTTAGAAGTGAGGGAGCCAAAGTTCACCACGGGGAAATGATTTACTCAGGTCTTGGGACAGTGAGCCTGATGGCTCTGAGTTAGTCCTCAGCGGCCCATGTGCTGAGTTTATGCTTTTATGATGTAAATGATTGGCTTATCTGTTGGCTCAGATTCTTGCACAATTTGTGATTGATACTTGTCTTCCTTGTTCAAGTTCACTTCCTCCCTCGATAAAAGAGAAAAATAAAGTTCAAGAAAAATACCTCTGTAGATAATAATAATAATAAAATTTCTGTAAAAACAGGAAACTTCAAATGTAACACCCTTCGAAGTCATGGAATAAACAGGAAGTGGATAAGTTATGGTGCGAGTCTTTCTTCTCTGCTCATTCAACTTCTATTTCAGGGCCAATGCCCTTGTGCACTGGTGTAGAGGTAGTCACGGTAAATATGAAGGTGATGTCTGTAAATGCTGAGCACTTAGTTTGTTTCAGGCTATGTGATAGTTATCCTGCTTGGGCTAATGTAATGCACACCATAAATGGGGGCTGCAGCAACAGATGTTTATTTCTCAGAGTTCTGGAGGGCAGAGTCTGAGATCTCAGCATGGGCAGGGCTGGCTCCTCCGAGGCCCCTCTCCTGGATGTGTAGATGCCACCTTTTCCTGTGTCTTCACGTAGTTATCTTTCTGTGTGTTTCTGTGTCCTGATCTCTTCATATAAGGGCACCAGTCATATAGGATCACAGCCCCACCCACATGACCTCATTTTAACTTAATAGTAGTTTTAAAGGGGCTTCCCTGGTGGCTCAGACAGCAAAGGGTCCCTGCAATGCTGGCGATGTGGGTTCGATCCCTGGATCCAGAAAATCCCCTGGAGAAGGGCATGGCAACCCACCCCAGTATGCTTGCCTGGAGAATCCCATGGACATAGGAGCCTGGCGGGTTACTGTCCATGGGGTCACAAGAGCTGGAAACGACTGAGCAACTTTCACCCATTCTCCAAACATTATCACATTTGAGGTAACGGGGGGTTAGAGCATCCACATAGGAATGTTAGGGGACATATTCAGTCCGTGGGCTTCCCTGGTGGCTCAGATAGTAGAGAATCCACTTGCAATGCGGGAGACCTAGGTTTGATCCCTGGGTCTGGAAGATCCTCTGGAATAGGAAATGCAACTCATTCCAGTATTCTTGCCTGGAGAATCCCATGGACAGATGAGCCTGGTGGAGATCACAAAGAGTAGGACACAACTGAGCGACTAACACTTCATACCATGAAAAGTCGTTTTTGTCCCTCATGTATCATTTTTACAATAAAACAGTAAGATACATAATATTGCCCTCGTTCTTCAGAAATTTAAGTTTAGACAGATGACCTGTCCCAGAGGACACGACTCTGTGGATGGAGCCAGGCTTTGTCTGGTTTCTCCCCCAGACAGACCACCAGGATGGATGTGTATTCATCTGACTGGGCAGGGGGTGGCAGAGTCAGTCTCAGGAGTGGTACCGGGGGAGCCTTTTATCTGCTTTAGAAAAGCATCCTATCTTTCAAGGGACAGCTCCATGCTCCCTGCATCTTCAAGGTTGGATTTCCCTGTAGTTAGAATTACATGTCTGGAAAATCTGCATTTATTTCCACTTTCCAAATAACATGTAGTCTTTTTAAAAAATTAATTAATTTATTTATTGGAGGCTAATTACAATATTGTATTGGTTTTGCCATACATTGACTTGAATCCACCACAAGTGCACATGTGTTCCCCATCCTGAAAACCCCTCCCACTTCCCTTCCCATCCCATCCCTCTGGGTCATCCCAGTGTGCCAGCCCTGAGCACCCTTTATCATGCATTGAGTCTGGACTGGTGATCCATTTCACATATGATAATATACATGTTTCAATGTCATTCTCCCAAATCATCCCACCCTTGCCCTCTCCCACAGAGTCCAAAAGACTGTTCTATACATCTGTGTCTCTTTCACTGTCCCACATACAGGATTATTGTTACCATCTTTCTAGATTCCATATATATGTATTAGTATACTGTATTAGTGTTTTTCTTTCTGGCTTACTTCACTCTGTATAATAGGCTCCAGTTTCATCCACCTCATTAGAACTCATTCAAATGTATTCTTTTTAATGACTGAGTAATGCTCCATTGTGTATATGTACCACAGCTTTCTTAGCCATTCATCTGCTGGTGGACATCAAGGTTGCTTCCGTGTCCTGGCTATTATAATCAGTGCTGTGATGAACATTGGGGTACAAGTGTCTCTTTCCATTCTGGTTTCCTCAGTGTGTATGCCCAGCAGTGGGATTGCTGGGTCATAAGGCAGTTCTATTTCCAGTTTTTTAAAGAATCTCCACACTGTTCTCCATAGTGGCTGTACTAATTTGCATTCCCACCAACAGTGTAAATGGGTTCCCTTTTCTCCACACCCTCTCCAGCATTCATTGCTTCTAGACTTTTGGATAGCAGCCATTCTGACTGGCATGAAATGGTACCTCATTGTGGTTTTGATTTGCATTTCTCTGATAATGAGTGATGTTGAGCATCTTTTCATGTGTTTGTTAGCCATCTGTATGTCTTCTTTGGAGAAATGTCTGTTTAGTTCTTTGACCCATTTTTTGATTGGGTCTTTTATTTTTTCTGTAATTGAGCTGCAGGAGTTGCTTGTATATTTTTGAGATTAATTCTTCATCAGTTGCTTCGTTTGCTATTGTTTCTTCCAATTCTGAAGGCTGTCTTTTCACCTTGCTTATAGTTTCCTTTGTTGTGCAAAAGCTTTTAATTTTAATTAGGTCCCATTTGTTTATTTTTGCTTTTATTTCCAATATTCTGGGAGATGGGTCATAGAGGATCCTGCTGTACATGTTGTCTTAATAATGACTTCTTGGCACATGAAGTGCTTCACCTTTATGTGTGTTGTGGGTGTGGATTTGTGGCTGTGTGTGTCCACCTGCCCATCATTGCTGATGTTTCAAGAGGCATTGAATGAAGGGGTAATCCTGTCTCATTTCAAAGCCTTTAGGATCTTCACTGTTGACAACTGCATAGAAGGGCTTCCCTGGTGGCTCAGTAGGTAAAGAATCCGCCTATAATTTGGGAGACCTGGGTTTGATCCCTGGGCTGGAAAGATCCCCTGGAGGAGGGCATGGCAACCTACTCAAGTATTTTTGCCTGGAGAATCCCCATGGATAGAAGACCCTGGTGGGCTATAATTCATGAGGTCACAAAGAGTCAGTAGTCAGCACACTGCATACATAGAAAGAAGCTCCACTCGATGGAGCCAGAATTGTCGCATGACTTAGATCAGGAGCTATGGCGGGAACCAGGGCTCTGTCTTGAAAATCAGGCAGTTCTCTGGTCCCCTGTGACCTAATTTCCTCATTAAGGAAGTTGTGTGATGCGACTTCTGTCTTTAAGATCTAATGTGCTTGTATTCTCATCATGGTTAGCAACACTTTATTTCCACTTAAGTAGATAATAGAAAAAAGAACCCCAGAAATCTTGTTTTAAAAATACAGACAAAAACCTAAGACCGGAAAGTTGATTTTGTTTTTATTTTTAAGAGTAGTATTTGGTTAATTCTAAACACTTGGCTATGAATTAGAAGCTTCATTATTCATTTTTGAATAGATATTTTATGCTGTTTCTAGAAAACGGTGAAAGTAAATAGTTATGGATCAATTATTCTAGTTTTCATATCAGATTTTGTGTTCCCATTAAAGCTTTAGTTTAGATGGAGCCTCTTCACCTATCTTTAGTTTAGAAAATATTTTCAAAATAATTTTCCAGGGCTTATTTACCATAAGAAATTTAGAAAACAGAGAAAAATGTACAGAACTTGACGAATTGCCCCCCCTCCCCCCAGATCTCAGCACTCAGAGATGAAAGCCAGGCTCGTTTAGACATCTGTGGTCCATGCTGAGGGACGCAGTCCAATTACTCTGCTTCATCGTTTAGTTCTATTCTCTGTGCATCTTTCACTTGAGCTTTCCCATCCCAGGCCTTGGGTCACATGGGCTTGGGTTCAGAACAATTATTTGCCAAAGTAACGTGCCTCCTCAACTACCTTTTAAACACTTTGATTATTTACTGTTAGTCTACATGTGGGAGAGTATAGTGATAATGGACCTTTTACAATCAACCTTCTCATCAGTGGATCAAAGGCCTGGCTGAGAAGGGAGCGTCTAGAAGGACCTTCTATGGTCTAGACAAGCATGTCTCTCTGAATCCCTCCTGGACTTTTCTGAGCATGTTTGATGGCCTCTGTGAGATGGAAATCAAAGCCACGACAGACAAGGCAAAAATTGTTAAGGAGGAGTAGTGACAAGGACGCCATCGTAACTGCTATTTAGGAATATCACTGCTATTATTACCATCAACAGCAGTGATAGGGCAAGCAAACCAAGGTGGTACCCATCCATGTATGTGAGTCCAAGTAGACTGAGCTATTGCTGGCACAGGTTTTGTCACCGACACTGGCTCTTGGTTTTCGAAGCTGTCACAGTCATTTGCCATTGAGGTCCAGATGAAAAAGTGGCATGGAATGACAGCTGACAGATTGCAGGCGCCTTTGGAGCGGCAAATGCTGATATCTGGTGTTGATACATCTTTATGGGAATTCACAACATTCTCCAGGCAGAGGGCCAAGAGATAAGCACAGAGCCTTGACAGGAGAGTGGGAACAGGATGGGCTGTGTAATGCTAAGTGCATGCTCCTGGCACACTGAAGGTACCCTCCTTGCTCTGTGCTGGGGAATTCTCAGGGCTGAGCATGGAGAGGTGTCTGGTGTCCAGGAGGTTTGTGGTCGAGGGCTGAGGGGAGCTCAGCTCTGGCCAGGGGAGTCTGAGGTTGCTGACTTGCCTGGTGCCCTCTCAGTTCTTCATAGCTCTTGGTGTATTTGGTATCATTGGTACCTTGGAAGCCACCGGCTTAGATAAACATGGGTACTCCAGCCAGTGCGGGCATGTGTAACAGTCATCTTTCACTCTCTTTCAGCTTTTTCTTGGACACTGCACTGATCATTTCAAAAGCTTTCATAGATGTGGGCCAGGCTAACATTTTGCCATATCTAACTGCAATGGTGAGATACTATGGTCACAAAAGGAAGTTCTCCTAGGACAACTAAGGCTCGCCAATTGGTTACGTGTGCCAGCTTTGCACGTTATCATCACTGAATATTTGATTGCTTGAAAACTTTTTAAACAACAAAGCAATGCAAAATTTTTTTGAATTTCTTAAATTTCTTTAGCTTTCATATTTGTTGGTTTACTTCTCCCAATTAATTTGCTAGCCTTTGGCTCATTTGTTGAATCATTAATGAAGTAAGAAGTAGAGATTTGTGCAAATTAGTGGATTTAGGATTTATGTTTTTCAAAGCTAAGAATTCTTTTCTCATGTTTCTTTGTCATTCTATTAGTGCCATGTCATGAAGAAAAGAAAGGACAGAAAAATTCATTGGCTTCAAGAAAAAGTTACATTAAAATTAAAAGTGTTTTATTGGCCAGATATCCCTGAAGGAAATACAGATTTCAAATATGCCTTCAGAAATAATCCAGTTTTCTCCAGTACCTAGAGAAGAAGAGATCATCATAGTATACTTTTTAAGCATTTTATATATGCTAGGTGCTGTGGGAATATTTGCCATGGATTCTTGTTTTAAAAATAAAATACAAAGAAAATAAGATGAGAAAAATGGTGTTTTAAGAGTAATGTACAGTTAATTTTAAGCATTTGGTAGGAATTCAAAGTTTCATTATTCATTTTTTAACAGATCTCTTACACGGTTATCAGAAAACCAGTTAAGTAAGTTGCAGTAATGTCACAAGTTCGATGCTATTTAGCCCTTTTTCAACCTGACAAACACTGAAACCAAGTTCGTAATTAGTATTAGAGAGAATTGGTAATTACCCCATCCTCATGCAGGGAGGGGTGTAGCTGAGGTTTGTCTCCTGATCTCTGTTACCACAAAGCCCTTACTTCTATGTTTCTTGAACTTTGCCTTCTGAGCAGAGTCCAAGGCTGACAACAAGCATGATCTTCATTTAAGATGATAGCGCAGGTGAAGTCTTACTTGTAGCTTTAAATTTTATGCAGTAAAATGCATGAGGGCTTCCCTGGTGGCTCAGCAGTAAAGAATCCACTTGCCAATGCAGGAGACATGGGTTCATTTTCATTCCCTGAGTTAGGAAGATCCCATAGAGAAGGAAACAGCAACCCAGGCCAGTATACTAGCCTGGGAAATCCCATGGACAGAGGAGCCTGGTGTGCTACAGTCCATGAGATTTCATAAGAGTTGGGCATGACTTAGTGACTAAACAACAGCAAAAAAATGCATGAACTTGATATACAGAAATGATTGTTTTTGAAATATTCCTTGGAGAGCTCTGGTTCCTTGTCTTCTTCCTATTATCAAGGCCTTTAACAATGTCACTTCCTCCATTAGGTTTAATGATGATATAAAAATAAGTGGAAATGAAAAATGCATGCACACATGTCAACCTGAGACTTACCAATGTATATAAGTCACAGAACACCTGGAACCAGGCAATTCAGATGATTTGACAAATATTTTTTGTGCACTGGGGTTTGGTCATGTGCTAGACATTTGAGCCATGTTCATAAAGAATGCAGTATGTCACTGGCACTCCTGACTTATTGGTGGGACAGAATGAATGCATAGCATTTCACCACGTTCAGCGGTGTGTCATTGCGTGCCAGGAAAGGAGGCATCCCTCCACCCTACGGGGGTGGAGACTGGGGAGATGTATGGAAGTGAGGGGGCTGGGAGGATGGCAGCTGATCGCTGGCTGGCAGTGGACACTCTGCCTAGGTGACTGGAGAAGAACGGAGCGTGGATGAATCTGCTCCTTTCTCCTGCTTCCACCACCTTTCGTGTAAACTTCACACACTCACCATGTGGCCAAGCCCTAACCAAAACTCTTCACGGATTTGGAGACCAGTCCTCCTCCTGACTCTGGTATGGCTGGACCACTTGGGCACTTCCTATCTGTGGCAGGTGCTCTCCAGGTCCATGACACGCCTGGACTTCCTCCCACCTCCCTCTGCAGATCGACCATCTCCTTTCTGCTCAGCCCGAGGTGGTCTCCTGGTCCAAGCTTCCTCATTCCCTCTACTACACAACCTTGGCCCCAGTCGTCAGGTTCCCATGAACTTCTATTTTTACTTCCACGATTCCCTACTTTCTGTTTCAAAACCATCTGTTTTCTATCCCCAGATAGCCTCCTTTTCCTCCCTAATCATCTTTCTCTAATTGTTTCCCTTTCCTCGCCTGCCTCATCTCATCCTTTTACACCTTGTTGGGGTCTCAAATGTCCTGAGGTTGCTTTGCTTATCTGCACTGCCCTTCCTTTTTCTTCTATTGTTATCATGTTTCTCATCGCGCTCTGTTCTCAACCAAGACTTTCTAGATCTTTTAGAAGTGGCACGGCCACTTTTTAAACTACTTTTTAATCCCATCTAAACCTGCCAGTCTATGGCTCTTTCAGGAATCCTATGATTAAATGCAGCAACTCCTTTCTCTCTCTCTCTAGGTAGAGACAGATAGAGATAAATATAGACAGGTATATCACAGATAATATTTATCTACTAAATATCCTTAGATATAGGTCTCTCTTTTTAATGGGTATGTGATGGATAGATATCCAATATCTATACAGGTGTATCGCTGCCAAGGGGCTTCCACAGGTGGGTCAGTGGTAAAGAATCTGCCTGCAATGTAGAAGATGCAGGTTTGACTCCTGGGTCAGGAAGATCCCCTGGAGAAAGGAACAGCAACTCACTCCAATATTCTTGCCTGGAGAATCCCATGGACAGAGGAGCCGGACAGGCTACAGACAAGAGTTGGACACAACTGAGCACACACATACATGCACACACGTCTCTACTGATGAAAAAATATATATGTATGGCTGGATTCATCTGTCTATATATCCACATATCTATGTATCTATTATAGATCTAATATAACAGAGACAGAGAAAAATTAAGACAATTTTGCTTTAAGAAAATCTGAAATATTTTAAACATCTGGTAGAGAAAAGGGAAGGGTTAGTAAAGAGAAGAGAAGCAAGCTCTTGTGGGAATTATAATGAAGTTATAATGAATAATTATAATGACTCATTATAAAGACAGTACATGCTGAGAGAGGAGGATGGAGCAGGGCGGGAGAGGAGATGAGAGGAAGTGCCCTGCGCCCCTGCAGTTGGCTACGCAGAGGAAGCATCTTGGCTCTGGGACTCTGGGTCCTGACCTTGGAATGCCTGCTTCTTCTTCTGGACAAACCCAGTTGTGTCTCTACTGCCTGAAGTCCTGAGACAGGCTGGAACAACAATCAGGCTTTATGGAAAACCAGGACATGAATTTGTTTTTATACAATTTGTTCCATTTATGAAGGAAAAGCATATGACAAAGGGAAAACTGCCCCATTGAACTTCCAGACCAGAGACAAAAACTGTCAGTTCTGGTGGTTTGGGAGGAAAATTGCTCTCTGTGTGACTGTGAGCATTTAGAAGGCAAAGATGGTCTTATTCATTGCTAGGATCCAGAGGAATGCCAAGCGCTTAATCAGCACACCATAAATTCTTGAATGAATGAAAAAATGTAAAGGGGTTATATATGTTCAGGGTGCTATCCGTTCCTATGCCTAACTCAAGCCACATTTATATTATTTCCAGAAAGCAGCCATTAATGATAGCTATTACCAAGCTGCATATCTTGGAAAATGATATGAACCGTGTAAAAGTGCTCTGGGAAAACTGCCACTAGAGAAGCAGCCCAGAGGACCAGGATCATAGTGTCTAGAAGAGTGGGGACCCTTAGGAAGAGGAAGGGGTTCTTCCTACAGTGAAAATCGCTCATGCAGCTCTAGACAGCAGAGTGGAACCAATGGGTGGAAATGATAAGGAAGCATAATTTTACCATAAATGAACATTTTATGGTATTCAGTTTCCAGCAATAGGGAGGCCACTTTGTGAGGTGGGGAACATGACTGTAAGTTCAATACAAACTTGTCAAGAGTGTTACAGAGCCCCCTCCCATGTCCATGTGGGAAATGGACTCCCTGCAACAAGAGGAAGCCTCACACACAGTGTCTCACGAAAGAAGTCTCTCCAGTTCATAGCCATGTCGAGGAGGGTGGAATCTGGGCATGGAATTCTGCTCCTGAATCCACTGGAGGGGGGGCGGTGGGGGGAACACCTCTTCTAAGTGGCTTCAGTGTGTGCGAAGGGGAAGGGGCAGAATTTCAGATTGGTGGTTGGCTTGAAGTTGGAGATGATGCCCCTGCAGGTCCAGTCAAAGTAGGCTGGCACACTGAGTCTCCAGGTGAGGAAGGCTTTATCTCCCCCAAATCCCCTTACTCTGGATGAAAGGAAGACAAGCTTTGGGGAAAAACCAGAAGCAAAGGGTCTCTGCTTCTGTTACTCACTCACTCATTCTTTAAATAAACATTCGTGAATTATCTCTTTTGTACCAGGTACTGAGTTAGATGCTAAGATATAAATATAGATAAGACAGAGTTCCTGATTCCAATAAGCACACATCCTAGGAAAGGAAGTAAGCCTTTAAAAATCATTATAATACACAGCAGTGCAGCTTGTAAGCAAGTATAAGGTATGATGAGCTGGAAAGAACATAATTTCAAAAGTCTTGGAAAGAATCAAGACATTTCCACAGCCATAAAGAATGAGATAAAGAACCTCCTCAGCCTCCAGGGAAAAAAAGGAATATTCTGGGTGAAGAAAAAGCATCTGCAAAGCCCAGAGATGTGACACAGCAGATACGTCCCCAGACTGGAGAAGGGAAGGGAGATGAGAGGGGAAGCCAGGCGGTGGGCTGTGGAAGGAGGCTGAGTGACTTGGTTGTTGCATCCCGTGAGAGAGTTTTATCCTCAGAGTGATGGACAGACATTCAGAAGCTCTTTAGGCTGGACCCGGTAGGATCATCTGTGCAGATAAGGTGAGTGGAGTAAAGGGAGCATCCTTCAGGTGAGAAGGATAAAGACGTACTAAAGACAGAGAGAAGGGTAGACAGTCCCTAGAACCTCTCAAGTTTAAGAGGATTTTTTTACTCATCAACTTGTTGGTTTTCTGTCTCAAAAGTATGCATTTTCTTGAGTTGAAGACTTCATTTTCTCTGGATTCCTGCCATATGGTGTTGCTTGGTGTCTTGGTTACATGTTGCCACTGAGACTCGAGATGGGTGGACCAACTTGGATCCTTTTTAAGGCTGCAGACAGAAAAATGTGAAAGTTCCTCAAAGATTTTGATTCTGGCTTACAGTGTCAGAAAGTTCTAATGGTTCAAATGTTTTTCATTGGAGTATTTGAAAAATACTGAAATAAAATTCCATATATATTTATTTTTATTCTTATCATGGTTAAAATGTCCAATCAAATGAGAGAGAAAAAATTCCAGCAAGTAATAGAGCTCTTTGTTAACTTTTAAAAACAAATTACTCTGGGCAATTTCTCTGAGATAAAATACTTTTCTTTTTTTTTTTTAATAAATTTATTTATTTATTTATTTTTAAATTTGACTTTACAATACTCTATTGGGTTTGCCATACATTGACATGATAAAATACTTTTCTTGAAAGTACATAATTATGGGGAATTTGTTGGAACTTAAGAATTAGAGAGATGTAGATTTGAGGTTCAAGACCCAGTGAGTATGGTACCATACAAAATATCTCAGTTTTGCCTCTTAATATTATTAAAATTTTTTTTATTAACTTTTAAACCTCAGTTTTTGCATTTTTTTCATAAATGGTGTATCTACTACATGGGTTCTGAAGTGAAGTGAAGTCACTTAATCATGTGCAACTCTTTGCAACCCCATGGACTGTGGCCCACCAGGCTCCTCTGTCCATGGGTTTCTCCAGGCAAGAATACTGGAGTGAGTTGCCATTTTCTTCTCCAAGGAATCTTCCTGACCCAGGGATCAAACCCATTTCTTCCACATTGCAGGCAGAAGCTTTAACCTCTGAGCCACCTGGCATATATGGGGCATTTATCATGATTCCTGGCAGTAGGTAGGGTCTTTGGAGCATGGTCCTTATTTTATCACTTCAGAAAGTTGTGACAACTTTATTGCAAGATATTTTTTTGTGATCTTGAGGCTGTCATTGTAATATCATAAAATTATAACAGTCTAATCATTTCCAACACATTTCCCAAAGGCCACAAAGGAAAAGCAAAATGACTTTTTATTGCCAACATATAGGAAAAGTATTGATTTTTCTGTATCTATTTTGCAGCTGAGAGATCTTGTTACTGAACTCTCTCTTCACCATTTCTACTGTTTTCAAGTGCATGAGTTCATCATGGTTTAGCATCTCTGGTTTACAATCCATGTCAACCACAGTGCAGTCTCTACAGCTGTCACTGGAGGGAAGAGTACTGTCCTTGCTGGCAGCTTGTTCTCCTCTGGGCTTAGACAGCATCAGTCCATTTGGCTATCACATGGGCTATTTGCATCAATAGCACTGGATGCAGCTGAAATTTAAATTTGGGTCAGGAATTGTCAGTTGCCTGAGAAGTGATTACATTTGACCGAATATTGAGACAAAAACACATTGTGTGTACAGACAGTGCTTCCATGTACCATTTTCAGATGGTACTAATTTTTAAATGTTTCAAACAGATCATACAATTTTTAAATTTAGAGAGGTTGTTGTAACAGATTCATGCATCGTATGTGAGAGATTATCACTAGGTACTAAATACCTGTCTAAAGTTTCCATATGTCTTTCAAGAAGAAGTTCATTGACTCTATGTAANTTTAATTCTGCATATCTATTCTCTCTTTGCTTTCTTTCCTTTCCTCTGAACATATTTATTAGTTTTATTTTCATTGCTTTATTCCCCAATTGGAACCTTGCTTTACTTTCATTTTGCAGTTTGTGCTTTAATTAGTTTTGTTCTGGTAGATATACTTTTGTGTTTCCTTTGTTCATTGGATCAATCTACTGTACTTAATTTTTGTTGGACTATTTTGAATTTGCTTACGGGTGTATATGTATATGTGTATATTCATTCACACTTTGTATTGTTATAAACCTCTGCCTCTACATTGGGCTTTTGTAGTTCTCTGGAGTTTTCCTTTTTTCTTTTGCCATTTTTTCCTCTTTTCTCATTTTCATAATTTTATTTTTTTGAATGTATTATGTTTTTTTCTTCATGCATTCCTTCATATATCTTTTCTATTGTTCTTTCCCCCTTGCAGTTAATATTTATATAAATCTTCTTTACCTATCTCTATTTAACTTTGTGTGTCTATTCTTTTTTTTTTTTCCTTTCCTTTCCTCTAAACATATGTGTTAGTTTTGTTTTCATTGCTTTATTCCCCACTGGGCACCTTTCTTTAGTTTTGTTTTCCACTTTGTGCTTAAGCTAGATTTGTTCTTAACTGGTTAATATAATTTTTTATTTCCTTTCTTCACCCGATCAATATGGGCACATATGTATATGTATATATTCCATTATTTTAATTATGATTTGACTGATTTTGTGACTGCCACTTGTCTGGGGTTCATGTTTGGCTTCTCGTTTTTAGATATTTGTTTTACTCTCCCTTAATGTCATAACAAACCACTTGTGGAATCTTTGTTCCTGACCAGAGATCAAGCTCTGGGCCTTTGGAGTGGGAGCACTGACTTCAAGAGCCTAGACTACCAGAGAACTAACCCTAGGGAGTATCAAATAGTGAGAACTCACACAAAGGAAACTGCTTGAGTACAAGTCCCGGCATCACCGAACCACCAGTAACACCCTGTGCCAGTCAGCACATGTAAACGACAAACAAAACAAAAATACAAACTAAATCATCAGCAGACAATACTACTACCTCACTCAGCCTTTCCCATCAGAAGAAAAATAAACAAACAAAAATTCAGCACAAATATCACCATACATGAAACTCACAAAAACCACTAGACCAACCCTAAGAGGGCAGAAAGCAAAAGGAAGAAAGAATTCAACCTTTTTCAAGGAAATAATTCAACTTTCCTTGAAGTCTGGGCAAAGGAGACCTTCAACACAATAGCTTAAAACCAAAAATGAAAAGGTAGAGAAATGTTGCAGGAATGAAGGAACAAACTAGAAACACAGAAGTCCAAATAAATGAGTAAAAAGGTAAATTACCTGAAAAAGAATTCAGAATAATGATACTAAAGATGATTAAAAACAAACAAACAAACAAAACCTTGAAAGCAACATGGAGAAAATGCAAGAACCAACTAACAAAGGCCTAGAAGAATTAAAGAACATGCATACAGAGACAAGCAACACAGTTAATGAAATTGAAAGTATTCTAGAAGAAATCAATAGTAGAATATCTGAAGCAGAAGAACTAATCAGCTGGAAGATAAAATGGTGAAAATAACTTGTGAAAAGCTGAATAAAGTAAAAAGAATGAGAAGAGATGAGGACAGTCTCAGAGTCCTCTGGGAGCATATCAAATGCACCAACATTAGGATTATAAGGGTACCAGAAGAAGAAGAGAAAAAGTAAGAGCATAAGAAAATTTTTGAAGAGATAACATTTGAAAATGTTCCCAGTATGGAAAACGAAATAGCCAATCAAGTCCAAGAGGCACAAACATTCCTTTACAGGATAAACCCAAGGAGAAACATGGCACGACTCATATCAATCAAACTAACAAAGACTAAACACAAAGAAAGAATATTGAAGGCAGCAAGGGAGAAGCAACAAGTAGCATACAAGAGAAACCTCATATGCTTAACGGCTGATCTTTCAGCACTCTGAAGGCCAGAAGGGAATGACAGGATATATTTAAATTACTGAAAGAGGGAAATCTACAACAAAGATTATTGTAGCCATCACGGGTCTCATTCAAAACTGATGCAGAAATAAAAAGTATTTTAAACCAGCAAAAATTAAGAGAATTCAATACCACCAAAACAGCTTTACAGCAAATGATAACTGTACTTACATAGTCAAGAAATACAATGGAAGAACAAAAGTCTACAAAATCAACCGCAAACAATTAGAAAATAGCAATAGTAACACACACACACACACACACACACACACACACACACATATATATATATATAGCAACTTTAAATGTAAATAGATGAAATGTTGCAAACCAAAGATATAGATTGGCTGAATGGATGCAAAAACAAGACCCAAATATATGCTGTCTACAAGAAACCCACTTCAGACTTCAAGACACATATAAACTGAAAGTGAAAGGATGGAAAAAATATTCTATGAAAATGGGAAGAAAAAGAAAATTGGAGTAGCAATCCTCATATAAGACAAAATAGATATTAAAATAAAGAAGATTTAAGAGATAAGGAAGGACACTACATAATGATCAAAGGATCAATCCAAAATGAAGACATTACAATTGTAAATATCTATGTACCCAACACTTCAGAAATCCACGTTTGGGAAATCTGCATGCGGGTCAGGAAGCAACATTTGGAACTGGACAAGGAACAACTCACCAGTTCCAAATAGGAAAAGGGTACATCAAGGCTGTATATTGTCACTTGCTTATTTAACTTATATGCAGAGCATAGCATGAGAAACACTGGACAGGATGAAGCATAAGCTAAAATCAAGTTTGCAGGGAGAAATAGCAATAACCTCAGATATGCAGATGTTTCTTTTTCTGCTGCTGCTGTTGCTGCTAATTCACTTCAGTCATGTCTGACTCTGTGTGATCCCATAGCTGGCAGCCCACCAGGCTTCCCAGTCCCTGGGATTCTCCAGGCAAGAATGCTGGAATGTGTTGCCGTTTCCTACTCCAATGTATGAAAATGAAAAGTGAAAGTGAAGTCACTCAGTCGTGTCCAACTTCTAGCGACCCCATGGAGTGCAGCCTACCAGACTCCTCTGTTCATGGCATTTTCCAGGCAAGAGTACTGGAGTGGGTTGCCATTGCCTTCTCCTCAATAAGCAGATGACACCACCCTTATGGCAAAAAGTGAAGAACTAAAGAAGGTCTTGATAAAAGTGAAAGAGGAGAGTGAAAAAATTGGCTTAAAGCTCAACATTTAGAAAACTAAGATCATGGCATCTGCTCCCATCACTTCATGGGGAATGGATGGGGAAGCAGTGAAAACAATGTCAGACTTTATATTTTGGGGATTCCAAAATCACTGCAGATAGTGACTACAGCCATGAAATAAAAATACGTTTACTCCTTGGCAGAAAAGTTATGATTAACCTAGACATATGAAAAAGCAGAGACATTACTTTGCTGACTAAGGTCCGTCTAGTNAAATACTTTTCTTTTTTTTTTTTAATAAATTTATTTATTTATTTATTTTTAAATTTGACTTTACAATACTCTATTGGGTTTGCCATACATTGACATGATAAAATACTTTTCTTGAAAGTACATAATTATGGGGAATTTGTTGGAACTTAAGAATTAGAGAGATGTAGATTTGAGGTTCAAGACCCAGTGAGTATGGTACCATACAAAATATCTCAGTTTTGCCTCTTAATATTATTAAAATTTTTTTTATTAACTTTTAAACCTCAGTTTTTGCATTTTTTTCATAAATGGTGTATCTACTACATGGGTTCTGAAGTGAAGTGAAGTCACTTAATCATGTGCAACTCTTTGCAACCCCATGGACTGTGGCCCACCAGGCTCCTCTGTCCATGGGTTTCTCCAGGCAAGAATACTGGAGTGAGTTGCCATTTTCTTCTCCAAGGAATCTTCCTGACCCAGGGATCAAACCCATTTCTTCCACATTGCAGGCAGAAGCTTTAACCTCTGAGCCACCTGGCATATATGGGGCATTTATCATGATTCCTGGCAGTAGGTAGGGTCTTTGGAGCATGGTCCTTATTTTATCACTTCAGAAAGTTGTGACAACTTTATTGCAAGATATTTTTTTGTGATCTTGAGGCTGTCATTGTAATATCATAAAATTATAACAGTCTAATCATTTCCAACACATTTCCCAAAGGCCACAAAGGAAAAGCAAAATGACTTTTTATTGCCAACATATAGGAAAAGTATTGATTTTTCTGTATCTATTTTGCAGCTGAGAGATCTTGTTACTGAACTCTCTCTTCACCATTTCTACTGTTTTCAAGTGCATGAGTTCATCATGGTTTAGCATCTCTGGTTTACAATCCATGTCAACCACAGTGCAGTCTCTACAGCTGTCACTGGAGGGAAGAGTACTGTCCTTGCTGGCAGCTTGTTCTCCTCTGGGCTTAGACAGCATCAGTCCATTTGGCTATCACATGGGCTATTTGCATCAATAGCACTGGATGCAGCTGAAATTTAAATTTGGGTCAGGAATTGTCAGTTGCCTGAGAAGTGATTACATTTGACCGAATATTGAGACAAAAACACATTGTGTGTACAGACAGTGCTTCCATGTACCATTTTCAGATGGTACTAATTTTTAAATGTTTCAAACAGATCATACAATTTTTAAATTTAGAGAGGTTGTTGTAACAGATTCATGCATCGTATGTGAGAGATTATCACTAGGTACTAAATACCTGTCTAAAGTTTCCATATGTCTTTCAAGAAGAAGTTCATTGACTCTATGTAAGTCAGTTATGAAAAAAATAAATAAAACCAGAGTTTTGACCAAACTGAAAGTACAGAAAAACTTCAATCTTCTCTACAATCCTTGAAATTATAGCATCAAACCTAAAAATTATGAGGGCAGGTCATCAAAACCAATGAATCTACATGAAGACACACATAGTGGTCAAACATCATTCAGAAGAAAATCTAAACTAGGAAATGAAGATCACTAAGCTTAAATACAGATTAAATCTTACCAAAGGAGGCAGTATGTAATTGTACGAATAAAAATTGTCTTACTGCCGCCTAGAAAAAAGTATAATATTATTTCAGTGTTTTATTTTTTAGGTAAATTGCTATAACTAAAGTGATTTTAAATAGTCCAAATGATTACATATTAGAATCAAGAAATGACAGCAGTTGTAATAGTTTTCTTTTTTACTCTTTTCATTTCTGTAGACAGATTGTCACAATATCAGTAAGGAAGCAGCGGCTCTGCAGACGGTTAAAAACACGGACTCGGGAGCAAGAAAGCTGAATGCCCTCTCCATCATTCATTGTCGTGTGCCATGTGCAGCCTGAGCAGTGGGGGTCTAAGTGGGTCAAATGTCTTACAGAAGAGATGTTGGAAAGCCGGACATCAAAATATATTTATAATATCTCCTTTCTTTTATTTACATTTAATTTTTCTTGTCTTGTTGCATTTACTACAAGTCCAAAGTGACATTAAATGATGACAAGAAATGGGTGTTCTTGAGAGGTACTTTCTCCAGGCCATGAATAGACATTCACTACATCTGCTTTATAACAGAATACCCTTTTTACTTTGAGGAGGATTAAGATCAGCTAGATTTATTATCTTACTCTCTGGCACAGTTATTCAAATATCACAATAGTTTTGTTTCCTGATTGCTTCTTGTCTAGTCCACATAATGGCTATCTGCACCCCCCTCCTTTTTTTTAATGGAAGATTTCACCAGGCACATGAATATAATTCATTAGATTGTCAGTTTTGTGATCCTTTAACAGATAAATTTTATTAGATTTTTTTCAAAGCTAAATTATCCTATATTAGACTTGTAAGAAAATAACTTAGGGGTAAATTTTAGAAATAACTAATCTCCTTCTTTCTGTGTGTGTATTAGGGGAAGGGATTATTTGGATTAAATGAACTATTGGAAGAAAACCTCGTGCCAGTACTCCTAAGAAGAGCATTATCATCACTCATAATCTCCCTTTTTTGGATAAAAATTGCACTAATTGGGAGGAACACAGGAAGTCTTGTGGGTAAAAAACTTTCTACCTAAATGCCTCACCTTACCCTCCTTCTGAATTATTCCTGGAAGGTACTGAGCTGAGCTGCATGTGAGCATGCTCAGTGGCTTCAGTCATATCTGACTCTTTGCGATCCCATGGACCATATCCGCCAGGCTCCTCTGTCCATGGGATTCTCCAGGTAAGAATACTGGAGTGGGTTGCTGTGCCCTCCTCCAGGGATCTTCCTGACCCAGGGATTGAACCTGCTTCTCCTGAATCTCCTGCATTGCATGTGGATTCTTGGACACTTGGGAAATCCACTGAGCTGAGCTATATTTTGTTTTTTTAAGTTGTGTAGAAGGAAAAATGGAAGGAANGATCTTCCTGACCCAGGGATTGAACCTGCTTCTCCTGAATCTCCTGCATTGCATGTGGATTCTTGGACACTTGGGAAATCCACTGAGCTGAGCTATATTTTGTTTTTTTAAGTTGTGTAGAAGGAAAAATGGAAGGAAGTCTTTTGGTGTCAGATTCACACACAAAAAGATGTGATGTTCTTAAAAATATGATTATAACATTTCTTCTACCACAACACAGTATGGTATCATAGTCAGTGCATTCCTGTGTGTATATCCAGATAAATTAGCCTGTAGAATGGGTGTGTCCTTCAGTGGGTATGAAACCTCACCACTTTCATATGCAGAGATGAAACAGATGGGACCACAAGCAAGTGAGAGCAGGAATAGGACAGGCATGCAATTGCATCATTCTGCTGGGTCGGTTGCACACAACAAGTGAAAGACAGGAACAGGGACCCACACACCTGAGTCATTCTGGGCTCTGCTATGACATCTAGCCTCCTTGAGTGATTTGCCCAATGCAACCCAAATGAGCAAAGTTGGGCTGACCCTAGCCTTGCCCAAGGCTCCCATCTTTATCACATTTACAGCTTCTGACATGGACCTTGAAGGTTCCGACCTCCAGTGTTTAGAACTGAGAAGGCCCACTCCCATTCTGCCTTCAGCACGTCAAGTTCTCCTAACAAGAGGCTAGGTGGTCCAAGAGATTCAGCTGCTTGCTTCTGTGGCATTCATTTTGCTTGTGAAAGTCAAAGTTTGGTAAATATACTTCAGTTCAGTTCAGTTGCTCAGTCGTGTCCGACTCTTTGTGACCCCATGAATCGCAGCACGCCANCATCTCTTTCAGAATTTTCCACAGTTTATTGTGATCCACACAATCAAAGGCTTTGGCACAGTCATAGTTAGGCATAATTTTAAATGTACTTTTCTTTTTTTTTTCTTATGACTTGCCTGCTTTTACTAGCGGTATGCCGGTTTTCTTTTAGCTGTGGTATGTGGAGCTTAGTTTCCAACGAGAGATGGAACCCTCATTGGAAGGCAGATTCTTACCCACTGGACCACCAGGGAAGTCCCTAGTGTATCTTTCTTCTCTCCATTAAATGCCTCTGGTTTTTCTCGATATAGAGTCATTGGAAAGCTTTTACTTTCTGCCAAGAGAAGAGACTTATGTTTATACCCTATACCTCAAAAAGACTCATTACTGAGTCAACCAGGTAAAAATCGATTGAGTCAGATAATCACACCATTTCTTTCTTTTTAACATTTGCTATAAATATTTTATATTACACATTTTTATGAGCTTACATCTGAAGTATGAAACTGAGATAGATTCCAGGTTTGAAAGAAGAAAATGCTACAAATATTCTTCAAAGCTACATTGATATGCCAATCCTCTGTGGAGTTTCACCAGGGTTTTTGAACTAAAGTTTAAAGGGAATTGCATTTGTCTGAGCATTCCAAATTAGGTTATCATGTCTATTTATGACCGTCGGTTCCTGTCATGTAACTTGATTACGTGGGCTTGATCAGAAGTGACACATTGGATGATTTATATGATGTGTCAGCCAGCGAGATACAAAGGCTGATAATTTCCTGTAATTACCTTCAAAGGAATTTTGAAAATGGACTTTAAATAAATAGTATGGGGTTGCTATTTGAAGTAATTTTAAAATACCACTCCAATATATTACATAGAATTAAATAATCAAAGATGCAGGATGCTAACAAGAGTTTCCTAACTGGTTGAAAAATGGAAGAATAAACTTTTTTTTTTTTTATGATATCTTCTTATAGTGAGAAGTTAGTAGAGATGACCCGGCCATTGCTCAACCCTCAACAGGAAGAGAGAGATTTTGCCGTGTCTCTCACTTTCCTGTCGTGTCCTCTGATCCCTGAGTCATTTGTGCCTTTTGCTTTGAATTCACTTCTTTGCTCATTTCTTACCCAAATTCTCTGCACCTTTCACATACAAGGAGGAAAATAAGCAACTACCGAGAAACCCTTCTTAACAACAGTGACTTCCAGGGATCCCTGTCTTTTTAGTAACCCCACCTGGAGACCTGTGCCAGCCTGTCCCCAGGCTCTGAGTCATCCTGAGGACCTGTCCTGCAGGGCATGGCGGGGCCACAGAGCATGGCAGGGCTGGGCACCGTGGGCTACCATGCTCGGGTGTGACTTCCTGCCATGACACGCAGCAATGTGCCACGGCCTACTCTGCAGTCTCTTTCTTGATGTTTCCTTATTCCCACCTTTTGACCTGGGGACTTATTTCATTTTATAGTTTATTTCTCCATATGTCTGGAGTACAGTCAGCATTGCAAGAAGGGTAGACAACAGGATGCTTCAGAAAGTCTGACACACAGGCTGGGGTTTAACTCGAGTTCACCCACCTATTCCCTGAGGGATTTTGAACAAGGGACATGCCCTGTCTGAGGATCGCTTTCTTAACCTGTGAAGCACTGTCCATAGCACTTGGTTCACAGGGCAGTACTAGGTGGCCGAGCCCAGTCCCTTTCCAATCATTCTTATAAGACCTGGAACGCGCACTCAGTACATTTCCAAACACATTTGGGGCTCAGAAATATCAGGCGAGGAAAATATTGGCCGAGAAAGGAATTTTACTTTGCATCTTGACTGAAATTGAGATTCCTAGCCTATTGCAGTGCCTCCAGTGGACTTGAGTTAACATTTTGCCCAGTTTGACTGGTTGCCCAAATCTTTTACCAACAGTCAGCTTTCCTATTCAGTTTATTGCTTCATAGTAGAACTAATTTGCTTCTGTCTTTCCTCCATTTTTCCGCAAGGCACACTTTTTATTTTTAAACCTTAACTAGATGATGATTTCTTGGTGGTCAGGGAACATATTTTTTATTGCTCAAGCATTCACATTGGTAAAGCCAGCATGTTTAGCACATGCAAGCTGTTCATTGTTTATTGACTAAACAGAGTGATGTACAGATGTCAGAAAAAATCTTCTGTATTCCTGTTAATCTCTAAAGATGTTGAAGAGGGAAAGAAAATTGATGAGTCGATATTTTGGTGTGTGTGTTTCATAAGTCTGAGCCTCAGGAACTTCCCTGGAAGTCCAGTGGTTAAGATTACAGGGAGCATGGACTCAATCCCTGGCCAGGGAACTAAGATCCCATATGCCATGCACCAAAAACAAAACAAACAAAAAACCGAGCTTCAGGTAGCAGGGCTGGGATTTTCTCCATCCTTGTGTCTCAAGGTTCCAGAACCCCAGGGACTTAGCACATGTTATGACAGAGATGATGAGTGAATGAATGATTTCAGAGGAACTGAGGTTAATATTCATCCCTCTGATGTATCATAACTTTGCTGAGGTCAGAATATCTTTCATCAGTTTCTTTGTCAGAAGTTGTCTTGCCAGAAGGCAGTCATGTCTTGAGGAGTAGTTTCCAGCAAGTTGAGGGCTTGGCTCTTGGGAACGTGTCTACTGCTTATGTTCACCGGGTTGTTCATTGATTTATTACAGATCTCTGTGCTTGTGGAGCTGGGTGTGCCAGACAAGACAATCTTTTCTAAGGTGGTTTTGTAACACGAGTGTATGTTCCTCGATTCTTTGTCCCGTCACAACAAAGATTTGGAGTGACGGACATAAAGGCCCCTCAGCGTGTCACAGCTCTCAGGTCTTGGATAGACTGTGTTATAGCTCTCCGGTCTCGAATGGACCATGTTATAGCTCTTAGACAAATCAGTGTTACAGCTCAATGTTACAGCTCTATTTTAGTTAGAAGATAGCAGGAAAATCCATCTTCGAGGCGTGAGGGCACGTCAATCTAAAGACACTAGGAGAAGAGTGCCCCAGCGCAGGAGAGAGAGAGAGAGAGAGAGAGAGAGAGAGAGAGAGAGAGAGAGAGAGAGAGAGAGNTCCTAAAAACATGGGACTGAGCACAGAAGAGTTAATGCTTTGAATTGTGGTGTTGTAGAAGACTCTTGAGAGTCCCTTGGACTGCAAGGAGAGCCAACTAGTCCATCTTAAAGGAGATCAGTCCTGGGTGTTCATTAGAAGGACTGATGTTGAAGCTGAAACTCCAATATTTGGCCACCTGATGGGAAGAGCTGACTCACTTGAAAAGACCCTGATGCTGGGAAAGATCAAGGGCAGGAGGAGAAGGGGATGTCAGAGGATGAGATGGTAGGATGGCATCACTGACTCAATGGACGTGAGTTTGAGTAAACTCTGGGAGTTGGTGATGGACAGGGAAGCCTGGCGTGCTGCGGATCTTGAGGTTGCAAAGAGTTGGACACAACTGAGCAACCGAACGGAACTGAACTGAACTCACTATATTAAACATTATCTTTCCTTGCTTAACTCCAAATCTGCTGACAGACCTGATAACAGACTTGATCTGGGGACACTATCTTTATTAATATATTTAACGGCAAAGGGAAACATTTCAAAGCTGTTAATTTGACAACTAAAATATTTTTCTTTGAATTGCAGTTTCAAAAAAAGGCTATAGAGGATGGCAAAGTGGGTAAAGATGGGCAAATGTATGGTGAAGGAAACCATACCATTGATGATGATCATTCCGTAGTGTAGACAGAGATCTAAATATAATATGTTACAAGCAAAACTCAATGTTTTAAGCCAATAAAAATATACAAATGTCAATAAATTATACATGCAGGAACAAAAGGGACAACAATGACTCAGTGGAGCAATGCATAATATTTTGGATACTTAGCAATTTCCATATTTGTAACATTTTGAAAGAAAGAGCACATTTATTTCACTGATTAACACTGTGGCTCCTGATACTTCATTGGCTCTGACTTAACTGCAGTTATGGATTTCTGATGCTTCTGCTGCTGGGCATCCTGGTCTTGGTGGCAAAGTTGTATCAACCCCCGGTTAGTAGTTCCAGTATATGGGTAATAGCACTACCAGTTCATCCAGTCAAATAATCTGCCGCTGTTCCTTGAGTCAGAATGGAATCATAGCAGAAGTGGGATGGGTTGAATATCATCTTTCCCTTCTGTGCCTCTGTCCTGAGAATGGCTCTTAAAGGGTGGGAATCAACATGGACTCACATGAATAAAGGAGAATTCCAAGTTTACTAGCTGGGAACTTGAACTAGCAGTAATTTGTAATAGGGCTGAGTAATTGGGATGTTGGGATGTTGGGATGTTGGTTTGAAACACTGACCACTTCTATTTTGAACAATCTGAAGCCATGTGCCTTAAATCCAGTTATATTGCTTAGCTTCTTCATAAGTTATGAAGTTAGCTTCTTCATAAGTTATGTGTTATATGCTGATTTTGCCACCAGCCACTTTGCTATAGTATATTGAGGTCTGAATTTTGGTGCATTAGCTTATCATATTTGAATCTAAGTATTGTCCAAATACCAAGAATTGTTTTTGTGTGTCTGTTTTGGGTACAAGAAGTTAAATGTCATTAAGCCTAAAGAATGATAATGTTCAGAGTATCAAATAACACATTTTGGAAAGTATAAGAGGGAGCAGATGGGATGAAGATAAAATAAGAAAAGAAAGGCAAATGCTCCCTTTCAGGCATAAATGATTAAATAAAGATAAGAAAGCATACTCTTTAAATACCAAAGCTAATCAAATGCCGCGTCAAAATGTCTGATAATTTCCCATTAAACATGATAAACAGCAGCTAGAAAATAATCTTGGACATGACGATGACATCTCCTCATCAGGGTATCCAACAGGATTTGGGAGAAGACTTCCATTTGAGAACCTCACTCTCCTGGAAACCCAGAACTCACACCCTCTGACACCATGGTCAGCTCCTGTTGTGGCTCCATCTGCTCTGACCAGGGCTGCGGCCAAGGTCTCTGCCAGGAGACCTGCTGCCGCCCCAGCTGCTGCCAGACCACTGGCTGTCACCCCAGCTGCCGTGCATCCAGCTGCTGCATCTCTAGTTGTTGCTACCCCCTGTTGCTACAGGTCCAGTTGCGGTGTCCCCAGCTGCGGAGTGTCCGGCTGCTGCTGCCCAGCCTGTTGCCAGACTGCCTGGTGTCCCCCAACATTAAGGATTTTCTTGTTGTTGAACTTCATTCCTCACCCCAGCCCCGAGTCAACCACCAGTATTCCAGTGTATTCATCTTTTTTTTTTTTCTTTTCTTTTGTCCACAGCATCTGGACTGGCTCTGATCTGTCACTGTGTTTGTCCATCCCATTGATCGTGCCACCAAGAAACTGTTATAAAAGAAGCAGTTTACCACAGCTTTCTTATCCATTCATCTGCTGATGGGCATCTAGGTTGTTTCCATGTCCTGGCTATTATAAACAGTGCTGCAATGAACATTGGGGTACATGTGTCTCTTTCAATTCTGGTTTCCTCAGTGTGGGTACATATACACAATGGAGTATTACTCAGCCATTAAAAAGAATACATTTGAATCAGTTCTAATGAGATGGATGAAACTGGAGCCTATTATACAGAGTGAAGTAAGCCAGAAAGAAAAACACCAATATAGTATACTGACACATATATATGGAATTTAGAAAGATAGTAATGATGACCCTGTATGTGAGACAACAAAAGAGACACAGACATNCCACTGCTGGGCATACACACTGAGGAAACCAGAATTGAAAGAGACACATGTACCCCAATGTTCATTGTAGCGCTGTTTATAATAGCCAGGACATGGAAACAACCTAGATGTCCATCAGCAGATGAATGGATAAGAAAGCTGAGTATTACTCGGTCATTAAAAAGAATACATTTGAATCAGTTCTAATGAGATGGATGAAACTGGAGCCTATTATACACAGTGAAGTAAGCCAGAAAGAAAAACACCAATATAGTATACTAACACATATATATGGAATTTAGAAAGATAGTAATGATGACCCTGTATGTGAGACAACAAAAGAGACACAGACGTATAGAATGGACTTTTGGCCTCTGAGGGAGAGGGAGAGGGTGGGATGATTTGGGAGAATGGCATTGAAGCATGTATACTATCATGTAAGAAACGAGGCACTGGTCTGTGTTGGATGCAGGATGCAGGATGCTTGGGGCTGGTGCACAGGGATGATCCAGAGAGACAATGTGGAGTGTGAGGTGGGATTGGGAGCTCGTATACATCTGTGGTGGATTTACGTCAATGTATGGCAAAACAAATACAGTATTGTAAAGTAGAATAAAGTAAAAAATAAAATAAAATAAAAAAGAAAATACATTAAAAAAAAAAAGAAAGTTGAGCATGGACTTTTTTCAACAGAGTTGCTTTCATACTATTATATTTCACTTCATTTTAGTAAAGCAGTGTTCATGCGAATGGGAAATGATATATTTCCTTGAGGCCTGACTTATATGATGCAAATAAAAAATGTGGCGTTTTTGTAAAGACACTGAAATCATAATTTTATTGACAGCTTCAGAATAAGACGAGGGAACACTCTAAAAACATTGAGCATTTCCTGTTTGAGCTTTCCCGTCAGCTGATATGAAATATACATGAAGTCACCAGAATTCAAGAGATCCGATGAAGGATATGGAAACTGTGTTTCCTGTTGTGGGTGCTCAGCACACCAGCTGTGTGTCTGTCCTGCACACCCTACCTGGCCTGCCCGCTACTTGCCAGCTCCACATCCAAGTGGCCATATCTCCCAAACTAGTGGGCAGAGAGTGGAGGCTTTACTGCCTTTTACATCCCCTTACAAAGTAAGGGGATGTAAAAATAGGCCCAAGGGGGACTTCCCTGATGACCTAATGGCTAAGACTCCAATCCCAATACAAGTAGACTGGGTCTGATCCCTGATCAGGGAACTAGATTCCACATGCTGCAACTAAGACCCAGCACAGCCAAACAGATAAATATTTAAGAAAAGAAAATAGACCCAAGGTGAACCTGAAGATCAGCTAGCACTATGCCTGGGTAAAGCGGCAAATAGAGCTTTTGTCACATGACAGGACAATCACATGTCTAACTGGATCCGTTCCTCTGAGCAGGAGGAGACAGAAGGGCATCTGGAGGGCCGGAAAGAGTCCAAGGAAAAGCAGAGCGAGGCAGGGGCACCAGGGAAGCTGTGAGCATTTCTGTCCTGACACGGGAAGCCTCCACTCTCTGCCCCGTTAAGAAGACAAGTTCTGGGCAGACATCTATCCGCCCCATTCCAAGATCTTCCTCAGGGAGACCACTGTACACCAATAGCCTACACAAATCAGGACCGGCTGAATTTTTCATGTTGAATCTGAAATGTAGAAACATTCCTTTCACACTTCACTGACCACTTGAAAGATATTGATCAGAATGTCCCATTTATTAAAAAAAAGAAGGGTTTTCAATTAGTCTTCCAATCACTGTATTATTAACGTGACTGTGGTAGTCTCTCAGTCGCTTCTGACTCTTTGTGACCCCATGGACTGTAGCCCACCAGGCTCCTCTGTCCTTGGAATTCTCCAGGCAAGAATGCTGGAGTAGATAGCCATGCCCCTCTCCAGGGGATCTTCCCAACCTAGGGATTGAACCCAGTTTCCTACATTATGAGCAGATTCTTTACAATCTGAGCCACCAGGGAAGCCCATATTATTAACATGGTCTTCATGCAATCAGTCTCCTTTAGGCTACAAAGATGTCGGTTTGATTACTTTAAAAACAATTAAGATGAGTTGCAATTTTTATCAGTCTTGGAGCCATATATGGATTGATGAATGTTCTCAAGTCATCATACTTTAAAATGCAACCAAACAGGTAATTATCATATACCATTAGATATAATTATACGTGCTAATCTCCATAAAATCCTCCAAGTTAATATCACATATTAGCAGTTAATCATATAGTTTAATGGGTCCATGATGCATTTTTATGAACTGTCTCATCTGCATCAGTAAAGAATTCACAGAGCAAGGGAGAAAGGGAGGTAAATGGATGTCCCAGGGAGAGGCTGGAATTTGAAATGTGCTCTCCTCCTACAAGAAAGCAGGGCTCCCAGGACTGCCATCTCTGAGGACTACTTCACAGCCCCCTTCCTGTGTTTCTTGTCTCCTTCCCCTCCTTCCCACCCCTGAACAGCCAACAGCGAAGACATAAGAAGTGTTCTTCAGGTGGTTTCCTTTGACTTAAGAGCCCCTGTCATGCACCAGTACTCAACCCCATGACATAACGTTTCCTTGGTTCCTAAGAATCATAAATCAGTCCATCCACGAGTTCCCTGGAAGGAGGCTCCTTTCTTTGCTCTCACACTTGTTGTCTTGCATCTCCTCCATTGAACTGTGATGTCCTTAAATGTCCTTTCACTGTCTCTGGCTGTCCAGGTGCTTCCTGGTAATTCTCAGAACACTTGCCTCTCAGTGGGGAGAGGTGGCCCTCTCTGGCCAATGTGCTGGGAATGAAGTCAACTGTAGCCTGCAGTCCAGAAGGGTAGCTTTGGCTGGTCATACATTTTCTTAGCCAGCCAGGCCACCCTGCTTTCGAGGACTTGTGGTCCAGGAGGTGGAGCCGCAGGACATGCGAGCTTCCATCAGACCTGTTTCTCAAGTCATGGTACTATCCAGCTGAGGTAGGCAGGAGAGAAGCCTGGACCGTCAAGTCTCTCCACTTTGGGGTTCATCCTAGATTGTCAAGCCTTTCCGTGTCAGGGTTCATTCCACAGCACAGAATGATCTCTGCCATCAGGACACAGCACGCTGTCTCACGACTCTGGTTTTTTATCTACCAAACTGACACGGGACCACATTTCATGAAGAAGCAGCGCTGTAAAGACTCATCCGTGAGCCCAGTAGCTTTGTGCATGAGCTGTTCGTCTGGAATTCTTTGTCTTCCTTCCCTGTTGGCATCCTCAAGCATGGAGTGAACACGAGCATCAGGGGTGCACTGTCCTGAAAGCCTGACAGTGAGACGCGGGCTCCAGCAGCTCTGGGCCTCTGCTGTCTTGCTCCTGCTGGTGGACCTCAGACGGTCTAGTGAATTATCTTCAGGGGCCTCCCAGGGATGCAGCAATCAGAAAAGTGCTGTAAAGATGAAACGATGGGTGTGACCACACAGGCCTGGGATGTGTGAGCAACATTAGCTATAGCGATTTGGCAGCAGGTTCACTGATGGTACCTGTGAAATGGGTGCTGTGAAACCTGGGGATGGCAGGGAGGTGGGGTTGGATACAGCCCCTGGGACCCTCAGGTGGGGGTGTCCAGAGTAGGCGATGCTCCAAGAGGCTGCTCACATGACCCTGAGAACTTCTCCTATGTTTGGAGGTGTCATGTCTCTGATCCCCTCTAGAGGGAAGACCACCTGATGCAAAGAACTGACTCATTGGAAAAGACCCTCATGCTGGGAAAGACTGAAGGCAGGAGGAGAAGGGGATGACAGAGGATGAGATGGTTGGATGGCATCACCGACTCGATAGACATGAGTTTGAGCAAGCTCCGGGAGTTGGTGATGGACAGGGAGGCCTGGTGTGCTACAGTCCACAGGGTCGCAAAGGGTCAGACATGACTGAGTGACTGAAATGAACTGAGGGGGAAGGCCACTGACAGCAAGGAACAGATTAATTACCTTGTATGTAATTTGCCACAGGCGCTAGGAGAGTCTGACTAAAGAAATCTCTAAGTTTTCTTTAGGCAGTGAAAATAGAATGAGTTCATAATTTTTTTTTTTTTGATCCCAAGGTGATCTTCCAGCATGGCTTGATTTAATCTGCCTGCTTATCTCATTCAGGAGGCTGAGCAGGTGGAGCAGGCAGCTCTAGCTCTCTGTCTGCTTCTGAACCATATCATGTCGGGCTCTGCACAGGGCAAGACTGCAGGCTCTCGGGGTGTGCTGAGGAAAACATCAGGAAACTGCCTGCAGGGAAGAGGGGACTCAGCAAAGTGACACATGACCTCTTGGGGGGCTGTTAACCAAATGTCCTTGGCGAGCAAATGTTTGACTTTGCCCAGAAACCAGAATTTAATGTTTCAAGTTTTGCTGAAGAGAGTAGGGCTGGGACCTGTAGCTAAAATAAAGTCCAAGTTTTTAATGAAAACTTTTTTTTTTTTTCCTCCTGAAGCTAGAATAGTGGTAAGGTGTGACAGTGACCTGACTAGTCTCTGGTTAAGTGGATGAATTAGAAGTCAGAGAGCATGTCAAATAGGCGTGGCTATGGAGAGAGACGGAAGTCAGAGATGTAACTTGAAATGAGCTTGTCTTTACAGAACAATATAAAGCAGCCCGTTTCTTAGATTGCAAAAGCTACTGAGGGACTTCCCTGGTGGTCCAGTGGTAAAAGAGTCCTCCTGCCAATGCAGGACACAGGTCCAATCCCTGATCTGGGAAGATCCCACATGCCTTGGAGCAACTAAGCTTGTGCAGCACAGCTATTGCATCCGTGCTCTACTGAGCCACAACCACTAAGCCCCTGTGCCGAAACTGCTGAGGCTGGTGAGCCCTGGAGCTTGTGCTCCACAACCAGAGAAGCCACCACAATGAGAAGCCCCCACACTGCTGTGAGAGAGTAGCCTTCGCTCGCTGCAATTAGAGAAAGCCCGTGGGCAGCAACAAAGACCCAGCATGCCAACAGAAATAAAGAAATATATTTTTAAAAGCCACTGAGCTCAGTGGTGACATTGTGTTTCCATCACTGATCATCAGGAAGCAAAGACAAGAGGGCAGAGTAGAACCAGGGTGGAAACCAGCCTTTCTCTCTCTTCTGCTATGTGCCTAGGACTTGAACTTATCTAGACTCAGGTCTTTCTGTTCTAGATGATTCTAGAGGGCTTTCATGTCTATTAATCTCACTCATTTATTGTTATTATTGGAGAAAGATAGGTTTCTTCTTCCATTTGGAACACGCACTAGCTGGAAACCTGGTTCTTAGGAATTGCTGTCTGTTATCTTACCCCAAAGGCTCAAAAATAATGAGCTGTGATCATCTGTCTCTTGCAGTTCTCAGCCTCCACTTCAGACTCACCTTATTCACCCCAGTTCTACAGAAATCCTGTTTAGAGTATTCCTTATTTAGGAATGTCTCAGGGAGCATGAACCTGCCTTGCCCTCCCTGGAAATAGCTTTATGAGGGCCAAGGCTTCTTCAGAAGCTGAAATATTTACGACTTTTTTTTTCTGGATATGCCTCATCTGTAAAACTAGTCACACATCTTAGTGTCTGTGCCATTATTTCTAAGGAAGTCATGGCCACACGGGGTCCGCTGTGCAGATACAGCCAAATGTGTTGTGATATGTGTCCTGGGTTTTGTCACATCCTGTTGCCAAGTTTTGACCAGAGAACTCTGATGGGATGAGAATTTGACCAGAGAACTCTGACAGGTGTACAGAGAAGTAACAACATTTCCAAGAGGCTTCAAGGATCTGGACATCTGTTAGAAATCTCGTTCTACTAAAAATAGAGCTGGTTTCCTTTCATGGCCTTCCTGGCTCGGGAGGTAGAGAGAACAGTAAGACTCAACCCTGTCCTGGGGGTTCTCTGCCTGTGCTCTCACAAAGCGGAGTCATGCCTGTCTCCCCCAGGGACCCCGAGATCCTCGGTGGTGGGGAAGCTCTGTCCAGGAGAGAAGTAACCGGAAAGTCCCCAGGAGTGAGGCCGTCGGGGTCAGACCAGCCCCGCCCTTTCTCTGCTGCTCTTCCTCCACTGCTGTTGGCTTCAGGAAGGCTCTGTCACTTCCGTGATGAGTCTCAGGGTCCTGTAAAATAAAGTGCGAGAATAAACGAACTGATCGCATCCTCTTGCTGCCTACCTGCGTCTTCCCTCCTGACTCTAAATCAAGCTCATCTTTCACCCTGCCCCCTCCACCCCCCTGCCGCTCTCCTGGGACGATGCTCACAGGGCGCCCTCCCCCAGACCTTACCCCCCCCAACCCTGTTCTCTCAAGGACCCATGGCTCCAGGGACTCTTCTCCCCTGAAATGCCAGCCTCAGCCACCAGCAGATCCTTCTCACAGCCGGGAACCACAACTTAGTGTTTTTCAAAAAAAACCAAAGCCAACAACCTCATCTCACCCAGGCCCCGCCCCTTTCCTCCACTCCCTTCTAAGAAAACCTCCTTGCAATTTTGTCCACACCCATTCCCTCTATTTACTCACTCTCTCCTTTTGCCCCGGGGCCTGTGATTGTAATGTGATTGTATCTGGTCCTGTGATGTTTTGTTCCCTAAGTTCTCAGAGTTTCTGCACCTGTTTGGTCTGTGCCAGGGCATCTGCTCATGGACCACAGCCCCCGTCCTGGAATCTCGCTAGAGCTTCCCACTCAGCGGCCCCTTCATCTTTCTCCAGTGTTGGACCATCAGTCTATTCTTTGTATATATGAGTTCATTTCTTTCTTCTTTTAAAGATACCACCTGTAAGTTACATTATCCTTTTAATCTTGGATTTAATAAACCAAGATTTTTTTTAAGGGTTTTTTTTCCCCCACCCCTTTGTGCCTGGTAAAATCCCTTTACAGCTGTTTAATTTGTTTTGGTTGGGAGATGAGGCAGAAGTCTGTATCCTTTCCCATCATCTGGAGGCTCCTGTCACTCACCCTGAATTCAGTTCTGCCCAAATTCACCAAGTTTCCATATTTGCCACATCAAGTGGACATTTCTCCTTTCACCAGCTGCTAGAGCATAGCCGCTCCCTTCTCCTTGAAACACATTCCTCTAGAGAACACTCACTAGGCTACGACTGTCTGATCATCACCACCCTAGTCACCATGGCTACCTGTCCCGCTCACCAAGCCCAGGAACTCTTGCATGAGGCAGTATTCAGCCTGGAGCCCCTCAGATTAAGACATCCACTTTACTATAACAGAACCACTTTCTCCTCTGCTCCTGCCCCCTGTCCCCACCTTGGTCTGGTGGTAATTTTCAGCTGGAAAGCATTCTGATACCCTCTCTGGAGTGGAGCCAGCAGCCATGCCCCACACTCATGGGCTCTGAACTGAGCATCAACACCAAATCTAAAAACCATATTCTTGGGAGATTACTGGTGTTTTTGGCATTGCTGTCAGAAACCAATGGGAGCTTGGTGTGTATTTTTAGCAAAATCTGCTTTTTTAATGAACTCCAATAAATAGTTTTATGTGCCCTAATAAACTACTGTAGCAATGTATCAGGGACCAACATTACAACTTCTCCTGGAAAGTCAGGGCAGCAGTCAGCTCGAGACAATGCCTGCCATTCCCAGGGCTTCGCTTCGGACCTGGAGGATGTTACCGCGGGCAGCTGGTCAACAGGACACCACGCTGCTCACATATAAGAAACATGCGCCCTGAATCCCTCAACCTAATAGCTGCCCCTGGCCAACGTGGACGGTGTTCCCTAGGGAGAAGACTGGAAACCTAGAACATGAGTACTCTGTCTTTCTTTTTGTCACCTCGCGCATCTTTCCCAAAGTTGTCTTGCCACAAATGTAGCATCAATAAAAATAAATCTGTTTTCGTTCTTCTAAAAAGAAGACTGTTTCCTAAAATATTCTCTTAAGTCCATGTTACCCTATGGCTAAAATAAATGTAATGGACACTCTGTTTATAGACCCTGGTGCTTTAAATATGTCCTCCTACCCATTCTCCCTCATTCTGGATTTTATTTCATTTTGGATTTTTTAAAGCTTCTCACTTATCTCATCACTTTGCCAACGACTGTCCAATCGTCCATACAGTCAAAGCTATGGGTTTTGTAGTAGTCGTGTACTAATGTGAGAGTTGGTTCATAAAGAAGGCTGAGTGCTGAAGAATTGATGCTTTTGAACTTTGGAACTGGAGAAAACTCTTGAGGGTCCCTCGGACTTCAAGGAGATCAAGCCAGTCCATCCTGAAGGAAGTCAGTCCTGAATATTCACTGGAGGAACTGGTGCTGAAGCTGAAGCTCCAGTACTTTGGAAACCTGATGTGAAAAGCCTGCTGGAGGGTATATGGGTGCCTTTCACTGCTCTTCTTCCCACACAGATGCCAGAGGCACAGAGAATTCTCCGTCTCCGAGGAGAGAACACTGTTGCTCTGCTTAGACGTGGGCCTCCAGGACCTGCTGGCAAGAGGTATGGAGGCTGTTCTGTTCATTTCTGAAGGACCCACGGATTAAAGTCAACCGGGAGCTGGACCTCTGAAAAAGCAGACTTAAAAAAATGATACATCTTGACTTTTCCATTAAAAAATATTTTCATAAGAAAACCAAATGGGGTGGTAAAAAAGATCTGTGTCCTTATTGACCTGGAAGTAGGTGGAATAAAAGGCTTTGCCTTGGACTCTCTGGGTGTGCCTCTGTGTATGTGTGTGTATACATGTGTACACTTGAGTGTGTGCCTGTATGTGAGTGCGTATACATGTGTACACTTGAGTGTGATCTCCCTGGAGCTGCATTCCCTGTGTGCAGATGGTCCCCAGTGGAGTGGACAGAGTAGGGCGGGTGGACTGTCCTCCTCCAAGGAGAGGGGGTCAGGCTGGGACACGAGCTCGCCCCGCGCCCTGTGGTTAGAGGCACATGTCGGCATCGTTGGCTGAGTACAATTAACCCCATTCTGTAAAAACCCTCAGAATCACTGCAAGTGAATCGTGCGCCTGTGCGTGTCTCTGTAGGTACACTGTTCTCTTGTTTAAGGAAGGTTTGCCCCAGATCTATGGCAAATTATTCTACACTCTGACATCTAAAACCAAGCCATCTCCAGGTCCTACAGTGAAAACAGTTGTCCTGAGACATCAGCAGAGCTGGGTTTACAATGAGGGAATCTTGATGAGAAGATCACAGTCCCCACGACCCTTCTCTCTGAAGACCCCTTTCCTGAAGCCATGCATTTCAAACCCTTGTCTAGTCTTACTCCCACACTTAACTTTACAGTATTTATGCAGGACGGGCCCAGAGGAGGAATTCTGTGCTCGTTTTCTGCAGTGACATTGTGTAACTTGAGCTAATCTATGTGGAGACCTGCCATCCATTTCACGTGGACAGTGAAGTGCCTGCTGCCAAAACTCCAAGACTGCCATTTATTACCGACATCGAGAACATTGTCTTACATAATCATAAGAGAGCTTTCCAAAAACGAAAACAACCCATTGGGGTTGATGAATTGCTTTCAAATATGTATCTGATTAAAAAAAAAAAAAAGAAAATTAGAAAATCTCTCTGCACTGCCTATTTTGGAGTGCAAGGGATTGTTTTTCTATATGTGGGTTATTTTCCAATATCTTTGGATTTTGATTTCTAACATAATTCCACAGTGATCAGAGAACAGACTCTGTATGATTTCAATACTTTTAGACCATAAAATTTTTGCACCTGGTCTTATGTCCCTGGATATGGTCCTCTTCTAGATTGCAGTCTATGGGAATTTGAATAGCATTTGTATCCTACTATTGTGTGAAAACTACATACGTCCTAATTATGTTGAATGGGTTCATAGTGCTTTTCAGGTCTACTATGTCCTTCTACGTCTCTGTATATTCATTCTATTAATTTTTGAGAGTTTGATATTGAAGCTCCAACTAAAAATTTTAATTTATCTACTTAAAAAGTAATTGAAATATATAGTGGAACTATAGGTAACTCTGTTCTGTATTTTCCAAGTCTCCTATAGATGTGTTATCATATTTTTATAATTTAAAAAAGAAAAAGGAATGGTTTTTCTTATATTTTTAAAACTTTTATTAAAGTAAGAGTAATTTTATGGTTCTAGCAACTAAAATTTCGATTCTTTAAAAGGTGAGTACTGCTTTACAGGTGAAAGAAATATGCAGCTTTTTGGGAAATGGGGTTTTTTTTATATGAATTTTAGAAAGAAAAAAAGGAAATATGGTATTTAGCACTATCTCATGCAAATATTATGTAAATGCCAGAAATCTTTATAACACATTTTTAAACTAAGGATGCTACTTCAGATGACATTCCTGTGTTATAAAAACATTTTCGTACACACAGAAGATAGAATTCTGTAGTTTACTCATGTTTTATGCTAAATGTACACAAAGCATCCTACACTATAAAATTTGAAGTGGGAACAGAGTCTATCTTAATTCAGAACCATTCAATCTTTTGTGCAAATTTAAGAATAACTCAGAAGGGAAAGCAAAAAATAATTTCATTTGGTACAAATTAAAAACAGGACAATGTAAAATTATAGTGTCATTTGACAATAAAAATAAGATTTTATACACAGGGGAATTTGTGTACATTTTTTGAAGGAAATTTGAATATGTCCATTTTATATTTTATAAATACAAAAGTGGCACCAACTCATTATGTTGACTAAGAAGGAAAAGTGAACTCATTGTATTGATATTTTTTCATTCTTAATAACTTTTAAAATGCATGTGGAAATACTTCTAATCCCTGGGTTAATTTCTGAAACTTGATCACTGATATTTCACTTTATTGTCAAAAAGTATTTGTTCAGGAAGCTCTCCTTGTGTTAATGTTCCCGTCTTGGCAACAAATGGAGTCAAATAACTCCAGAGCGGGGTCTCAGCAAAGTCAGGCAGAGGATCGAGTTTTCTCTGAGTGCTCTTGCAACTATTTCTCTTATGCTATCCATCATTTCTAACCAAACACCCAATGCACATGTGCGTGTCATTCAAATACCAAACTGTTACAACTTTCTTTAGTTCATTTCTACCAAGTTTTCTTTCTGATGTTTACCATGGATTATATATTTACATATCTATGTCTAAATCTTTAGCTATACCCATATCTATCTATCTACACCTATATATATTTTTATACCCACATTCATATTTAAAGACATTCATTGTAGGATAATTTATAGTGACAAAAATTAAACAGTGTGTATTTTTTAAAACAGTGAGTTTACTGAAGAATTTAGAGTGCAATGGTGATCAAACAATAGTATTTTATATAGCCATTGTTTTAAACCAAATTAACAGGGAAATTGGTGATATACCATTAAGTAAAAACAAAGTAGAAAACCAAACTGTGATTTCGTACAGATAGAATTTTTAAAAAATATGTCCGTGTATATATCTATATATTTTTAGAAATACATATAAAAATTAAAAGAACTATATCTAAACATGAACAGTAGTTCTAGAAAAAAAATTATGCATACATTTTTTCATTTTTGTACCATTTTCTTTCTTTTCACATTCTTCTGTAGTAAATCACTTCTTCTTACAATCAGAATAATATTAGAATATTATCTTAACTGACAGTAAAACTCAAATGGTAATGGGGAAGTTGGGCTTTAATTATCCCTTGCTGTGTCAGGGCCTTGTGGATGTAGTTCTGTTTGGGATCCTATGTCCTGGATGGCAGCATTTCAGCTTCATTAACAATGGTCCACGTCAGAACTGAGACTTCCCAATATGGTTGTGTAGGAAGTGGAATCAAATGAACTGACCCCCAGAGGGACAGTCTGTAGTTGGCTCTGTTCATGGTCGTCTTTGCTCTCCCATATATGTTTATGCTCTTCAAACATACAGTCTAAACATTCATTTGCCAATGATAAAGCATAGTTTACTCCACAGTTCACTGAAGAACTCCAGGTCAAGTACCTTTACTTTGCCCTTTAAATGGCAGAAACTAAAGAAATTCAATACTCTTTTGTGCTAATGTAACTCAAATTTTGTCTCCCCCCCCCCCAATATTTCAAGCTTCCTTTCTTGCTTGCTGCTGCTGCTGCTGCTGCTAAGTCACTTCAGTCGTGTCCAACTCTGTGCGACCCCATAGACAGCAGCCCATTAGGCTTCTCTGTCCCTGGGATTCTCCAGGCAAGAATATTGGAGTGGGTTGCCATTTCCTTCTCCAGTGCATGAAAGTGAAAAGTGAAAGTGAAGTCGCTCCATCGTGCCCGACTGTTAGCGTTCTTGCTTAACTTTCTTAAGTCTTGACTGTCCTGTCTGTTTCTGTATAGATCCATGAAGATTCAGTAGAGAATAAGTGTACATAATCCTCATGACACATAAATACATAGGCACACTCTAAATGTCAGGTGGGAAAATGTGTCTTTTGAAATCCTGTACATCTGCCAAGACACTTAGCAGATTATGTTAGGCTCAAAAGCTTAGAAGCTGTCCTGTAGAACCACATCTCCTCCCTCACCAGGTGGCCCTGTGAAGTGCTGCCTCAGCCAGCAGCTGAGTGGAGGGAGGGAAGCCTTCATAACCAGAAATCTTAACCTTCTGATGTGTTTATGGGTTAGTCTTGTTTACCCTGAACCCCAGTAAAGCAAGGACACGGCTCCGGCACAGGGGCAGCCTTGTGGATTCTCAGGCCTGGATGGGACAGCATCTGGCCAGGAACATGGCAGACCCATGACCGCATCCAGCGCGGATTTTATTTACTCCACCTTAGATCTAAGTTTGACAAGATGTCATGAGTGATGTGCTTTAATTCTCAGGCAAACTGGAACATTCAAAGGACGGTCTCTCCTCCTTCAGACTGGCACCCTAGCCAGACCCTTCACCACAGGACGTTCACAGGACGTTTGTTACGACAGGAAGTGGGGTCCATTCCACTGGTTCCCTCAAATTAGTACCATTTTAATTCGCTTTCGTTCTTTGGATCTGGTGCATAAGAGTCTACTGGGAGTGTTGAATTAGAACCAGATGGGTTTTTCGGCTCAACTCTCCTCCCTTTCCTGTTATTCTGAGAAAACAATCCCAGATCACGGGTGTGCCCAAGAGGAGACCATTTCGGTGCTCAGAGTGGACTGCATTATCCAATTCTAATCTTGTGCAGAAAATCCACGATCTTCAAGAACATTTTTCTGAAAAATTCACAACTGGTTTTAAGTGTTGCTACCTAAAGACATTCTATAGCTTCTTCCATTTTTTTTCTTTGAATTCGTGTTGAATTTTCCTGACTTTCTAAAAAACTACAGTGTTATCTTCTGGACTTGTTGAGCAAATCATTTCTCAAGAAAGATATAAGAAGCTTTATCAAGCTAAATAACTTTTTCAAGTTATTGGTTAGTGAAAATATGAACATTTCTATAATAATTACATTTAAAGAATTTTTGCAATTTGAGTCATTTGTATCTCATTTCTGAGATTTCAGTCAATGCTTAAAATCCAACATTCTTTTCCAATTCCACTTCAATAACATTTTAATGATTCAAATATTTTACTATACACTTTTGATTAAAAAGGAAGCAACTTATAATACAGTACTGACATTCTTCATAATGATGGTCTTCATTCCTATGCATATATAGATTTATCTTTTTCCTAAGCAATTAATATATTAATGATATATTTTATACATACAAATAAACTAGTGTATATATAAAAATAAACCCAATTTTTAATTAATGTGTTTTTGTTTTTACTTTTTTCTTGTTCCTGCTCTCTTTTACCCACTAAATAAATGAATTATGATGTGTCACCTCTGTATGTTGATGGAAATTAAAGAGAATTACATAGCATCCAAGACACTATACTACCATCTCCTTACCTGTCACACAAGGTCACATGGCTAGGGGTTTGCAGAATGGTTGTAAATTCCTGATTATACCATAAGAATTTCCAAAACAAATTCCACTGTAAGCTTGTGACAATGTTAACCATGGCCACACAGCTGAACCTGGGTTGGGAGCCTGAAGTTTTGCAAATAAAAGCATTTCTCTCATACATTATCTGAGTATATATGCTGTATGTACTATAGTCAATATCTATTGATTGAATGAAGTTATCAGTTTAGTCACTCAGACTAGAAAGTCTTTTTGTGATTTTTAAGGACTGAGACTGTAGAATGGTTATGTTCTGCTTCCTGGTGGGAAATGGTGTAATCACATCCCACAGGCACAAAGAAGATGCTGATCAACCCTTCACAGTGCTCCTTGGTTTGGCCTCTCTGAAGTAGGTGACCCAGGAATGAAGAAAGTGGGCTCCAACTCCGAACTCTGTGTTCTTTCAGCGGTGAGACTTTGCCTCCTAATGGTGCAATCTTGAAGGTTTACTTGCAAACACCTATGCTCATGTACCAAGTAATCGCTTTATGAACATAGACTTAAGTCTCTGGATAATTTAGGAAGTTGACTGGACATAGACATTTCGAGTTGTCTCATTTTGCCCTCTCAGCAGTTCATGAACAGGCTAGAACTTTCAAACTTCTGCCTTAAGCCACAATCAATAGATGACACTCATACTGCCCTCCTTAAAAAAAAAAAAAAAATGAAATAGGGTGTTTGCCTCAGCTTAGCAAAGAAAAAATGTGTTTTATCACTTTCGGACTGCATCCTTTGGCAAAAAATGCTACATCACATTATACTGTTTTTTACAAACAGACTAAAATGCTGGTGAGGACAAATACTACACAAAGTAATGCCTAATAAGACTAACTGATTTCTTTCCTAACAGATCTTTATTTCTCAGTCCGATACTTCTGGAAAGAAGTCATAATTCTACCACCAGAGCCCCTTATTAGCAGGCTCTCTTCTCCCCAGAGATGAAAGATGATTCTCCATGGCTGCCTTTTTGGTCTAACGTGTGCATGTATCTGCTTCTTGGGTGGCTCAGTGGTAAAGGATTCTGCCTGTAGATGCAGGAGATGTGGGTTCAATCCCTGGATCAGGAAGATTCCCTGGAAGAGGAAATGGCAACACACTCCAGCATTCTTGCCTGAAAAATCCCAAGGACAGAGGAAGCTTGCGGGCTATGGTCCATAGTGTCACAAAGAGTTGGGCAGGACTCAGTGAGCACATATGCAAGTGTGTACAACTGTGCCCTTTTAATAAAACGTTACTTTGAGGGGACAACCCAGGGGTGAGCATGACTTCAGGCCCAAATTGATGGCATATGTGAATCTTGAGAAAAACAGGATTGAATTCCTTGCTAGTGTTTCTTGCCAAATTTCTGATAGGATTTTGAGCAAAGAAAAAGCTCTAAAACTGTGTTAGCTTCCGGCATCTGAGTATCTCACTGAACAAAAGGGCATGTGTTTATGGCATGTCTCTTTACAAAAATTTCCCCCTGGTGATCTTTCTTGGTTGCAATCCATCTCAACGTACACTTGTCTGACTGCTGTCCATATTTACTATAAAAATAGAGCTGCGGTTTAGTACTTTTACAATTTTTTTTAATGTAATGGAAAGAATAGAATTTCCTCTTTCATGATGGCACCATAGGACTCTAACTCTAGAAAGCTGCAAAAATAAACTTTAAAGCTTTTCTGTGGTGACCACATGCAGGTCCCCGTCTCCACTGCACCCCCACCCCAGCTCTCCACACTGTGTGCACCCTTCGTGTCAAAGGCTCAGCGTGTAACTAGGGATGAAAACTCATCCCTGCTAAGTCAGAGGAAACCAAAAAGGTCTGATTTCAATGGCAAGTTTTCAGTATTTGCTTTTTAGAAGACTATGATTTCATTTAACCAAACCCATGAGCAGATGTGATTTGGCCATGCCCTCAAGAGCTATCATGATGCTGAGAGGACCAAACAAAGATGGAAAGAATAGACTGTGAGATCTCCTCATAGATTTCAGAGGCAAAGAGAGGGGACTTCTGAGCAGCTCTCAGAAGATTCTCAACTGTTAGCTATCCAGACAGTGAAATATCCCCAAGTGGTCGGGAATTTGTTTAGCAAACTGTGGATTCAATTTCCAGTTTAAAACTAGATTATAATAGTTTTTTTCACAGTTAACACTTCAAAGTTGTTAAAAAAAAAAAGGATCATCCTTAATCAGTAATAGTTTTAAGTTTTAGACCACATCCCCCATATTGTTTCAACCACACAATAATTGTTTTTTTTTAAAAACAATGTTTTGGTTTAGCTATAGCCCAAGAAGGTGGGCTTCCCAGGTGGCTCAGTGGTAAGTAATCCAGCTGCCAATACAGGAGACACAGGTTTGATTCCTGGGTTAGGAAGATCCTCTGGAGAAGGAAATGGCAACCCACTCCAGTATTCTGGCCTGGGAAGTCCCATGGACAGAGGAGCCTAATGGGCTACAGTCCATGGGGTTGCAAAAGAGTTGGACATGACTTAGCAACTGAGCATGCACACCTTCATAGCCCAAGAAGAAACCTTTATTTACTTTCTTATTTCATTCATCCTGGTGCTCCCAAGTGTGTATTTTCCAACCAGGACTTTGGCCTTTCTTCTCCTGATTTTGCCTTTGAGACAAAACATTCATTAACAAGCCAATGGCACAAACATTGATTTCTGTTAAGAGACTACATCCTTATTGATTATCCTGTTGTCTCTTGTAACATCACTGTGAACTACTTGATCAAATAAACCTTGCTTCTCTTTGTATGGTCCAAGGCATTAAGTATAAATAACCTCTGAATTCCTCAAGCAGGGAAGAGAAAGCTTTCTCTTACTGAAAGGGTACCCCTAGCATTAGTATTTTGATGAAATGAAAAAAAGTTGCCTGGAGGTGAGCACCAGGAATCTAATTTGGGAAGTATTTTGAGGCATAACTTTTATGTGGTTGGGAAACTGCCAAGGACCTGTGTGCTTGCTGGTCTAAGACTGTCAGTCCCTTCCTTTGACTGAGGACCTAGCGGACTGCTGTATTTCTCTAGCTCCTGTGGTCGTCTGTCCATCTGGTGGGTTTTGCTTTAGCTGCATCTTGTTTTGCCTGTGATGTCATGCTCACCCTCACAGAGGGTCACAGCTCCAGCAGTAGTGGGATAGGGTGCTTCCCCAGTGCTTTGTACTCATTCATTCATTCATTCATCTATTGCACAGCACGCTCAGCCAGGCATCAGGCACGTACTGCAAAGGCACCAAGGGCAAATAGGTTCCTTCCTGCATAGAACTCGCTGTCCAAGGGGAAGTGAGACTCCACCAGGGAGGCCACCACTGCTCCGAGCGTGCCAGGGAGAGGCAAACAGGCCTTGGTGGGTGATAACCACAGACAATGTGAGAAAGGGGTCCAGGGTTCAAAACCACTGCCTCTCAACCCTTGCTGTGCACAGAGATCCCCAGAGGTTCTGGTTGGAATGCGGATTCTGACTCAGACAGTCTGGGATGAGGCTCTAACAAGCTCCCAGACCACACTCACAGGAAACAGGTCCCCATAGCTTGTCAGCAGGAGCCCTCACATGGGCTGAAAGGCCCAGAGAAGACAGCATGAGAGTGTGATGTCCAGACTGACATTGTTGGGGAAAATGGGATTCGGGTGGGGATTGATCATGTGTAGGATGGTGGATGGAGAAGTCTTGGGGAAGAAAATGACATGTACACAGAGGCAAAGAGACAGGAGAAAGGATCCATGTTAGTGTCCATAGAGTAAGTTTCCTAGACTTGGGTGTGTAGCCACCCCAGGCCCCGGAGCCTTCTGTGAACCTCAAAAGAGGGCACTGAGATGGAACTTGTTTTGTTTGATTTTCGGCAGTTCAACACCAATTTCTTCCTCATGGTGAATTCTCTTCTTCAGTAAGCTTGGGCAAAAGGATATTTTAAGAAATTAGCAGCAGGAAGCCGAGGTCAAGTTGCCCAGCAGCTTTTTCCTTCCCATGGAGGGAAAATTTGGCTCTTCCTACATGTCTTTCTTTCCCGTGAGGCTCCTTTATTCTTCACACAAAACACTCACAACACTTCACTTCTGATGTTTCTGGTCATCAAAGGTGTGTGTGAAGGCTTCCCTCCACAACAGCTGGGTATCCCGCAACCTACTGGTGGCTCAGACGGTAAAACGTTTGCCTGCAATGTGGGAGACCCGGGTTCGATACCCTGATCAGGAAGATTCCCTGGAGAAGGAAATGGCAACCCACTCCAGTACTCTTGCCTAGAAAATTCCATGGACGGAAGAGCCTGGCGGGCTACAGTCCATGGGGTTGGACACGACTGAGTGACTTCACTCACTCACTCAGTCCGATACTGTTGCTCTGGAGATAGTGTCAGCTCTCCAGGGTAGGCTCAGCCTCACAGGAAACCCACCCTCACCACACACACACACACACACACACACACACGCTTCAGATGTTAATCGCAAGGCCAAGTTGTCCTTCTGACCAAATGGCTATAGATCGGAGGTGCCGACGACAGCCTGCCCATATATGATTAATCTGCAGGAGCGGCTCGGGGGACTCAGGGAAATACCCGTGTTCACTAGTTCATGAAAGAATGTGGACGAAGATTCAGATGAACATCCAGATGGGAGAGGTGCACGGGGAGAGTGCAGGATAGGGCCGAGCTCTCATGCTCTTGGGGGTGCCACCCTCTCAGCACTACCACTTGCCCACCCACCCCAGACACTCTTGAAACCTGTCCTTATGGGGTTTTATGGAGGATTCATCATGTAGGCATCTTCTACCTTTAACTCCATTTTTTAATCCTTGTCCTTTCTCGAGAGAATGGAGGTGGGGCTGAAACTTCCAAGCTTCTAATCACAGTTGGGTCTTCCTGGGGACCAGCCTTCATACAGGAGCCCACCCAGAGTCACCTCGTTAGAAGAAAAGACACCCCATCACCCAGGGATTCCAAGGATTTCACGAGTCTTGTGTCAGGAACTGGCGAGGGTGGAGGAAGGAGCAGAGACCGGTAACTATTTCCCATGATCTCATGGTCATGTTCCAGGAGTCAGGGAGCTGGGGTCAGGGGTTCCTAGTGGGATGACATGAGAGGGCGGCAGGCTTATGACTGTCCTGCTTTGAGTTCACATCATCGCCTCAGGCTTCACTTCGGCCCTTCCTTCCTTGACCAAGAGCATCAATCCCAGCAGTGCAAGCTTACTGTGATTGAACTCAGCTCATTTCATTCTTAACGTATCACTCTTTGGATTTTGTTAAATGAATTTCCAGTTGACAGTAGTCTGGATGGCACCATCAGCACTTTATTTTATTTGTGAACCTAAATTGCCAGTAAGCATATTGCTGTCCGTTTATTATTAATCATGGGCTTGTTTCATTCCCTGAATATACTGTTGAGCTCCTAGTAAGCTAGAATTACATTTTAAATCTTTTTAGTTCACTTGTTGGACACAAATAACGAGGCTTAAGCAATTAATTGACCCACAGTGACAATGTGTACATTCCAGTTAGTGGAATCCATACAGAGAGCAGAAACTCAGCAAATAAATAATATAGCTCAGTTGCTATAACATCCACAAGGAGAAGAGCTCGAGGCAAATAGAATGAAAATGTTTTAGGCTTTTAAAAATTCCATTCCTACTGCACTGCCAAAATGTAATAGGAATTAAATAGCTGAGGTGAGTTTCCATTTTTCGTAGACATTTTATCCGCATCCTGATGCCTTTATTACCTCATGTCTGAGTATGTAACACTTTTACTTTAGCGATGATGACAGGTTTTACCATGGTTGCAGGTTCCAGATTAAACACTGAAAATTCATTTGAGTTTTGCTATTGAAATGTGTTCAACCAAATGAGGTATACCTTTGAATGTGTGAGAGATGCAGGAGCAGCGATTTGTCATCATGGCTTCTCTTGGTTGTCATATTGCCCCACTTAAAGTTACACCCTAGGTATCAAATTCAGAAGCCAACGGTGTGGAAGGCAGGGTGCCACAGCGAGGTGGGGGAGTGCTTTTTCTGGAATGGAGTCAGGAAGCTGTGAGCTGAGGGCGTCAGTGTGCTGAGTGAAGAGGTGGTTGCAGCAAATAGCTGCACTGGCATTTTCCTGAGACACTGTTTTTGGAGACACATGGAAATCTAGTTTAATAATTTACTTGCCTTTGGGTGATGTCTGTGCCTTTTAAATACCCTTTATCACGTTAGATGGTTCAGCTTTGAAACAATTAACTTTTCACCAGCCTCTACTTAACAACACGTGATTGGGAATGTGAGTGCATTCCATCCTCACGTCAAAGTCGGGAGAGATTATTTTCCTCTGTTCCACCAGTGAGGACAGGGAGGTAAGGTGATTTGTAGAATTTACTCAAGGCGGCAAACAGGTGCATGGGTGGAACTGGATTCCAGGGCTTTTGATCCATTTTCTAGAAACCTGAAGAACTTGCCCTTGGCCTGACTCATCCCTGTGTTGGTGTGGATGCAGAGAACCGAGGTCTCCCATCCTCCAAGGCTCAGTGTGGAGCATCTGAGGGGGCATCTGTGACTGTCTGGTGGGCTCAGCACTGCCTGCCCTTCCAGAGCGAGAGTGGGGGAGAAGCCACAGGCACTGAACTGTGCTCTGACCCCTGAGCCCTCCCACCAGACAGACCATCTCAAGGGTGGACACCTCTCCACTCAGAGATGCAGCATGATTGATTTCACAGCTGGCTGGACCATCTTTCAACACATCCTGATGGAGACGGACTGACTCCTTGACAACCCAGGTTGCGCTCAAGCATAACGGCCTGGGCACATGCATCGATTGGCACTTCGGTGACCCACCCTTTTTCTGGGTCTGTTCCAAACAGCTGGGTACAGACAGAGCTCTCACCTTCTAGGAGTAGAGAACAAAGAGGGGCAGTGCGGCCCACATGTGCAATGCTGGCACTTTGTTCCATCAGCTTCCAAACAGACTCCATACTGCAAACCAGGAAGTGTAACAGGAACAGTCTCGTGTTGGGGTTAATTTTCATGAATTAATAAAATAAAGAAAAGGAGCAATCAGTGAAAACCTTTAAAAAGGACTCAAACTCATAAAGCTGCTAAAATGGCGGCCACATAGAGCACTTCCACGTCTTCAAAGAACATTAGCATTAATGCTCAATCAGTTCTCATTGTATCCACACAAGGGAGATTTTATAAAGATGCAAAGCAGAGACCTTGAGCGATATGCCCAAGGTTGCCTAGGGCATCCTGGTCTGAGTCTCAGTCTCTCTAAATCCCAGGCATAAGTGTGCATGACTCTCTAGAGAATGGGAGAAGACCAAAGCCCATAAAATGTGATTACAACATGATACCTGAGATTTCAGATATTTGTCACAAACTTGGAAATAAAATCCATCACTCATAAAGAGGGGTTATTGCAGTAAGCCTGACAGTGATCTGTTTGCCTCAGCTGATACTAATAAAGCGTGCCTTTGACACCCAGGGTTTTTAACAGCTTGTGAAATATAGTAACCTTCCTCTGGAGAATGGAAAGAGTGTGATTGTTTATACACGTGGAAGTTTACATCCCGAAGCAAGAAGGCACTCCTCTTGCTAAGGATTTCAGACTCAGGTGGGTCTCCTTGACAGCATCCAGGGCTTGTGGGCAATCTGTTAACGGCACGGAAGGTAGCGAGGGTGAGCAGTTTCTATTGATGGATTTGTGAGACAGAAAATGGTGACAGTTCTCTACTGGCATTTGCCAACCTCATAACCCAGAGAAAGCAGGCTGCTATATGAGACCATGAAGGACAGAGGAGATTGAAGTGAGGCAGTATGTTAGGAGGAAAATAGCAGAGGGGTCTTCAAGGATCACTGGGAAAGGCCACCCATACCCCCTCCATGCTCCACAATCCCAGCTCATCGCAAGAGGGCGTAAGGGACCTGCCACCTTCCTGTCCTTGGCAAGAATGGGAACTCAAAAGCCTCAGGTTTCAGGATCTGAAATCTCCCGCTGCTGTGCTAGCCACGTCATTGCTGAATTTCTAAAGAAGAGGGTCCAATAGGACCACCTGAGTGGATACCCCTCCTCCCTCCTTTGCACCGGGATGGCTGGAGGGGGGCTGTCTCATTGAGGCAGTCCTAAGGGTTCTGCCTCACCTGTCCTACCCTGAACATCCCACCCCCTATGCTGGTGCAGCCCTATCTTTGCTTTTCCCAGGCCTGGGGGAAAAAGGCACAGTGCCCCAGGCCAGAACTCTGCCTCCTTGAGTAGAAAACATGTTTAAGTTTTGTCCTTGCCCCTTCAGGCTGCAGTGACCAACCACCATGACCAGATGGCATATCAACAACAGATGTTTACTTCTCAGATCAAGGGTCCAGTAGACTCAGTGTCTGCCAAGGATCCGCTTTCTGGTTCATAGACAGTATCTTCTCTCTGTGTCCTCACCTAGAGGAAGGGGCTGGAGCTCTCTGGGGCCTCCTTTACAAGGACACTAATCCCATGTGGGGCTCCACCTCATCACTGCCCCCCAAAGTCTCCCCATCTGACACCATCACATTGGGGGTTGATTTCACCAGGAACTTTCGAGGATTTGAACATTCAGGAAAGCTATGACAAACCTAGATAATGTTTTAAAAAGCAGAGACATCACTTTGCTGACAAAGATGTGTGTAGTCAGAGCTATGGTATTTCGAGTAGTCATGTGCAGATGTGAGAGTTGGACCTAAAGAAGGCTGAGCACCCAAGAATTGAGGCTTTTGAACTGTGGTGCTGGAGAAGACTCTTGAGAGTCCCTTGGACTTCAAAGAGATCCAACCAGTCCATCCTAAAGGAAATCAGTCCTGAATATTCATTGGAAGGATTGATGCTGAAGCTGAAGCTCCAATACTTTGGCCACCTGATGTGAAGAGATGACTCATTGGAAAAGAACTTGATTCTGGGAAAGACTGAATGCAAGAAGGCAAGAGGGTAACAGAGGATGAGATGGTTGGATGGCATCATTGACTTAATGAACATGACTTTGAGTAAACTCTGGTAGATAGTGGAGGACAGGGAAGCCTGGCGATCTTCAGCCCATGGAGTCATAAAGAGCATTACATGACAAAGTGACTAAATGACAACATTCAGGAAACCCAGGGTTCCTGTGGGTCCTGTCGATGCCTTGGATAATAGCTAGGTCAGAAGTCATCATTCAGGCCCTTAACACATGTAGGTGGACGCACCTGCTAGATTCAGTGAGGAGGTGGGAACGATTCTGAGAATTTCACAGGACAGGCTTAACCGAACCTCAGAACGCAACAAAAATGTACATCAAAATCAAATGAGAGAGAGAAGAGAGCAGCACTTGCACACACATTTTAAAAACAAAATGAGATTAATGCCTGGACATAACTTTGCTGAGACTTTAACTGGCAGCAAACTCCACTCTGTTCATGATGATCAGTGTTCTGAAGGAAGGCGTGTACTGGGAACAGCTAGGTCAGCAATCAAGAAGCCACGTTTCAAGTCAGGCCCTTTGCTGGAAGCTGGGATGTTAAGCTGTTCATGGTGGAGGGAGTGAATGCAGGAGAGGCAACAGCCCAGGAGCTCAGGAGAGGACATCAGGGGAGCCACATGACCTCCCACCACCCCTGTCCAGACCCCGGGCCCTGTTTCCAGTTCTGCCTCTGCACTTGAACCTTGCCCTGATGTCCGGGAGCTTGTGTTCTAACACTCCCTGCACATGTTGAATTGTGCAGTTGGAACACAAGGCATCCAGGGCAACAGGGTGAGACCCGGCTCTCAAACAAGGCGTCAGTGATGCCTGAAGAAGCTAGGAAATGGCGTCAAACATGAGCCGTTTTCCACAGGCTAAGTGGTTGAGGATGCACAGCGACTACAGTAAATCTGCGCCTTTGCCCTGACGTGGGACGGGTAAAGTCTGACCTCTTGTTGGGACTGTAGCTTTCCCCTGGCCACGTTCTCCACGAGGCCACTGGAGAGTTCTTTTAAAATCTGAGCCAGAGTAGGCCCCTTCCCAAGTATACTGCCTTCATGGTTTCACACTCAGGAAGAATAAAATCCAAACTCCTTTCCACACCCCGAGGCGCCCCACAGAATCAGGCTCCTGCGCTCTCCTCCAGGCACTCTCTGATTTCTCCTCTTTTTCTGCTCTCATATTTTGAGAGAACATCAAGTTTATTCCCACCTTTGGAGCTTGGGGTACTTTTTTTCTTTGCATTGGCTGATATTTCCCCATATTTTCAAGTGTCTGGTTTTGTTCCTAGCACTCAGAATTTGCTCTGTGAGTGTGTGAGTTCTCATCAAGGGTGCTGAGTGCAAACACACTGGAAAGATGCTGGAGTCAGAGGGCCACAGGTCACAGGGACTTGAATTTAGAGGTTGCCACAAAGGTGAGCTGTGAGCGAGACGATCTCCCATCACCATGTCCACCTCCAGCGCCATCTCCATCTCCTCCCATCTTTGGTCAAGGATTCGGTATGTGCCCGGTCCCCAGAGGGCTGCCCTTTGTGTTCCCCTATGAGTCAATTAACTTAATGATCCTTACTAAAACTAATGGGTTCACATCTGAGCTCAGACACATACACAGAAAGGGAACTTCTTCCAGCTGTCAGGAGCTTTCCAGTCCTTGGGGACACAGCTAGAACACAGCTCTCACCGGCCATGGAATCTGCCTGATCTTGAACGTCCAGCTTCCCAAATTGGGAGGAACCCATGTCTGTTGTTTGAAAGGCACCCAGTGGATGGTACTTTCTCACTGCAGCCCGAACAGCCCAAGACACAGCTTTTATTTGTATCAAAAGCACTAAGCCCGGCTTCCACACCCAGCACAGTGGACATGGCTGTGACAAGGACAGACAGAGCTGCACAGACGTTCTGTGTGCCGGGAAGGAGGGGGCATCCAGAGCAGCTTGAGCAGCTTGTCTGGGTGGGTGCAGGGCCAGCTGGAGGCTTTCCATGGATGCTCTCGACATCCTCCTGGGGCACTTTGGAATGTGCTGACAGTGCTGGTACCCGTTGAGGCTTCCAGCCCAGGCATCCGAACACAGGAGCGGACAGCAGATGAGGGAGGCAGAGGGGACAACATAGCTTTCTTGGAAGTCAGGGCCAAGTGTTAACTGAATGACTTTACAGCAGCCAGGGTGCTTCAAGCACTCATATGTGCACCGTCATCTTCCTCTGATGATGCGGAATGTGGATGCCTCTGTGAATGTGGATGATGTAGAATGTTGTGACATGCCTCATGCGATCAGGGGTGGGGAAATCTGTGGTCCATGAAAGGTGCCAAGGGTTTCACCCATAGTGAAGTGATTCATCTTTGTGTGTCCCTTTGTTTTATAGAAAAAATTCAATCCACCTGGGTTGAGTAAGTGAGTACAAAACAAAGCCACACAGTGGTTTCCTAAAAACTTTCCCCTCTGGAAATTTGTCAGATTAGCTAGGCATGACGACTTTTATTAGTCACAGCTATCGACTGCTTTGGTGGACTCATTGTTAAATGCCTCCTACTTCACAGGAATTGGGTAGCTAGGTATTGTTTTCCTGTTCCTTTTTCTCTTGTTCCTACTCCCATGCAGGTGGAGCCTTGATGCCATAAAAAAAAAAAGCACTGCACTAGTGCAAGAAAGAATTTGTGCCATTTTTGAATTTAGCTAACTGCAGGGCAGTAAAGAAGCAATTTAACTCTTCTTACTGTAATTCCTTCGACTCTGAAATAGAAAGTGAAATAAGATTATTTCTAATTTCACTTGCAGCTTTGACATTCTGGCTTTTTAAAACTCTGCCTGTATGTCTAGCACTTTACTATTTCAAAATTTCAATCATGATCATATTTTTCCTCTTTCCCGACTCATCCTCATTCACCTTAAGTCAGATGAGCTGAAACACGGGCACATCCTCCTCCAGTAACTGAGAAGAGTTAACCAAACATGGGAGCCTTAGCCTGTGCTTCCGGGGACACTCTCCCTCCTGTTTGACGTTCTATATTGTTTGTCTAACTGCACTGGTGTAATAGACCTGCCATCTTAGAATCAACTTAAGCCTGGCGGGACCTACTTTATATTTCAACCTCTTATCTTTGGTGGTGAACTAAGAGCATACTCATCATGACACATTGGCTTCCTGGCCCTCCTGTCCCAGGAACGGAACAAGTCGGTTACAGCCATTTCCAAAGGAAGAGCCACCATGAATGGGGCCAGTTTTGCTACACAGAAATGCTCATGGGCATGTTTTCACAACATTTGTTGCATGTTGTAAAATAAATAAATAGCAAATAGTTATTTATTTTAATAAAAGTTCAGGATATGAAGTACTTTGAAGGTGGCATAAATGACAGAACATTTCATACAGAGTAGCATGGAGATTTATCTTCTCTGGTGGCGCAGTGGAAAAGAATCTGCCTACCAATGTAGGAGCGGCAGGTGATATGGGTTTGATCCCTGGGTTGGGAAGATCCCCTGGAGGAGGGCATGGCGCCCTTGGCATGGGTACGCTGGGCATGGCACTGCAGTGCCCTTGCCTGGAGAATCCCATGGACAGAGGAGCCTGGCAGGCTACAGTCCATTGGGGCACAAAGAGGCGGACACAATCGAGTGACTGAGCATGCGTGCAGCTCAGAGTTTTAATGTCATTATTATGCAAATGATGCATTTACCAGCAGTGAATCACTGTGGAGACATCCTTGGTGAAATATAAAGCTCTTTCTCATTCACCAGATGTCAGTGTTTTCATCCTTTAAGAGACTGCTCAATGCACATTGTGTTAAGCACTGTGTAGCCCATGAGTCAAAGCCTGTGTGTGATACACGCGGCCGACCAAGTGTCAAACCATCAGTAACAACTAATATCTGTGTAACTGGATTCTGTGAATTTGCCTAGAAGCCCTCTGTTCATTTAAAAAAAAAAAAAGAAAGAAATTGACTTATTTCTTCAGTACCTCTTGAGTCGCCTTGCTCAACTTTCATTTAAAATTCTGGATTCCAGCTGGAGGACACTCAAGGAAATGAGCCTTCAGGATGAATACAATTGAAATATGAAGAGACTAAATTATGCTACAAATTGCTGAATATTACCAGGCTGTCTGACTGTGCAAAAAATTATGACATGGAGAAGTAAAGCAGATTCCCAAAAGATAGCATAAGCATGCTTTCCTCGAATTTGCATCACTCCTTGTACTTCAAATGCCCACAATTTAGACCTTGAGAGCTTTACATTATCTTGATACAAAGTTATGAGGTTTGGGTCCTAATTTAGGATCTGTTTATACTGCATTGAGAAAATATGATTTACTTTAGATGTGACATTACTGCAACAATGCATCGAGGTATCATTATAATCAGAGGCTCTCATTCTGAATGGGAGGACTCCTTGATACAAGGAACCTATGGATTTTTCTGTTAGGAATATTAAAGAGGTCTCTTCAAATTTTTGCTTAGAACACAGAAGCAATACTTCAGAGAGTATGGGGAGGGCCGGGAGGGTATTTGCAGAAGGGAGGGGTCTGGATGTGTCTTGAAGCAATAGGGTGGGTTTGCCAGGTGATCAGGGGTGGAGAGGGGAAGGCGGCTGGTCCAGAGGAGAGTGGGCAGGCTAGGAGAGGGCATAAGAGCAGGCAGGAAGCAGCAAACCCCAAGCCTTCTGTGCCTTACAATGATAAATCCCGGAGACGTGATGAGCTGAAGGGATTTGGTTGAGGTGCAGTAAATTGTGGGACAGGGACTGGGAGATGTGGGTGGGAGGGCGATAAGTGGAGGTTGAGGTTATTTTAGTAGGTTGCCAGATGCATTCGAACAGAACAAGAAGGTTCGGCTCTTCCTGGTCCAGGGAGGACACCCTTCTCCAGGAACATTTCATGAATTGCTTTTCAGCAGAAAGTGGGATTCAGAGAAGCCTTTCTGTGTCTGTTGAGACACAAATGCCTTCAAAGCAAAATACTCAATCTGCCAATTCTACATTATTTGGGGGATTTACACCCACTGTCAGTTTATACCTGCTCAAAGCTTGGGGGCAGTGAAGGAGATAGCTCAGGAGCCTTGGCCTGTTTTGGGAAGAAGGACTGCCCTCCAGGGCTCGGGGGAGGAGAGTCCAGGGCAGCTGAACTGCTCTTCAAGAGATCATGCTGATAGCTGGGAGGTTTAAGAAGCAGTGATATGACCCTGAAAAGATCCCATAAAGATCCAACGGAATAAAGACCTGTGTAGGTTTTATTAACTACTGCACATCAGACAGTTTTAAAAAGCATGAAACGCATTTGCCTTGAATTGGCAGAAGGAGACTGACTCCATGATGGATGTCACACTAGGTAATGAGAAAGTACTGCCCAAAGTCACATTAGTTTTGATTTTTTGGTCAAAAGATGATGTAACAGTGTCTTGAGAGAGCCACAGATGTTTGCAGAGTGTAGTGCAGGTCAGATGAGCTCATGGCTCCAAGGAGGAATATTCCTGCTCACAGTATATGTTTTGTCATCTGATGATGGAGGCGAGAATCTAACAGGCTGCAACAAAAACAAGCAAGCAAACAAACAAGGACAATAGAAGCCTGAAGACTGGATGGTCAGGCGTGCTCAGATGGGTAGAGGTTGGGGCCATCAACTAGAGAATGCTGTCTTAGCTGGGGTCACTGTGGCATAGGATACCAACTCTTCAGGAGAAAGAGGCTGCTAGGGTATACAGACAAGTCCAGAGTGAGGGGGCCAATGGATAACTGAAGAAGAGGAGACAGGTGGGGGATTCTTGCTAAACCAGCTCAGCAGGATTCTTCCTGAAGGAAGGCCAGAGGGACCAGGCATCCAGGGTGGAGGATGAGGAATTTGATTAGATATAGAAGGTGACCAGATGTCAGGGGTGGAGGGATTCTTGACAAAGTGACTTGGCAGAATTCTTGCTGAAACTGGACAGTGCAGGCCCAGCAAGGTTGGGGCCAAGTTGAGGCCTAGCTGAGAAGAGACCCAGTGACCCTGACTCCCCTCTCCTTTGGTCAAGGAGGGCGTCTGTGTCAGGCCGAACCTGGGAAGAAAATCTTACCTGGAGGTCCCAGGCTGCAGCAAGATCCCCTGAACTTGAGTCCCTGATATTCATATGGGGCCAAGGGGATCCCCACCCAAGGAACTTTACAGGTGACCCTCAACTGCTTTACAGACACACTTTTTTTTTTTTTTTTTTTTTTTTCTGAATTCCAATCTTTTACCTAGAGCAGATTTTGGACAATCTGAGTAGATTTATCTTTCCTGTGAGCCTCCCTCTTCCTCCCCCATCCTTGTGCCTCAATTAAGACCTCAGGCTCTTGGGTCTGTTATCTGAGCAAAAAGTCTTAGCCAATTTCAAAAGGCTATAACCTTTTAACCACCATCGCTGCTCTTTTCTCCACACTTTCTAGTTTCTCATCTGCTCTCCCTGGAAACCTGATACTTGATTTGAACACGATCCAGTCCCCTTTCCTTCTGAAGACAGCTGCTGAACATGCTTTGAATTTAAGTTCTGCCCTCAGCGTACACTCTCCTGCTTTCTTAAAAATTTTCTTTTTTAGAAAGCAGCATATACAATGTATCCTGCTGTGGACTAACTTGTTGTTGTTGTTTTTTCCCTTTAATCCTTTGAACTGCAGCCGAAAATTGCTTCCAAGTGAGAAAATTCCAAAATAGGTGCATTTAAAAATAATCGTTTTTAAATATGCCTGATGCAGACAAGGCACTGAAAACCCCCCCAAAACGTCAGGAGAAAACTCCTTCTGGTTTAAATCTTTTGGTGACTAAAGCAAGTTTCCTGAAAGGGATTCTTTTGCTGTTGCTGTTTAATTGAAGTAAAATTGCTTTCCAGTGTTGTGTTGGTTTCTGCTGTCCAACAACGTGAATCAGCTACATGGAATCTAGAAAAACGGCACTGATGAACCTGGAAGGAGGACAGGAATAGAGACTCAGACGTGGAGAATTGACTTGTGGACACAGCGGGGGAAGGAGAGACCGGGACAGAGACAGCAGCACTGACATGTCCACACTACCGTGCGTTCAACAGCTAGCTAGCGGGCAGCTGCTAGACAGTACAGGGGCTCAGCTCAGTGCTCCAAAAGGGTTGTTGTTAAAGCACATGTATGCAACTTCAGGGCCCTGGATAAGCCAAGCCGGAGAAGGCAGCAAGGAACTTTTGGTCTCTCCCCGTCCATGTGCTGAGTGGTTTTACACACTAAACCTCATCAATCTTGCTGACCATTCTGGAAAAGCCCCATTTCACGGAAGAGAAAATGGGGGCTGTGAAATCTGACCAAAGACACTCAGGGTCACCCAGAAAATGGAGAGAGCTGTTCCTGGGGGATGTGGAGTTATCAACAGGATTCTGGAAACTGGGGTTTGCGGAAACGGTGGGTCCCAGACATCACCCAAGTCCAAAGGTTTTCAAACTATGAATGCAGAACCCTGAGGCCTCGGTTCACAGATGGAAACGGGTATGCACAGATTCATGTGGAAACAACTCACTTTGCCCAAAACTCACACTTTCCAGAGGAGGAAACAAGTCAGAAAGGCTCCTGGGATTGCTTCCAGTCACACAGCCACCCGACTTGAAGGGAGAGTTTTACTCTCAAACTCTCACCACTCCACGAAGACAGCATAAAACTCATTAAAAATACGTTTCAGCTCACTTTGGTTTCCATCAGCTACTCTTTCAGATTTCTCAGCTTCTACTAATAAAAAGAAAAAAAGAAAAGCTTTTCTCCATTAGCAAAGTCCCTGGAGGCCACCACTGATGCTGTGAGGTAAAACGGTGCCCCTCGGTCTCCAGGCCTCTCATCTGAACATCCGACGGGCCCTACCCGGAGGGCACCAGCTGGCCTTGTGATGCCACAGGAGGCACTTGGCACTGCCAGGCACGAGGTCATGGTAGCCCATGGGTGGAAATAACCATCCCAAGTTCATCAAGAAAAAAATTAGAACCCAATGCAAAAAGTAAAATGCTGTACTGACTTATTTAGAGAAAACACAGTGACTCAAGGACTTTCAGTGAAATTCGAGGAGTGGTGGAGAGCAACTGGGGAGAGAAGAACTTCCGATATTCAGAGAGCCAGTTTTGGATGAGGATTTGGGGATGAAATCAATACCTCTAATTGGCCCTGGGTGTTAATAGATAGCCAGGGATGTCTTACGGAGCACAGATGAGGAGAGCTCCAAGTTCCATAAAAGCAGTGCTTTGCTTCCAGGGTTGAACTGCTGAAAGCACTGCTGCAGATGTGTGCCTGGCTGAAGGATTGCTGCTGTGTGTCTTGGGGCTGCCCCTTCAGCTGTCCACACAGTGCTTTTCCTTCTCTTACGTGCATGCTCAGTAGCTCAGTTGTGTCCAACCCTTTGCGACCCCATGGACTGCAGCACACCAGGCCTCCCTGTCCATCACCAACGCCCGGAGTTTGCAAAAATTCGTGTCCATCGAGTCAGTGATGCCATCCAACCATCTCATCCTCTGTCATTCCCTTCTCTTCCTGCCTTCAGTCTTTCCTAGCATCAGGGTCTTTTCCAAGGGAGTCAGTTCTTCACATCAGGTGGCCAAAGAATTGGAGTTTCAGCTTCAGCATCAGTCCTTCAAATGAACATTCAGGACTGATTTCCTTTAGGATGGACAGATTGGATCTCCTTACAGTCCAAGGGACTCTGAAGAGTCTTCTCCAACACCACAGNGGTTGGATGGCATCACCAATTCAATGGGCAGGAGTTTGAGCGAGCTCCGGGAGTTGGTGAAGGACAGGAAAGCCTGGCGTGCTGCAGTGCATTGGAGTCGCAAAGAGTTGGACACGGCTGAGTAACTGAACTTAAGAATTCCATAAAACACTTAATTTGGGGTTGAAGTCTGTTTGTGTGTGTAGCCACACCCTTGAATTGAGACAAAATGGCACAGAGGGGATGGCAGCATGGACATTTCAGTCATAGTGCTCCTGTACAGTTAAAGTTGTCCCACGCACTGCTTGAATCCAAAAGAAGCTGACCCAATTCTGAGGCTACTGATCTTTAGAAATGTTTTAGAATATCTCCTTCATATAATTTATGATAGAATATTCCAGCATAGCTACCAGTTCAGTGGTGGACTGAGTCCTTAAGAGACTACACAAACCTGGAGCAGCTTTCAGGAACCATGTTCAGATAGATAGACAGATAGATGATAAGTAGAGAGGATGGACAGCTAAATAAATACATATGGAGGATGAATGAATGGTTGGACAAATGGATTGACTAGATAAGTAGGCAGATAGATGAAGACAGATGATAGATAAGTAGGTAGATAGAAAATAGACAGATGATAAACAGATAGGATTGACATGTAGATACATATGGAGGATGGATGGATGGATGGTTGGATGAGTGGATTGAATAGATAAGTAGTTAGATAGATGGTAGATAGATAGACAGACAGACAGACATAGATGGACAGGAAGGTAAGTGGGCAGACAGGTAAAGCGTAAGGAGAAATATTTACCTAGCAGACCTAGAAGGACGCCAGAGCCCTGCCCATACTCCCATCCTCCATGTGACAATTCCCACCTCTCTTCACACGTGTCCTGTGTGTATATTTGTAATTCTGTGCCAAATCCCGATCCTTTCCTTTCCCAGATCACTCTGCCCTACCACCAGGTCCTTAAACTTCACATTTTACAATCTCTCTCCTCAAGACCCTGTTCAAGACAAGTCTTTCTCTTTATCTGCAAGCAAAATTATGTATCTTTTTCCTATTCCTTAATTCTCTGTAAATATTTCTATTAAGGCAATGAGCATACATTACATATTCACTTACAATTATAAATTAAATTTCATATCTTTAGGAGATGTACTGAATGAAGCATGACATTAGGTTAATGATTTAATAGACATGGTTCATGCTGTCTTTGATCATTTTGCACACACTCATTCCTGAGGTACCAACATTAACCACACAACTTCCTCTACATGTTACATGGGAATGTTCTTGGAAAACCTCACATCTGTGCCTGTGTCTATGTAACTTGTTTTAAATTCATTGGGTAGCCATTCATTAAACACTCATTATATGGCACTGCACTTTGTATGTTTTTAGACAGAAAAGCAAAGGGTATTTTATTCACTTTTTAATCTTTAAAAAGCCTGGCATAAAGTGAGTGTCCCACATGTTTGATATGTACTGTGGAAACCTGAAGATCATTTGAAGATCTGAGAACTCAGTTTGACCTAAGACAACCTGGGAGTTACTTGCTGCCCGTGAAATGCCCTCCTTTTTTTGATAGCAAAGGCAATTTCCCACATCCCTGGAATGCTATTTGGTATTATCTTAAATCTTCCTGTCTCTGTCTCTTTCTACATATATATAAAACCCTCTTATATATAAATATATAATTTCAGCCTGCCATACAGGTGGCATCAAAAGCTAACAAATGGGTTTTTTGGCTATCTATGTTAAAGCACGTGAGTGATGGTCAGACGGCATTTTGCCCAAAGGTATGTTTTAAGAAGAAAACTCCTTGGGAACGTTCTAAGCAAGGCACAGTATTCAAGGATCTGGGCAATCAGACCCTCCTTCCGAGCCTTGTGGATGGTCCTGCAGGGAGAGGGGTGCCCTCCAGCCCAGGTCCCCACCCTCTTTAGGAACGCGGTAACTACACCCTCTCACACGGGGACGTGAAGGGTGGGGAGCTGACACCTCCTGGCTGTGCAGAATTCCTCCTGGGTCTGCCTGACATGATGGCTCCATTCGCTCCTAGAGAAGGCACCTGTCATGTGTCAGCTGCAGGCTCCTGAGGGCTCATCTTCAAGTTAAAGCTTGGGAGAGGTGAAAGAGAGAATCCCCGAGACAGAGCAACTCGGCCCAAGTACTGAGACAAGTATTTGGCCTGTAAGGTCCACACAGCTGAGTGTAAGTGTCAGGGGGTGACTCAGAGATAACAGTCAAGCCCCTCAGGAAAGGTTGAACCCTGGACGGAGGCAGGAAGCTGCAGAGGATGCCAAGACTTGGCACCGATGAGAATACTGCTGGGGCCACGGCCCACAGTACAGCCTTTCCAAAGCATTCTCCATTCTTGGGCAAGTCTAGAAATAAGCTTCCCACTACGCTCTGCAGTTGAGAGGGAAGACTACTGGGCTGGACCATCTGCGGTTAACCTGAGCTGCTCAGTGCTCGGGGAGCAAGGGTTAGGGAACTGCTTTCCTGCTCTGCTGTGTCGTCTCCCCATGCAATCGGCTTTCCTTGAGAAGGAGGAGAGTGCACAGGTTTCACCTAAGAGCTGGGCGTGCTCGTGTGTACAGAGCACCTGTATACAGAACAACGTGGGGCTGCCTTCCTGCATGCCCGGGGTGGTGGGGATAGCCTGGACCTAGCTGCTGGAAGGCGCAGGTCAGGCCAACTGTGAACATCCTCCAAACAGCTTCTCACCAAACCAACTGGCCATTGTATTCAACTGTCAGTCAAGTAACCCGGTAAGGGGCCACCTGAGGTCACTGACTCCACATAGGTATGTCATTTAGAGGAAATCACTGAATATATTTCATTAAAATCTAAAATGGCCCAAGCTGTAGCACTAACAATAACAATAATCCTGGTTCACTTTAACTGAGGTTTTATCTTTCTCCTGGTGTGCTTCCAAACATTTCACATTTATCAGTCCATCAAACTCTCAATAACCTGATATTAGTTTTTTTGTGTGTGTACATGCTAAGTTGCTTCAGTTGTGTTTGACTCTTTCTGACGCCATAGATTGTAGCCCGCAAGGTTCTTCTGTCCATAGGATTCTCTCCAGGCAAGAATACTGGAGTGGGTTGCCATGCCCTCCTCCAGGGGATCTTCCCAACCCAGGGACTGAACCCATGTCTCTTATATATCCTGCATTGGGAGGCGGGAACTTTACCACTAGGACCAACCGAGACGCCCATCACCTTTTTAGGGCTGCCCTAACAGTAAGTCGGACACGACTGAGTGACTGAACTAAACTGAACAAAGTATGGCAGACTCAATGACTAAGCAGAGACTTAGCGTCTCAGGGTTCCGAGGCCTGTAGTCTGAAATCACAGCATCAACAGGGTGGGTGATCTGGGCCTACAGACACATCACTCCAGTCTTTGCCTCCATCTTCATGTGAGGTTTTTCCTGTCTGCTTCCAAATTTCCCCCTTTTATAACGACACTGGTCAAACTGGATCAGGGGCCACCCTGCTGACTTCATTTTAGCTTGATGACATCTTCAAAGACCTCATCTCCAAATAAGGCCACATTCTGAGGACTTTGCCATATGAATCTGGGGTCAGTTCAGTTCAGTAGCTCAGTCGTGTCCAATTCTTTGCAGCCCCATGCAGCACATCAGGCTTCCCTGTCCTTCACCAACTCCCAGAACTTGCTCAAACTCATCATCAAATCGATGATGCCATCCAACCATCTCATCCTCTGTCATCCCCTTTTCCTCCTGCCTTCAATCTTTCCCAGCATCAGGATCTTTTCAAATGAGTCAGTTCTTCGAATCAGGTGGCCAAAGTATTGGAGTTTCAGCTTCAGCATCAGTCCTTCCAGTGAATATTCAGGACTGATTTCCTTTAGGATGGACTGGTTGGATTTCCTTGTAGTCCAAGAGACTATAACGAGTCTTCTCTAACACCATAGTTCAAAAGCATCATTTCTTCAGCACTCAGTTTTATTAATAGTCCAGCTCTCACATCCATACATGACTACTGAAAAAAAACATAGCCTTGACTAATTAGACATATCTTTGTTGGCAAAGTCAAGTCTCTGCTTTTTAATGTGCTATCTAGGTTGGCCATGGTTTTCTTCCAAGGGGCAAGCATCTTTTAATTTCATGGCTGCAGGCAGCATCTGCAGTGATTTTGGAGCCCCCCAAAATAAAGTCTGCCATTGTTTCCACTGTTTCCCCATCTATTTTGCCATGAAGTGATGGGACCGGATGACATGATCTTAGTGTTGTGAATGTTGAGCTTTCAGTCAACTTTTTCACTCTCCTCTTTCACTTTCATCAAGAGGCTCTTTANTATTTTGCCATGAAGTGATGGGACCGGATGACATGATCTTAGTGTTGTGAATGTTGAGCTTTCAGTCAACTTTTTCACTCTCCTCTTTCACTTTCATCAAGAGGCTCTTTAATTCTTCTTTGCTTTCTGCCATAAGGGTGGTATCATCTGCATATCTGTGGTTATTTGTATTTTTTCCAGCAATCTTGATTCCAACCCGTATCAAAGCTTATGAGATAAATTCTAAAACTGCTTCCAGTCTGCAAGTGTGGAGACTGAGGCACTGAGAAGTCCTGCAGCTTCTCCATTTAACAGATAATGAAGTGGCAGAGATGGTCCACCAGTCTGGCTAAACTATACACTTGGTGCTACTCTCTCCCGACCCTTTGTTGGTCCAGAGATTAGGATTTTTGAAGTCTGCCAAGGGTTAGAAAAGGTTTATCCCAGCTAAATTTCTAGTCTTTTGTTATTAAAATTAGAGAAAATAAACCGAGGTTGTTTGATGATTTTGAACTTATCATAACATTGGACTTATTTAACGCTATTTTTATGTTCCCAAAGATCAAGGGCAAGAGGAGAAGGAGGCAACAGAGAATGAGATGGTTGGATGGCATCACCACCTCAACGGACAGGTTTGAGTAAGCTCTGGGAGTTGGTGATAGACAGTGAGGCCTGGCATGCTGCAATCCATGGGGTTGCAAAGAGTCAGACATGACTGAGTGACTGAACACACACACATGCACACTGTACCCCATAGTAAAATACTTTAAAATGGTTATTAAATTTGAATATGGATTCATATTGTGGGCTTGTGTGTGATTTGAGATCTCTTATAGAAATGAATATGTCTCAGTGAAAGGGCTGTGGTCATTTCCTCTTTGTCTTTCTCCTGTCTCCATGCTTTCTTTATTTCTTTCTAGAATATCTTAAAATGTAAGAGTCTGGCCAATCTCATATATTCTATTTCTGGGGCTTAGACATAATTAACAGATGCACCAATTTGCTGTTTTACTAATTCATTTATGCCAACTTGGGGTAAACATGGAGGAAAAATGAAACAGGAAGAAACACTAGGGAATATCTTTAAAGTCATGCAAGAGAAGCTGTTCTGTGATGTTTGCGGTAAATTCTCCTGCTGTGTCTATAATTCCCACTGAGAAGAAAGGCCCTGCTGACTCCTTGTGAGTTTTTTGGGTTTTTTTGAACATTGTTCTGAGTATCATTCAGTAACCCAATGGGTCCACAGGGTCAAGGAGTAATGGAATTTCTGCCAATCCCAGAGTGATATTCCCTTTCCCCCTTTTCTGTGACCTCCTTGTATTTTACTGCACTTTCAGGGCATCTTACCACTCTGAACTGATGCAATGCTTGTCTGAGGAAGCAAGCAGTCTTTGTTTTGCATATAAATCAGGGTACCTGTAGCCTGCATTCCTTTGGATGTTCTCTGAAAAGGGAAATTCTATTTTTAGGCAGTGTTGTGAGAGAGCCACCCACTCCATCTCTGTTAGAGGCCAGAGACAAATTACAGAGTTATTTAGAGGGAGGCAAAGACATTCCCAGAGATCAGCATGAAAGGGATTGCAGGAACACTTCTGACTTTAGATCTCAGTGTGAGCATTTGCTGTGCTGATCAAGCCCTTCATTTTTCTAGCCTCTGAGGGGAGATAGATACCTTATACCTTCCACAGTTTCTCTCATCCATGATTCTCAAAACGGAGGCAGAATTGGAGATGATGGACTTAAGCAAACCTGCCTTCCACTTGCTGAGATGCTTTTTCCAGCCAGAGTCTCAGCTCTAAGGACCTGTGAAGAGGTTTCACATATGCGGTCCTGCGCTGAAAAGACAGCACTGCCACGGCACCATGCTTAGTTGGTTATAATTTTGGCTTTTACCCTGCCCCTGCCCCACCCATGCATCCATGTCACATATTCACCCAGGTCATTTCCTTATTCCTCCTGCCATTTCTTTCTCAATCACTTCTTATCGGATTACATAAAATTCAATTATTCAACAGAATTCGCCAGGCTCACAGACGTCTTCATTGCTTGCACCGAGTGGAGCCAGGGAGCAAAGTGGATCAGATACTTCTCAGAAGCTCATAAGAGGCAGTTGATTTATTCTAATGTATAATCTCTTTCCGATGTGAGCAACCATCTTTTTCCAGTAACTGATCTAATTACAGTGACTCACAAAATGGGAACTTCATATAGATGTGAATGAGAATCATTTAAAAGGATTATCATAATAGTGTATTTAGTAATAAAAATATTGAATATTTAAGAGTGGTTCACTGGATACAAAACAGAATCTAATTGCATAACTTTAACTAATTAATCTCATTAAACAGTTCCTCTAATGTTATCCCCTAAACTTACAGACAGCTATGGATGGTCAGATTTAATCATCTAATGTTCTTTTCTTGAATAAGTTGTAACCTGTGTCTGTCCTTTGCCTACGGGTAGGCCCCTAAACAGTGTCCACTGAAAAGTAAAATTTCATATTAATGAACTCATTAACATACATTTTTAAAATGAATGCTATTTTAAATATGCAAAAACATGGGTTAGATGACTTCCTCCAAGACAGAGTGGAAGACGCACATCTTGATAGCCAACTGAATGATCCACTCCATTAGGAAGTGTCATGAAAACCCTCTCAAGTTGGTGCACACCCACAGTCAGAAATGAAGGAAATATTTACCCCTCATGCTTTCTCCAGCCTAAGTCAGCTGACACAGAAAGGACAAAACCGACATCGTGCATGGTGAGGTCAGCTGTTCCAAACACTCAACACCTCCTTCTTGGATAACTGATGTTTGGTTGGCAGTGGACCTGGAAGAAGGAAGGGGGGAAAAAAAGTGAGTTGGGGGAGAGTGGATACATGTGTATGTGTGTCTGAGTCCTTTCACTCTTTACCTGAAACTATCACAACACTGTTTGTTAATTGGCTATACTCCAATACAAAGTAAAAAGCTTAAAAAAATAAGGTATTGTTTAAACAAGAGTTAGATCTGCTCTTAATCAACTTTATGGGTTTGCCCGATCTTTAAATATGCATTTTGTTTTCTTTCATGTTGATAAACGGACAGTGTCTGCAAAAGAAAAAAAAATCATTCATTTTTCTCCCTGAATGAATCTGTGGTTTTGTATTTTGTAATCCCTAAAGAAGGAGAACCAAGTAGGCATAAGATATGTTTTCATTCTGTGTTTTATACGTGACATGTAACACTTTTCACGATCTAAATAACCCTCTTCCAAACATGGGTAATAGCAAAGGTACAAAAAAAATCAAGTGCTTGAAGTTGCTAGATTTTAGAAGCTGTGCTAAGATTCACTTGTAATTTCCTAATATTTCACTCTGATGTCAGGAGTTTGGGATGCCTGAGTTCGACAGGGCATTTTCCAGGCTTCATGCATGGAGAGAGTCGTAGAGGAGGTCAACTTGCTAATATCATGCAGAAACCAACAATAAATCACGACATCTCCTCAAACATTTATGGCAAATGTCTTCTGGTGGAATCTCTGTCTAAGTGCACGTGTTTCTGATCCACAGACAAACACAGTTTCCATGGTGCACTTTCCCATCATGCTTAGGGGGCTTTGTGCACAAAGCCAGGCTCTATTTTGCAGGCAATCCAAAGTTTCTCTGTTCAGTGCTGCCAGCTGACATTCTCTAAGTCATTAGCTTGTCTGGGTCAAACACATCTCATTGACTTGGAAGCACCTTGGCCATCAGAGGCCAGTCCCTTTTCAACTGTGCTCCATCATTACAAGTTTTACTGGGTAATTATTTTCTAACCCTTGACTCATGAGTCTTTGTCGTCAGTGATGGAGAGGAACTTTGTTACCAATATCAGGTGATTTATTTATATTGTCCTCGGAGTTGAGAGCCATGACGGTTTCCTGGTTAACCTTTGGATTTTTAAGAATGTGATTTAAGTTTGATGTTTTTGTGCAGCTGAGGCCTTGAGCTGGATGCTTCCTTGGGTTTGTGTTGAATCCGTGTGTGAATCAGAGGCAGAGGTCTACAGCTCGTGCTCTCCTGGCTCCGATGCCCGTGCTGGAGTTCAAAGTAAACCAGGACCTTTCACGTGAGGGAGCTCGCGTGTGCTTCCTTCTGTTGGGGGTGGTCTCTGTCAGCAAGAAATGGGGAGGCCCTTGAAAGTCCCCACAGAGACCATCGGTGTCAGAAGTGAGATTAAAGCAGTGCTAAAGGTTCTTATAGCAAAAGGAAATACACTTTTTTATTTTTCTTTCCGTTTTCAATAACTATATGAGGTGATGAATGCTAATTAAACTTCTTGTAGTAATCATTCCACAATATATGCAAATAGTCATTATGCTTTACACTGTTGACTCAATAGTGATGTTTGTCAATTATATTTCAATGAAACAACAAAAAATATGTATTCACGTGATTTCTACCTTAAAACAAGTAGTGGAGAAGGACTGTTAGTTGGTTCTCTGCCTCCCTGTCTCACTCCTTCCTGCAGTCACGTCTCAGGGTGGGACAGTCCTGCCCTTACCACTCCAGCCTTGCCAGGGTCCCCAGCCAGGGCCGCTAGCCACTCAGGTTGACCTCACTGGTCCTGTGGCAGCGATGTGCCATTCCAATCCCTGCCCTTCAGTCCTCGGCCACTGTCCTCTTGGTTGTGTCTAGAAGGACCCTTACTGCTCTGCATGCTGTGTGGAGATTGAAGTTGAATTTTATCAGATGCTAAAGGAAATCAGCTTTGTTTCAGTCTTGATAACCCCTGAGGAGACTGGCAGCAATGAGTTAATATCTTTAAGCCTTCAACTTCACCTTTACTTAGATTTTCCGTTTTAAATTTCTCTCAAAGACCCTATTTTCTTTCTGTAAGCATATTATTTCTTCTATCGATCCATTCTTCCCTGAAACCTAATACAAAAGTGACTGATATTTAATCACAGGGCTGATGTTGTAAGAAGTTTCAGTTATTTGTAAAGATCTTCAAAGATAAATTATTTATTTTATAAATTATTAATTCATACTCAATTATTATGCATAATTATCTTTGATATGTTTTCAATAGATACTTAACAGGTGTCTACTAGAGACATACATACCTGGATCTGTAGGCAGTTTTGTTGTAATCCCAGTGGGAGGCATAGTATTTCATGCTTGTTTGTTGGAAGTATTGAAAACCAACTTGAATTCTCTCTCTTTTTCAAGAGGTAACTTTCTTTTTTTTTCTTTTTTAAAATTAATTATTTTAAATTAATTCTTATTGGAATATAGTTGATTTACAATGTTATGTTAGTTTCTGCTGTATAGCAAAGTGAATCAGTTTATATATGTATGCATATACATATATCCATCCTTCTTTACATTCTATTTCCATTTAGGTCATTACAAAGTATTGAGTAAATTTCCCTGCACTATACAGTAGATCCTTATTGTCTATTTTATATATAGGTATCAGTTCAGTCATTCAGTCCTGTCCGACTCTTTGTGACCCCATGAATCACAGCACACCAGGCCTCCCTGTCCATCACCATCTCCCGGAGTTCACCCAAACTCATGTCCATCGAGTTGGTGATGCCATCNATTTGTATCTTCTTAGATTCCACATATAAGCAATATCATGTAATATTGTAACTTTCTAGGCTTTCTGGAGAAGAGAGAAGCTCAAGAAGCTTTATGCTTTCCTGGGAGAGTTTCTTCCCAGGAATAAGGATTCTTTTTCTCTAAAATTAAGGCATCTACCCATTGGTCATTGAGACAAATGTAGACATCCAGTGGCCAAGTCAAAATAACATAAGACTGTTTGCTATTGAAAGATATAATGAATTACATACCACAAGAAGTTAACAGAAGAGTTGACAGGAAGGGAGGAAGGAAGGAAGGAAAACGGAGGGCAGGATGGAAAGGAAGGTGGGAGGAAGGGGAAAGGGAAGAAGGAATGGAGGAAGGCAACTTCCCAGGGGCCACTGTGAAATTTGTGTCAAAAAGGAAGTAGGAAGGGTCTCTAGCTTGATTAAGAAAATGCTGTACATGAAAGGGAGACATTCTTACAGATACATCAAACTGACACTAAAATATCGACACTGGACACTCGGGTGAGGGTGGGTGATTGGGATCAGAGATCTTAGTCACATGGTAGCTGAAACAATGTGTGAGCAAACACATGCCCAGTGGGAAAGGCACAGAGAAACAGCTGGGGGCAAAGGGTCACCAGATGCTGTGCCGTGGGGAGAAGGCGCTTTCAAGCACCAGGAGTGAAGGCTTACTGGGGACACGGTGCTGGTGCCACACGTAAATGGGGGTAACCAGGGCACATCTGGTTACAAATCGTCTACTTCCATGTGCAGAAATGTCAGCGTATTAAGTGCATAAATAAAACTAACTTTGGCTGTTTAACAGGGTTAAAAAGCTCCTACCAAAGGTGTAAATATGATGTTTTTTGACAGCTTGCTAGAGTAACAAGCTATGATACACTCCTTAACCAGAGACTCCTTTTGCCAGAAATATCCTATAAATTTTTTGNAAATAAAACTAACTTTGGCTGTTTAACAGGGTTAAAAAGCTCCTACCAAAGGTGTAAATATGATGTTTTTTGACAGCTTGCTAGAGTAACAAGCTATGATACACTCCTTAACCACAGACTCCTTTTGCCAGAAATATCCTATAAATTCTTTGGACTCAACTTGTAAGAGACAGGTGTCCATTGAACATGACTAATGAAAAGAGATAGTCAAGCTCTGGAGGTGGTAAGTTCACTGCTTCCCATATGAAGAATATCATATTTAAAACAGAAATAGCAGGCTCTTTTTTTTTTTTTTGGTTCAAATATGTTTTTTATCAAATCTATTAAAAAATATGCCCTTTGATGCAAATATGTTTGTTAGGTATTACTTCTCTATAAAACTGAAAATTCAATTGTAAGTTCAAAATAGACTTCAAAAGGGATGAAACATGATTGGAAAACTCAAAAGCAGTGAAATTTTATCAACTGTCCTCAGAAAAGATTTTTTTTTAATCCCAGAAGATAAGTTGATCTGTTTCTACAAATGAGCCTTTGTAGAGAAGATATGATTCACTTATTTATTCTAAATACATTGAGCCTGTTTGCCTTTTTAATGCTTTTATCTTTGTTTTTATTCAACTTTCAGAGAGCGTTAAGAATATTTTATGAATTCATGTGTGGATCAAATATCAATTGATCAAATGTACATCTGAGGAAGTAAACTAATTTCTGCTTGAAATGAATAGAAAATACTCACTTTGCTCCATTTTATTATTTATTTCCTAAGTAAAATCAGGTATGCAGAAAAAACTCAGCTGGTAACTATTTGCTTAAGATCTGCAATTATTGTGGTGTCAACACACACACACACAGAATTCAAAATTCCATGAGAATAAGAAACTTCAGTGATCTGTTCTTGGTGCCTAGTATTAGTAGATGCTCAATAAACACTTTTCAAATGATAAACTGAAAATGAATGAACAAACATTATCATAATCTGCTGATGGAGTCTGAGCTTTCTGAGTACATGTCTGTGTCCAACATTTCCAACGGTGGGCAAGTTTTCCTTATCCATATTTCAACTAGGCTGCAGAGGACACACTAAGGCAAACACATCATTATTCATTAAATGGCCCAGCAGCACCACTGGAAGCACCCTAAATACTGGGCCCTTGATGCCATTATCAAGCCCAACTTCCTAAGACGGGTTTTCAGCACTTGGAATTATTACTGTAAAAAGTTAAGGAGGGGCTGAACAAGGTCTTCCACTATGCACTTAGACATAAGCCCAAGCACGGCTGAGAGACATGTGTGACTTTGGCACAGCCCATGTAATTGAAAGAGAAGCTTCTTGAGTCAAGGTATTTTCTTGCTAGAAA